>OU611758.1:5797841-5840341 GCA_914767535.2 Dunaliella primolecta | reverse complement strand
GCCTGCCATGCTTCTTTGGTTTCTACTTGAATCCTTTGGCTAGTTAACCTCGACGTCAATTCCCTTTTCCATGGTCATGTTGCTCCTTTTACCTGCTATGCCTGCAGTTGGCACCTCGAGTTGTTCAGCTGACTCTCCTCGGACGACCTCTCGCCTTACTTTCCCCGCTAGGCTGCACTTGCGCAGTGGAAACATGAGTTATTGCTAATGAGGTGGCAATCATACACAATTTATTCAGAGGGGCTATCTGAGAATATGCCCAAATAAGCTCCTCTTTGCATTTAAAGTGCGCCCATTCGCAGTTATTTGATCGGATTGGGACATTGTTTGCTGTAAAGTGTAGCTGGTGTTACAAGCAACCAGGGCATATGCTCAGATGTTTGTAGACTGGGCTAAAGCTCAATGGTGCACATAAACCCTAGGGTTCGGTGCGTTTTATGGGAAATTGGCTGAAATCAACACTAAATACTGGGTCGTTTCATTCCATTTCTTTTTGCAGTGATATTCTTTTGTTAAAAACACCTTAAATCACTAAAACTCACCCAATTTGGTGCAGTGGGTGGTCAGATATGGAGTTTTGGTGGTGAAACTAGGGTTAACGCCGCGCCTTATTAGGCATGGTGTCCGCAACGGGGAACTTTGAAAGCCTAGTGCTACAGAAAGCCTGTGAAACAAACTACCAGATGGACCCAAGTTTCAAACTTCCCGGTTACAGAGACCATATACAAAGGAGCATGCAAAACACACATAATTTTAAGCCTCAGATAGCCCCCTCTGCAATTGTTTCGACTTTTTTCCCGTCGATGTTGAAAAAGGTTTTCAGTTTGGGCGAAAAACATTGCAAGGTCACACACAAAAACCAAAAAGTTTTTTTGCCCACCCAAAATTTCTTTCTGCTTCAGCCAAAAGTACCTAGTGACCTATTTGTGAAAATGTTTTTGGTTGGGTTCACTTTTTAGGGACCGTTTGGGAGTTCCCCCTGGAAATGCCCCTTGCATGCAAACCCAAAAAAATTCAAAAACCTTCAATTCTATCTTCATTCACTATTTCATTTATGAGAATCCATCAATACCCCCATAAGGCAAGAAAGGGGACAATGTGAGGGGAAAGGGGCCAAAGCAGGCCAGCAAGCAATTGTTGCCAAGGTCAGGTGAGGTGGAGCATAGGCCTGGCAGGGACTCGCACATGTCCGAGGCAGTGGTGGTGAGCAGCGGGCCTGACTGCTCAGTTATAAGCTGATGGCTGCCAGCCATACAAGGAGAAGGGCAGCACTCAAGGACCATTCCTTATGTAAGGGCCTGCCAGAAATAGCATGAAGGGGCACTCCCAGGGAGGCTAAGCAGTGAAACAAAAATTCTGAAAAAAATCGCGGATGGACGCTTGGACAATTTTTGTGTCGAGGTCAAAAATGTTTCAGGTATCCGAAAAAAATTGTGTCACCGAAAATTGTTTTCAACTTTCCGAGTGAAACAAAGTCGAAAACAAAACCGAAAACAATTGTGTGTGACCGCAGCCTAACCCTGTGTAATATGGTGGCTATCGTTGGTGTTGCTGTGTATTACATTTAATTTCACACACATAACAAACACAGGGGGGCCTTTATATATGCCCTTAGAACAATCAAGAAACAGGAAAGTTCCAGAACAAACGTTTTCAGCAACAAAGAACCATCTAGAATATGACCGACCAGAAAGTTCCAGAAGTTCCAGACAAAATATCCACGACCGAGTCTTCAAACTCCATACAGCAAAGCAAAGTATTTTGGACGAACAAATTAAAGGTCTAAAATGTCAGATTACGGGATTGAGTCTTGGCTGACTAAATCTTTTGCTCTCAACACCTCGCCTCACAATGTACCCCTCAATGTGCCCCAAAATTTTCAATGGAATGGCCTACTAAACTTACACTTGCTCAACTTGCATGTGAGATGAGGCTCACGCAGAACTTGGGGAGCTAGGCGCAAATGCTGGGCATGCTTTTCAGGAGTCCTGGAAAAGACAAGAATGTCAATATAAACCAGGACAAACTTTCCGATGTTTTTGTGAAATTTGCGCTTCATGACACGCTGAAAGTAGCAGGAGCATTGATGAGCCCAAAGCAAAGCATCTTGAACTGAAATTACCCCAAATGAGTGACCATTGCAGTTTTCTCCTTGTCTTCATCACGAATACTCAATTGGTGATAGCCACTCTGCAAATCCAAAGATGAGAAGACAGTACAGTCATGCAGGCTGCCCAATAACTCATATATGCGCGTCATTGGGAAGCGATCTCTGACAGTAATTTTGTTCAAAGCCCTGTAATCGATGCACATACACAATGAGCCTTTATTTATCTTTAATGAACTGGAGCTCCAAAGGGAGAAGCACTAGGCTCAATCAAACACTTTTGGATTCAGAATTCAGAGATTTGCTTCTCAACTTCACGCTGCTCAATTGAGGAAAGACGGTATGGACGGCGATAGGTGGGGGTAGCGCCTTCTTGACGTCGTATAGGGTGATTCAGATCAAACTGATGAGGAAGGCAACCAGATTGAGGAGTGAAAACATCATGAAACTCCAGCTGAATTTTTGCACCTTCTCATCTGGCAAAAGACATGATGAATCAAAGGGCCGAGAGGCGCCAGCTGCCGTAGCAGTAACCCCACTGGGACTGATGGAAGCATTTGGATCATCCGATTGCACCAACATCAACCAGGTTGCAGCACCCTTCTTGCCTGCCCAACAGACAGCAAGGGTGCACCTTTTGCTGAACTTTTGAAAACTTCAAAAGTTGAGGAAATCTGTGGCATTTGGGGATCGCTCCTTGAAGGCCGTAAAGCTTTCCTTTGGCATTTCACAGAAAAGGAGCATTCATTGCGCTCACAGTCAAGATTCAAGCCATGATGCCTCAACCAATCCATGCCTAGGATAAGATCAACACCACTAGGCATGGAGGGCAGGATATGAGCCAGTCATTAAGTTGGACAAGCTTGTCATGTGCAGTGGCAATGTTGATTGGCAGCTGAAGTTTTTCAACTCTGCCAACAAAACCAGAAGGAAGTTTTTGACCTGATAGGGTTGATCTGTGCATGTTGCAACCCTGTTTTTTATTTTAAGTTAAATCAGCTAGCCATTTGGCATTCACAAAACTGATTGAGGCACCAGAGTCAAATAGAACTGAGCGTTCTTTCTTGCACAAAGTGACTCTGATCAGGAACGTGAGTCCGGGGCGGTGCTCTGCAGCACCCAAGCTGTGACACACAAAATCAGAGATCATGGGTGTATGTTGCCGGCCAGCATCATAATCAGCATCAGATGTTCGTTCAAAACGGAAATTTAAAGTTTTTGGTTCAACGGCCAAAACATCTATGTCCTTGGCCTGATGGTTTCTGTCAAAATCTGTCCCATAAAGGCCCACACACACACCAAAATCTCATGTTCCTAGACTTTTTGAGACTTTGAAGCACTTCCTGCTCCAGACTCAGGCCCACGCTTGCGGGCCTTGCCCTTGTTTGCCTCCTTTGCCTTCCCCTTTTTTGCAGTTGGCAATGATGTAACCATGCTGCTTGCAATAGTTGCAACGAATAGCAGTCTGAATTGTCTGGATTGATGGATCTGCAAGTAAGACACACGTACAGGGTAAATAAATTGGGAAAATACTGGATCCAAACTAAGGATGTATGATTACTGTACAGACTGGAGCATGTGGCATTGCATGCATGTTATTTTTGGCTCCAACATGCTGTACAATGAAGCACAGACAGCTTTCTTAGTAAGATTGAAGAGAATAGTTGTTTCCTTGCAGGGTGTAAAGATGTGTGCGGATCAAAATCCTCAAAGGCGGCTCTTTTTTGGACAGGAGATGATTTCTGAGGGGGCACTTGCTGGATTTATTCCCAGGATCAGTTCCGTGTGCATTTTAAAAACTTTTCCAGCACTCTATCACAGGTTGCTGTGTGAAAAAAATAGGTGGAAAATGAAAAACACTCCATACATCAATTTAGGAAGAGGATTCCTGAGGCCGGGGCACCGTGTATCCCCTGCCCCAAGCGAAGAAAAAAAGGGCCAATGGGGATCAGGAGGGTCCCTAGCAGTACTCCGTGCCTGATCTCTCTTATGAGTTGAAAGAAGTTGTTGTAGTTAATCTGGCCTGCACCATTTCCCATACTGTTTTCTAATACGCTTCCACCTGACGTTGACGCAGGCATACAGGACAGACCCAGACCTCATCCAACCGCTGTAACAGAATCTTAAAAGTACCTGTGCTACACTCAGTGACTGTAAAAGGAAGTGATCAAATTGTTTACAACTGTTTTCAAGCATGTTTCAACGAATCGAGCATTTACGCCCTCAAGTATGGGCGTATTGGGTTGAAAAGGCAGTTCTCTTTTGTTGTTTTGCTGTTGCATTAATGATAGAGTGCATACCTTCCTACCTACCTATGGTAGATTGCTGGCATCCCTCTGAGAGTCTTGATTGCCTGAGACAGGTGGTTCTGACAGAATGCTCCATGCAGTATAAAGCATCGAAGAGTAACAGCTGGTCCTGCTCCCGGCTCTGCTCTCGATGTGCATTTGCTCTGGCCCATGGTTAGGGCTCTAGCGTTTTGAGGTCTTGTGTCTCTGCATGGCTTGATTTAAGGTGCTTATGCATCTCCACGCTTCTGATCTGGTTCTGCCTTTCTTCGTAACAGGGTAGGGGCGTTTTGCTTAGCCTTATTTTTTACCTCGAAAATCTGGAAGGAGTGCCCTTTCATGTACGCCCTCCGCATCATTTAATTCTGCTCGGGGATATTTCTTCCCATCATTGAAGGGAGCAGGTCTGCGTCCCCGTTTTGATGTTCGTCCACTTCCATCTTTCTTGACTCATGACAAAGTAGTACCAGTCTTATTTTCTCCAGCACACATCCAAGGGACGAATGCTTATCCCGTGGAACTTGGAAGTAGAAAAAGCTTGAACCATTTATGTTGTTTTTGCCAGCAACCAGTGCTGCACCAGGAAGGGAAAGCATGAATTGTTCAAGATTAAATAAGATGGCACTAACGTAAGGCAAGGTTACATCGCTCCATCCGCCTGCAAGGGCAGCTGAGCGGAAACACTGATGGCGTTAAAAGGAGTTGATGAGACATGTGCTGCACTCCCCAATTATCCACTGACCTTGAGGGTCAAAACAATTCAAGAAAACAAAAGGGAGAAGCTATGCAGTTTGCCATTTAGAGTAAAAGTACAAGATATCGCTGGACAGACACTGGCTAGCGTGCATTAATTAAGGATACCCAGGTAGACCCAGCAGTCAGAGACAAACAGTGAGCCCCACCAGTGCCCTGCAGGTAGACCAGGAGTAACCAATCAAATGTGGTCCTGCTGATTGTCAGCCATCCGGAGAGTGTTTTTAGACTACAGCAGCGAGTGTGTAAGAAAGCCGGAACGTTTCAAGCAATCTCGAAAAAGGACATTGAGCACCAGCTATCTTCTCCGGAGATGTTCCATGTCTGTATTAATGTTCCCGAAACAACAGCACTGGGCCAATTGGCCTCAACCAAGCAAAGCTGGGAAATCCTGAAGTGGTCTACTCTTGATGTTAATACAATTAAAATCTGAAAACTTAAAATGTATCTCTAAGAACAAACGAAGGGGCATTGACTGGAGGCATGGTTGAAGGTGCGTCAAATGATACCCCATATCATACACACACACGCACACATACACACACATTCAACATTCAGCGATGCTTGCAACTTGTAGCAATCACATGCGTGTATTGTGCGCGCTTGCATCTGTGTGTACATGTGCCTCTTCGCTGCATCCCACAGGCACCGATGCTCCATCGCCTGCCAAAAGCCAAATGTTGAACAACTTCTGCATCTGTAAGCATTTGCTGTGGTTTGTAAGCACATCTTTGATACGTGTCCACACGAACTGGCAGTTTGGAACTTGCACATATCACAGGTTGGCCTTGCGCTTTTGAATTTCAGCCTGCCACAATGAATGCTGCCTCGATGTCCTGTCCTCTGGTTGATCAATTGTACCATCCTTGCTGCAGGGGGTTAGCATGCTGCCTCCCAGGCAGCCTTGCCATTCCCAGGTAGATGGCAATTGCATCCATGTGTTGTGGGGCTATTATACTTAGATGGAACACTGATGTCTGTCTTGCAGAAAGATGGGCTTGAGATGCTGCGGTTTGACTTCTCCAAAAAGCTTATTTTCATCAATATCCCTTACTTCCGCTTGAGCCACAATAGTGAGCTCATATGTTCTGCTGTGGTACCATGGTGAGGCACGGACATGGTTCCACATTTCAAATTCCTCACTAGCGCCTAAATCGCATTCCCTCACTCTGCGCACATCATGCAGTCTCTGCACAAGGCTGTCAACTTTTTATGCTATTTCATGATGTTTTAGTCCCTTAATTTCCCCATGAGCTGGCTTTCTGGGGAATGGGAGCGCTGGGGCACTATCCTGGAAACTTTCTTGGGTACAACAATGAACAAACCCAAGATGTGGACCTCCACTGAGGTGATAACCAAGGTAGGCAATGCAAGGCTCCAAGGCCAAAAAGATTGGCTTATGCCTTTCTTGGTTCTTGTCCTGTCTGGTTGTTAGCACAGTGTAGGACCATACCTGTTACAAGTTGCTACTGCGCCTGTTTCACATGTTGCAAGAGCTCGGGGACCGCTCTCAGGCTGGGCTGATCTGTACTCCTGCATAAAAAGCATATGCTCTTACAGCTGCACCGTGTACAGTTCATTTGGCATTAAGCGCTTTGCGTAACCTGTCTGCGCCGGTGGTTTGGCACGACCACTGTTTGTTTGAAGTACCTGTGCCTTCCCCCTCTCTGCACCCACAGATGTACTTTCATTGTTGTAAAACTGCTTGTGGGCGCCTTGTTTGCGCTGAGGAAATGCATAGCACTTGGGTTATTTTTGTGTGCAAGTTCTTTGTTTTGGGCTGTCTTACATAAAACAATAGCAGTGCATATTATTATTTGCAAGTTGCATCCTGGTCTCTTAGCACCTTGGCTTGCAAATGCCAATTCAGGCACTCGCATGTCAGGTCCTGCTCAGGATGAAAAATCGTTTAATGTGCTGCATTGTGTGCAGTACACAGGGCACGCAGCGGTGGCGACGACACACAACCTCCCCAGCGCACTCTGGTAGGCAGTGCCCATGTTCTGATGCATAGATATGCTAAAAGCCTGGACCTAAAGCTTCATGAGATATTTTGGCAGACCAAGCCCAAATCTTGTTGGGATTGTTGTTTGCAATTGCAGAATGCTGATGTGGCTGTGTGAGAACGAGTGCAGCCTTTCACTGCACAGGCTAAGCAGTCTTTATAGGATAAAGAAGGCTGTGGGCTCTTTGGACAACCCTCTTGTGCCTGCACGTTTCTCCGGATGTGGAGTAATGGTAAATGTTTGATCCTGAAGCGGTTTCAGGAGTGCAAAGGTTGCAGCAGCAGATTTTGCACCTAGAACTTCTGTGACATGCCAGTAGGCAGCCTAATGCCCTGCTTTTCTGCTTTTTGCACTTCATTTCATAAATTATTTTGCACATTTAAACCAAGGTTGGGTCATTCATGGATTGGAGGTAGCGATCGCGTATGTATGTGTTAAGCACACGTTTGTCACGTATATACGCGAATTTAGGGGGCCAATTTGGGGAGGGAGGGTCTTGGGTGGGAGGGACCCGAGGTAGGGGGTCCCAACTACCCCCCAACTACCCCCCCAAGGCCATAAACATTTAACTATGCCAAGGGAGAAGGGCCCTGAGTGGGGTTATGTCACGTTGGAACAGCATGAAGGCACAGATGGGGTGAAGCAAGTAAAGAACAAGTGCAAGCTATGTGAGCATGTGTTTCATGGAGGTGCTACATGCATCAGGCTGCGTTTCTTGCAAGTTCCTGGCTCTGGGGTGGCCAAGTTTACAGCAGCTGAGGACAAGCTGGGGCGAGCGAAGAAGGTAATGCAGCACAACAGGATAGCAGGAAGAAGGAGCAGTAAGAAGGACAGAAGCGACAGGTCGACAGGGCACCGGCTCCAGCAGCAGTAGCAGCAGCTCCAGTGAAGAAGCAGAAGACACCTGCAGTTTGCGTATCTCCAGGCCTTCTCAACAACTTTTACTGACAAATTTTACCACGCACTCCAAACAGTCACTTTCAGCGTTCACAATTTAAAGGCCATTTTAAGTGGTCTTTAGAATTCACAAATCATGAATGACCCAACCTTGTTTCAAATGCTGCCTTTACAGGGCATTCCTTGTGGTCATCCAGCTCAGCAATATCCGCAGAACGCATCCTCATTCTCATTGCCTTTGCGGATACCTCCATGCTGCTGTTTCTGTGGTTTTGATGGCAGGAGTGGCCATCATGCAGGTGTGACCAAATTCATTTGATCGAAAGTCTTAAGGGAACTCGAGATATGTATTCAGTGGGTGTGGTGCTCACGTGCTCAGGTTGGCAACGCTCAGACACTAACACACTGCCGAGGCTGAGAATGGCTCTCGAGGCTGAAATTGTTATTGTCTTTTGGGCTAGCACTGCCAGCTTCAGACAATAAAAGGCTTGCAAAGATTTTCCAAAGTGGAAGACCCTTTTCAGATTCAGTTGGTGGTACAAGTGCCTTCCAAAAGCATACCTTGCTGCTGCGCAAATTAAACACTCCTGTGAATGTTTGTGCTTGCATGCATGGGAATCCATACATCTATGCAAGTCAACATGTTTTTTGGTCTGTCCAAAATCATATGTCTCCCAATTTTCTGCATGCTTATTGTTCTGTCTACAAGCCTGTCTGCTCACTTAAATGTTCTTGAATTCGATTTCATTGAATCAAATATAAGGTCCAGGTTTACCTTCTGCCAGACTGTTTGGCTGATCAGCCTGTGAGTGGTCCTCACCAGCCAACTGTAAATTAATGAACTCAGCAATCAAAGGTCAAACGCATATTATTGTGATGCAAGAGGACAGCAGCTTCAGCTTGAACACTAACTTGGTGGTGCAAAAAGGTTGTGCAAGAGGAAACTGCCAGAAAAGTTGTCTCTAAGAATTTCCTTCATTGAGCACACAACCTTTGGTACTTACACATCCAAAGGATGCAGATTCCATCTTGAATCTGCTCAGTTGGACAGCGACTGCACGAAGAGGGATACCAATCATCCCAGGCTGCTGTTCAACATCTTGAGTATGAGCCTTAATTTTGCCCTCAATGTGGAAAGGACCACACCCTGCATGGCTTGTTTGAGGTCACAAATCGAGATGCAATGGGTTTACCATATGCAGATCGGCCTGATCAGTTGTTGCGCCTACAACTGATTGTAGCTGGATTCGGCCATTCAAAGAGGTTTGCGTGTTCCTGACGTTATGGAGAGAAGCGCGCAGTTGGGACTGGTCCTGGGCTGCACAGCAGGGTCTTGCACCAATGCAGCATTCTCCAAGTCCAGTAGGCGGGTCAACAACCTCAAGGCCTGAATTACGGCCAGGCCACAATCCATTGGTAACATCCCGAACATTGTTCTCAGGACGATCAGGTGAGAATGAGCCAGCCCCCATATATGAAGGTTGGTGCAGGTGCTCACCAGTCTGAGGGAGAGAGTTTGTGGGAGGATGCCCAAAAGGGTAAGACTGAGTCATCCTTGCCATTGCCCATGCAAATTGAAGAGGGCATGCTGTTACTCTAAAAGGAACACAGGCACTGACCATTCCACTGGAAGTTATTGTACTTGGTACCTTAAAGATTTTTTAAAAATCCACCCTAACCCCCTTCTAACTGACAGTGACTGGATTAGGCTTAAAGGAAGAATACTTACCCTTCAAGAAGGGAATGCCTGAAACGACTTGGACCCTAACTCCGGTTTAAATCGAGCAGACAGCTCTGTCACTTTTGACCCAGAATCTCTTGATAACGGAAACAGACCGATTTACATACCCCAGACAATATATACCCCAGCTCTGAACTTCCTACCTACCCGCCCAACACAACCCATGGAAAGCTGCATAAACGAAGCCCACACCCAGCCCATCTTACAACCTATCCTCATTACAAATGTTACCCAAGATAACAATCACGAAGAGCTTTTTGAAGCTACATTAAACACGCTTAAAATATGACCATGAATGTCAGAGGTCTCTTTAAAAGCCACTGGGACCTCCGCCATACCATATGCAACATCCAGACATCTAGTTGTCACTGAAACCAAACTCCGCAGGAAAAACAAACATTGCTCGGATGGAGAACCTCCACCGTACCCTTAAGAATTACAAATATTGGTCAGCATTTGAATGGACTGGTGGCACCTCAACTTGCGTCCGTGACACAAAAGCTCTAGCCACAGAATGTTTTCCAGCCTGCATTGACTTTAAAGGAAGGATTGCATATGTCATACTCCAAAAAGACAATGCCAATCTTCTACTGCTGGGCACCTACTGGTCCTCAAGCAGCGTTCAGAATCCCTCACATCAGGATTGAAATGGAACACATCAAAACTCTGATTAAAACTTACAGCAACTGCACTCCCATCATTTGGACATGAATGCTGCAGTTAATGCTAGCGACCGCACCAGCAACACGACCTTCCAGGCTGATAGAATGTACCGTGAATTCCTCCTCTCTTACAACTTCTCCCTAGGAGGAAACTAATAGACCCTGGACGCACCACCAAGTTACTGGCAAAGGCAAAGTAATAATAGCATCTGCACCCTTAGCCGAATTGATGCTATCATCCTTCTGATATTGCGAAAAGTGCCCTCCCTGCACCACCCATGAACTAGGCTCTTTAAGTGACCATGTCCCACTTGTAACCAACATACCCCTCAGTGCTCTCAAAATTCACATTCCTGTCCTTGCAAACAAATACCAGCAGCAGCAACAGCCCAGCAGCAAAGCTTCCATCAGCATCACCATCAGCAGCAGAGGCAGCAGCAGCAGCAGCAGATTTGAATTGGGATTCGAACTAAGAAATTAATGCCAGTAAGAAGCCTTTCGAACCCCATTCGAATTAAAATTAATTGTGGGACCTCCATTCGAACTAGATTCGAAAGTTTTGTTAATTTTCTGAAGGGGACCGTTCGAACTGGTCGTGGACGTACGTGGACGTACTCCCCTTTTCAAAGCCTCAAAAAGTCTTGATTCGCCCACTCAGCGAACCTGACCATACAACTTTTGCACAATCCCTACAAAACCCTGCACATGGGATCCCCCAAAAACTTGAAGGAACCCTCCAAACCCTTCACCCAGCACATATTGAAGCTATAACCTTCCTACACAAGCTGAGTAGCACACCTGCTAAGCACATTAAAAAACTTGAGACTCTCTGTAACAAACCTGCCACAGAGGCAGTTGAAGTGCTGGCCAAAAACATTTCTGACCCCATTCATTCCTCCAACTAAGTAGCACTCAAAGTCTGCGGCTCCAAGGACTGTCAGCAACAAGCGGTGTCATTTAAAAAAGAAGCTTAGCCTGGTCAGAGCTATCCAGTCCTTGCTCACATCCCTTGCCATCAACCAAATAGACAGTATCTCAACCAACTTGCAGCAAAACAAGGAGAACCCAACTCTCTAACAGCCATTTCTAAGCTCAACAGCCTCAAACTTGACCTCTTTCCCCTCCAACAGCTTGAGGAGCTGCCTGACAGTACTCAACAAGCTACCTACATTAATGATACTTGCAACATAGCATATAAGGACATGGCTCTTTAAAAACTGCAAAACAATCAATACAAGTCCTGAACGAGCACACAAGGAGATCTTGATAAATAAATAAGCACAACCAACAGGAGGCCACCAAGCGCTGCGAGATCCAAAGAATGGCAACATTGCAACTGAGCCTACCAAACAGTTTATATCAAGCATGGCATATATCTCTCAGAAGAAGCGCCGCGTAATTATTCTTGGGAGCAGGCTGGTAGGTTTGAAAAAGTGCCCGATCCTTTTATTCTTCAATCACAAACTACTAAAGGAAAATTTGATAGCAACAATAAAAGGAAATGGGTTCATTCTAAAATCATGGAAAGCGCCTTCAATGAATCTTCAAAACGCTAAGTACTAACAAATCACCAGATGGTGTAGTAAATGAGATCCTCAAGATGCTTTCCCCTGAAATCCATTATTATGTGGGCAACCGCCTCACCCCGGTATCCTTAAAGACTAGTGAGACTATCCTCTTTGACAAAGGCAAGGGAAAAGAGACAGAGTTATCATCCTACAGGCCCATTGGGCTTGTCAGCACGCACTACAAACTGTGGCCCCTAATGGCCACTAATACACTTGATGAATATGAAGAAACACACACTCTTTTAATTCTACCCAAGCTGCTTTCCGTAATCTAAAAGACACCATCCACCAGCTCCAGAATGTCATCATGGGACTTGAAGAAGCTAAAACTTTTGGGACAGATATTTACGTCCTCATCGAAGATTTCACCTCCGGTTTTTACGGTACTGACCATGACAGGATGCTCTGGATAATGTATGACTTGGGCTTCCCCACTGATGCTATAAATGTCTATAGAGACATTGTCAAAAAAAATTCCGGACGTAGCATTTTAAAAGTTCCTGTTGAAAAAGGTACATTTCAAGGAGATACACTTTCCCCTTCCTTTTTCTCTTCTACATGGAACCCTTTTTAAGATGGCTCTATGTAGGAGGACGCAGCTACAAACACAGCTGCATCCCAGGCCAAAACGCCACTGATACTCACCTTGCTAACGTACTAAGCAGCGCGGCCTTTGCTGACAACCTTCTCTGCCCCACTAGCACAATCCAGGACCTCAAAGTACAAGCCAAGAAGCTCACTCTCTACTCTGACTGGGCTGTACTCGTTATATCTGGCAGCAAAACTAAAGCAACGGGAATTTTACACAGTCATCCTGGAAAAGATCAAAATGGGGTGACACCTTCTCAAGCTCTCTGTCAACAGCTCAAAGGAAAAATATAAATCCAAAGACAAAGGGCCCACTTTCTTGCATCACATGACCCCTTCCTTTATCTTGGAGTTCAAATCACCATGGACTTAAACTGGAAGCATCAAATTCAACGCATGACCTGTAACCTCAGAAATAAGCTTGATAAGTTTGACTCCTCCTATGCTTCCCCACGTCAAACGCTCGACATTGTCCGTACAGCCATTTGTCCTAGCCTTGCCAATGCTTTTGCAGTTACTCCTTGTGCAACGACACATCAGCAGACCTCATCAGTTAAGACACTATGATAGACAGGAATATCAAACATAAATACAAACTCTGGAACAGCACAGCAGCAGCTATGATTCGCGAAGATTCTGATTACTTTGGATTAGGGCGAACCTCAATTTGTGTAGAATACCACAGACGCCTGGCTTTTGCACTCACATCTAGCCTTGAGGATCCCTCAACGAGACACCGCACCATAAGCCTCAATCTCCTCACTTTTCAAATTGCGGACTTTAAGCTCTAACCTACATCCTATCTTACCAAACCAAAGGAACCAATCTGCACATAAGACGTTAACTCAACGTTTGCATGCGTGCCCACCAATTGATCAGTGCCAGCAAGTGCACACGCTCAACAACGAAACAAACCTCCACTATCATGTCTCAACCTCTTAGCCAGAATAATCCAGGTGCTAATACCAGTGAAAGCACTGTCATTTACATCCCAACACAGCCCAACTCACCGTGCACACCAGAAACTGTCCATACAGGCAAAATCCAAAACCCTCCAACCTTTCAAAACACTCCAAACAGGTATTGAGTGTGATTGCTTTATGTGTGTGCGTTTGTTTTATGTGTCTTTCATGTGTGTGCGTGAGTGTGTTTGTTTTATTTGTGTTTTATGTGTGTGCATGTGTTTTGGTTGTGTGTTTGTGTGTATGTGTGTGTGTGTGTGTTTGTGTGTGTGTGTGTGTGTGTGTGTGTGTGTGTGTGTGTGTGTGTGTGTGTGTGTTTGTAAGCCTGTGTGTGTGTGTGTGTGTGTATGTGTGTGTGTGTGTGTGTGTGTGTGTGTGTGTGTGTGTAAGCGTGTGTGTGAGTGTGTATGTGTGTGTGTGTGTTTGTGTGTATGTTTGTGTGCGCCTTAGTGTGTGTGTGTGTGTGTGTGTGTGTGTGTGTGTGTGTGTGTGTGTGTGTATGTGTGTGTGACTGCGCGTGCTTGTGTTCGAGTGTGTGTGCGAGTGTGTGTGCTTGCATGTGTGCGTTTATGCGTGCATGTGTGCATGTGTATGCATCAGTGTGTACTGGGGCAACAGGCTGACAGCTGCAGCTGTTGTGGTCATTGACTGAGCAATGCACTGCTCACTGTTGTGCGTGTTCCCCAGTGGCCATGCCATCATCTTAAAACTCATCCAGCTCATGGTTCATGCCATCAGAAGTCATAAGGGTGGTTAAAGTGCATTTTCATTTACTTGAATCAATTACTGCTTTTTTCATTTAAGAACTGGGGTCACTGAAAAAAGAATGTCCGGATGAAAATTTCCGCTGGAAACAGCCCATTCCGGGAAATGAAGTTTCAGAGCAGTACAGCTCCCGGAGTGCTCCGGAAAAATTAAAAATCAATTTCCGGAGTGGCTCACTGGAAACGCAGTCAATATCACAATCTACCGACGTCAAATCTCAGGCTCAGGGTTGGGTGAGACTGGGAGCTGGCCATTTATGAGGGGAATCATTCCCCTCTTGACTCATTTCACTGCGTTCCAAACACCGCTCATACTCAGGCATGGGCATGTGTGCTTGCAGGGGCACAATCAAGCTGTCGCCTCCCCATTCAGGCGTGTTATATTATAATAAATGGTAAGGGCTAACCTTGAACCTAAGGATTGATCCTTGGAAAGTAGATTATGCTAAAAAAAATTGAACTGAAAAATTACAGGGAGGGTAACCCAAACATGCTAAATTCCGGCACCATCATAAGTAAAATATGTTCCAATGAATTCTGAAGTTTATGGAACATACACTTTGCTGCTTCTGTGTCATCATCCGCCCAAGTCCCCAGGCACTTTTCTATCTACTCCATACACATCAGTCTTAGACAACAGGATCACCTCATCATCCCCTAGGGGTCCCCCGTGTGTCCCCCTTCCGGCTGTTGCCCCGTCTTAGATCCTAGATGGGTATTTCGCTTTGGTCAGCAGCTGGTCACGTGCACTGAGGCGCTCTAGTATTCCCTGAGGCATTTCCTATGCGCAACTCCGATTTCCACCCTGCTGGTCCTTTGTCATAGCTGCCAATGATCCTGTTGATGCGGAAACTCCTGCTCCCTCTGCTGCTCCTAATGTTGAGCTTCCTTGGGAACCTCCTGTGGCCCAGAGAGCCTTCTCCTGCCAAAGAACCATCTGCTTCTCTTCTCTCAAGATTAGGGTGCGAGGTATACTAGTATATCTGTTAAAAAAGCAGTATATAATAGTATGTAGTATATACTCCACAATTCAAGAGAAATTACATCATTTACATGTGGGGTGGGGTTTTTGACCCCCAGGGATCCACTGGTGATGTTGCTGAACTGATTGTTTGAGCCGAAAGATGTGAAATGAGACACCGGACCATCCTTACATCCGCTGCCATCCTTGCGTGCTGTCCTTGCCCCAAAATCCACTGCGCCTAATCTCTGCAAGCTATCATTCTAAACCAGGCACGTTTGAAGTCTTGCTGTAAACTAGCCAGGTGAAAACTGCACAAAGAGGCTGTTCAAAAAGTTGGAAAAGAGCATTCTATCCCAAGGCATCCATCTGCAATTCCATTGCATCTGAGCGCTCCTCCTGGTTGCCCAAGTTGGCTTTCACATAAACCATCTTCTCAGCTTCCTAATTAGGAGCTCAGCTGTGATAACAGACTTGGTGAACTCCTTGTGAAAGTCGCTGTTTCTTGGACGGAGGCGTACAGGCGTTTGTCAGTGGCTGCTGCGTAGCCTTACGCTTGCTGCCATGGCTGGATCCTTCCCCAGACAGGTCCAGCTCCACAAACTCTAGCTCCATGGGCTGCTTGCATAAGGTGTTTTGCTGTTTGATGGGAGGGGTTAGCAGGGCTGATGCTGCCCTTGCACCCCTTGCACCTCAGAGCAAATGGCCATCCTAGAAGCTCCTCAACGATGACGTCAAACTCTGCTTGTGCTCTTTGAGCTGTGCAGGCTGGATGAGCCTCGCAAGCAAGTCTTCTGGCTTGCACCATGTGCCTAAATGCATTTGCTTACCCTCCTCCACCTTATTGCTGCTGATTTGGGAGCCAATTACATTACATTCTGACCTCTCGGCTTTCCCACTCGCGCGGAATTCGCACTGAGCTCAGGAACTCAGCGCTTTGAGATTCTGAGTTTGAAACTGTATACTAGTATACGACCCCCCATATGTTCCCACTCGACGACCACTCAAAGCTATTGATTTGCCGTATAATACGTTTACAATACGTATTAGATCCGTATATACGGACACATACGGTATACGGCTACGGGGGGGAGGGCCTATATTATGCCTGTATTTCTGTACGCGCATTTTATACATATGTTATACACCTACGGATCTGGCAAACCCTAAGTAAGTGTGATAGCCTGCCTTGCAGCCTGCATATCCAAGCCTGTGTTTAGCATGCATGTGGGATTTCAAAGCATCCTTAAGGTCTGGGAATACTAGTTTAAGAATAAGTGAGGAAGATTCAGGTGTGCTCGGGCTTGCCTCTTCCCATGCCACCGAGCAATCTTGTAGAAGGGGTTGCTGTCTGCGCCAGCGCCAGGAATAACGGTATCAGTCAGGTTGTTATCCTTTAGGTTAGCCTGGTATTTAGCAATCCTGTCATCCATTCTTAGCTATTCATTCTTAACTATTCCAGCATGAGATTTGTCCTCATAGAAAAAGACATGGCTTTGAAAGGTGCTGACAATGTTTGATATTGTCTTCATAATCTTCTTGTATATCATGTCTGTAATTCTCTAGGTACAGGATTTTCTTCCTGAGTTTGTCTGTCACTGTCAAGTGAGCTAAGGTTGTGGCAACGTGCGTGTGTTTATGAGTGAGTCGAGCAGCAATTGCAGCCAGTTCAGCTCTTCCTATCGTGTTGGTAACACGAGCGCTTTAAGGCTCAACTAGGATTTTTAAGCCACTCAAAGGTAAACGCCTGCCCTATTACTATCTTGCCGTCCTGGACCTGGCAGCTCCCATCTGTGTCGGCCAAGAGCTTTCAAATTGCAACTTTGAGGCGGAGGTCTGGATTGGACTGACAAGGAACCGTGGCAGTTATGTCTACGGCTGGCCAATTGAGAACTTTGGCTATTCGCTTTGTCTAATGGAAGCTTCCCACATGTTCTTATTCCGAGCATAACGGCGTGCCTTCAATTACGAATGGGATCGTTGTTCACATTTTAAACAAATTACTTGTCTACAAAAGGATCCTTGGGTTAACCTCTGAGCCAGGTTGAGGAATAGTTGCATATCTGGCAGCATGCGCATTCGTTGTCGATGCGGACAGCAGTGTAGATGCTTGCTGGTTTGAAAGCCGATTTTCATTTTGGGATGCAGCTGTGCTGGTACCCATAGCCCCCTACGTGGAGCCATCGAAGGAGTGGTCCCATGTAAAGCAAGAGAAGGAAGGTAGACAGTGTGTCACCTTGAATTGTTCCTCCCTTTACTGGAATATGTTTGACGCTTCCTCCTAAAGGTAGTCTGACTTGGTAGCATTTTCATAGTGGCTTTTGACCGTGTCAGTGGCATCAGTAGGAAAGGTCAAGTCAAACATGACCCTAGCATCCAGTCGTGATTAGTGATATCAGAAGAATTAAAAGGAGTGAAATCTACGATAAGGGCATATATGTCCTTACCAAATACTTTTGCATCCTCAAGCCCCATGATAACATTCCGGAGCTGGTGGATAGTGTCTGGTTACGCAACTCAGCTAGAGTGGAGCTCAGTAAGGATCGTGCTCCTGCGTACTCATAGGGTGTATTTGTGAGGAGGAACAGGCTCTGACTTTCCATCCTGTTCACAGGAATAGTTGCGAGGTGCTTCTTCTGGCAGGTGTTTTTCATTTTTAATACCTACTGTAGAGTTTTCATGGCTTCTGTGTAGTAGTTTTCAATAATCTGGGCTTGCCTGGCCGGTTCAATTTTTAATATTGTTTGCTCAAGGGTCATGGAGGGCCTGTAGGCCTTCTCTGGGTTGTGCATTTTTTTTCTTTGAAGGTTTCTTTATGTGCTTGCTTTTGTTGTGTGGTGGTGTCGTTGGTGTAGCAAAGTATTACATTTAATTTCACACTGAGGAATAAACACAACAGGGCCTTTATTTATGGCTTGCTAAGCCCTAAGAAGGTTCGAGAAGCAAGAACGTTCTAGATCAAACGTCCACAGCCACAAAGAATGTTCTGGAATAGTCAACCATAACCACATGGAACATTCTAGAGTACTCGATCAGGTACACATGGAATTGTTCCAGAAACTGTCAACACAAATGGAACCTTTCAGAAACTTCCAGTACTTCAAGAACCTTCTTAGGGCTAAATCTCAAAAACATCATAGCGAACTGTTTTGGACGATATAACAAAGTCCTTAACCACTTGCCTGGGATTTTGTTGATCATTTTGTTAAGTCGTTTGCGAGCAATATGCTTTCTTTATTATGTAATTCATCTATATAATTCATGAGTTGTTTTGTGATGCTAGACATTTCTTCAATTTGCTAAAGGAGAGGGAGGTCAGGATTCGGGTAATCAAGCCCTAGGATGGCTTTGCAGAGGACTTTATGTTCCTGGTCTATCCCATAATGGTATAAGCACTGTCTGCCGCAGTTTGGTTACTGACAGGGGATTTCAGCTGGGACTGGATAGGTTTTATGATGTCGAGCTAATTCTACAGGGTGTGCCATTTATTGCTTATGGATATTGGATTGTACATGGGCTGAGGAAATCATTTTTGTGCTGCACGTTTACAGTGGTACTTAAGAGGAAGTGTGGATTACGTGGCTACGCCCTGGGCCAGGTATTTGACTGCCTTTGTGGCATGTTTGCTGCAGTGAGTGCTCAACTTTGCTGTCTCTTGGCTGATATGTCATTTAAATTTTGGAGAAAGGCTGTGGCTTCTGCATGGGCTAGGTTCAAGACATGCATGAATCTCTCCTAGTCCCAGGATCACTCCATATGTAGGGTCCTGCAGGGATTGTGTGAAGGCAGCGTGGTCAGAATCACTTATAGGGCGGTTCAGGACCTCTTGTGGGCACTGATTGGGGGGCGCAGGTACAGAGACGAAACGGATGTGGATCTTAAGGATACTACATTTGCTTACCACTTGAGGGAAATGGTCATTGAGGGAGCCCAGTTCTGGGGTGTGGCAGGGAGGGCACGATTGAGCAAGTTCTGCAGGGAGTGTAATGTCATCTATGCGGCTGAACGTATATTTAGTGTAATTGTTGATAGTCTTGCCAGTTGCTTGGCAGTGAGACCACAGTCTGATGCTTCTCTCCTTGCATGGGAAGAGGCTGCAAGAGAGGAGGAAAATGCGGTATGCCCTGTCTGCAGGGTAGGTCATGCTGCTAGTGTGATCAGCTGCTCGGGCTGGAGCGTTCATATTACCAGTCATGAAAAGAATGCAGTTGCTGTGTGCATTAGCCTTGATTAGCCTTGATTAGACTTGATTTTTTTTTTGCATTTCAATTCTACTTGCAAGAGCTTCCTCTGAGCTCCAAGAGGGCCAGGAGGTACCTAGGAGCAAAGCATTTGCATTGATTTGCTGAAATATGACAGATGCAATTCTTCCCTTAAAGTTTGTATGGTATACTAATTATGGCTACAGCAAAAGAACATCTGATACAAATGGTGGTGCTTCCTGTTCTGTCAAAAGCTGACCACCATTTGTAATTGTTAAGGAGGGCTTCCATCCATGCACAGGGTTTGCTGACTTTGCTCAGTTTTGTTTCAGTAAGGACGCGGATATCTGGGTTCAGGGTAGCTATTTTTTTGCCGTAGGTCCCAAAGGCTTTTAAACAGACCTTTGACATTCATGGTTATGATTTTTAGTTAACTTTTTCTGGAGGGTTTTATTGATCGTGCTCCAGGGCATTATATTTGTTGGGCTTATTTTGGTTGATTTGAGGCTGAGTTAAGGCCAGGTATCTATGCGGTATGTTTACGGAGGCTGAGTAATGCAATTTGGCGAAAAGGATGGCGCTGAAGGTGCACGTGGTATTGGTGTTGATATTGGTGTTGGGCTTTGGGTTAGTATCGACGTGGATGATGCCATTAATGCGCACATAAGTTTCTGGGTCATAGTGGCAGGACCTGTCTGATTAATCTAGTTCAGAGGTAGGGTCAAAGCCTTCCCTTACTCCCTCCTTGAAAAGTCAGGATACTTCCCTGAAGGCCACTCCAATTAGTGTCTATGAGAATGGGTTTGGGTTAGTCATCTTGAGGATCCAGGAGGTACCAGATATAAGATCTTTGAGTGGGATAGCCTGCAGCTGTGTTTGAAATTCTTTTGAAGGTAACAGCATGTCCTCGGCCTTTCTCATTGGCTGTGCTCAGGATTAGTTCATCTGTATAGGCTGCTCTAGTAAGGGTGTTTTCAATCAAGGCTTCAGTTTTTCCACCTGCAGAGATATCATTGCGAGCGTACTGAAGTATGTACCGTATTTCTTGGTCAGTTTGCTTAAACAACGATTCCAAGGCGCGCAACTTTGACTTTTTACAAGGCTAGCGAGCGCAGCAAGCCTTTTGAAACCCTAGTAAGCATCGCGACTAGCTAATGACAACAGTTCACTCAGTGTTACACTTTTAGAAAAGGCCTAGATTAAAAGGCCTAGAAGAACTCGCGAGCACAAGAACACGCAAAAGGTAAAGCACCTCTCTACAGAGCCGTCTACTGAGCCCTAAAATTTCCGCATTATTTTGAATCGCTGCTAGGTTGATATCGCATTCTGTTGAGAGCTGGAACAGAGCAGCAAGGTGTATGTACGAAGGAATTTAATTACATATCCAAGCTTTGAATTGCTTTAAGAAATACTGTTATCGCGAAATATAATTCATTCTGTAATTTCAAACTTATTTCAAGGAAACACGATAACGCCCTTGATGATAATTCCACACGCACAGCTAAATTCACACTCTCACAGAGAAAGCACAGCTTTACTATAGCCACGCCTTGGACTCCTAAGGCCCCGTTTACACTACGGCTCAGCTCGGCTCAGAAACATAACTACTAAGAATTTTCAAACCCCACCTCTTCCTGTAACGAGGCGTATGCTCATGTTGTGAGGAATTCCCATATTTTTTGTTCTGGGTTACCTTGTGTGCAAAGGAGCAATTTCTGGAAATTTCTTAGCCGAGCCGCGATCACACTGGCCCGGCTCGGCCCACAAAATTCCTATTGCTCCCGAGGATGCTCCCATGTAAACAATTTGATTAAATTCTTGAGAGTGTAAGGTGCATGCTGCCATGCTGCACCCCCCAATGAGCAAGGCATGAGTTCCCTGCTCACTACTCTCTCCTAAGCCAAAAAAAGAACAGGTTTTAAATATGCATATACGCCTGAAGACACGGCTTGAAAAGGGACAAAGCATGAGAAAGGTATTGGCCATGGTCCTGCAAATGATGCATGCATGTAAAGCGCATTACCAATGCTCGCACACATCCCCCATGCGCAGCTGGCATTGCTGAGCAATGATTGCTGAGGTGGGAGAGGATAGCTGTAAAACCTAGTCCTGATGATGCGCTGGTGATGCACAAAGCCTTAACACGTAGGGTCCTCCCTGCTTGTGCCCTTTTGGTGCTCGTGAAATATTCAGGACACGGTTTGAATCAACGGTTGATGCAGAGGGGTTCTACACGAGCCCAGCAATCACCATGAATGTTTTTAGGAGATTGCTGAGGGGGATGGGGGGGTCGGCTCGGCTCGGCCGGGTTTATTATTTCTTGGGCCGAGCCGAGCCAGTGTGAACACCTTTGGCTCGGCTGAAAAAACACTAAAATGAGCCGAGCCGATCCAATGTAAACGGGGCCTAAGCCATCTTCTGTATATATGCAGGAGAAATGAATCAGACGTTGCATGCATGTGACATGAAAAGCGAAGTAGGTAAGAGGGGGTTGGAGATCCGTGAAAAAAAAAGGCTTTGTAATGGCTGATTCGCGTTAACAGTGATATAACATTTGTAATGTAGGCTTAATGTATATTTTATAATTTAAAGGGTCATTCATGCACAGAATGATTTGCTCCGCGCACGTTCTTGTACTTGCTGCTCTTTCCTGACTGGTCAGTAGGTATGTGATGTGATTTTAGTACCGTACCAATTCATATCACTGCGCATGATTACCATACAACTAGGTGATCATTACGCATTGTATACCGTACAGACCCGTGATCATTCCGCAATATATATCTTTTTTCAAGGGCTGCGTAGTGCGTAGTGGGGTTTTTCAGGGGGGTGCGAACTGGTGCGGAATTTGGAAATTATTCGGTGGCCTGCCCGCCACCACAAGGCCCGCCATAGGAAGGAAAAAGAGCTTTGAATAAAGGAATTTGAGCATGCGTCGCACACAACAAAGGCAGAATGTGCCAGCAGGGAATGGGGAATTCAATCAATCGTGGGGACAAGTGGGATGCGATCTACATGGCCAAGCGGCTCAGAAGGACAACATGGATTGCTGAAACGGCAGCAGAAAATGTGGAATGCCTGAGGGTTGAGCTGAAAGCACTAAGCGCAGAAGAGAGGGGGGGGCACAGGGCCAGGATGAGGTGGAATGGGAGGACATTTGAGCTCTTTAAAGATTGGCGTGTTGAAAGCAAAATGCTAAACTTGAACAGCAAGAAGAGCAATGCAAGTGATGCACCTTGAATGAACAAACTCTGTACTTTATCTATGTAAGCTACATGAGATGTTGTTTGCTTGGCTTTTGTGCTTTCATCAACAGCAGCAACCTAGGATCAAACAGTTTTCAAGCCACTAGCTGCATGGATGACAAACAGCTCAAATTAGTTTCTTACTCAACTGCTTTACAGCCGTAGAGCAACTGCTGAGCTTGTAAGTGCATGGTGAAGGCTATAACTGCAAATAATCAGGTTGCTGGCAGCACCCAAATGTCACTAAATCGTGGCAAGGATTGAATGAAGTGACAATTAAGTGTGTGTGTGTGTGTGTGTGTGTGTGTGTGTGTGTGTGTGTGTGTGTGTGTGTGTGTGTGTGTGTGTGTGTGTGTGTGTGTGTGTGTGTGTGTGTGTGTGTGTGTGTGTGTGTGAGTGTGTGCGTGTGAATGTGTTTGTGTATGTATGTGTGCATGTGTAAGGCTATAGAAAGCCAAGCACTCAGTTATATGGTGCCACCAGCAGCATTCTAGAGTCCTGAATTAATTTATAATTAGCTGCCCCAAATATCATGAGTGTCCTCTGAACGGCTGTGAAGTTATGAGCTGCTCTGGTGTACACATACACCTCCTGTTTTGGTGTAGGTGTACCTAGGTGAAGGACAAGGCTATAGAAAGTCAAGCACTCAGTTGTATGGTGCCACCAGCAGCATTCTAGAGTCCTGCTTGCATTAATAATTAGCTGCACAAAACAGCATGAGTGTCCTCAAAGCTGTTGTGATGTTATGGGCTGCTCTGGTGTACACATACACCTCCTGTTTTGGTGTAGGTGTACCTAGGTGAAGGACAAGGCTAAAGAAAGTCAAGCACTCAGTTGTATGGTGTCACCAGCATTATTCTAGTGTCCTGCTTGCATGTAAAAATAGCTGCACAAAAGAGCATGAGTGTCCTCAGAGCTGTTGTGAAGTTATGGGCTGCTCTTGTGTACACACACATAGCTTGTCCACCTGGCTTTCAATTTCTGCAATCTCTTCATTGCTTCTGCACATCAGGAGGAACCACGTGTCTGTGAGATTAAACCAGCAAGTGCAGGCAGGAAGTAATTGCCTGCTAACATGCATGGGGTTCCTGCCCATGCAAGCATCTTGTGTGCACATTTGTAGCTCATGCAAGCTAGCTGGAAGTGTGCCTTAGAGATAATGCAAGCTCAAGAGTGCAAGTCTGGTGTGTAAGCAAGTTGGTCAGGCATCCACTCTTTCTGAGTCAAACTCATTAAGGTTCAAGGCGCCCATTGCTTTAGAATCGCAAACACATTATTCACATCATGCCTCTTGAAATCGTTTGGCTTCAAGTGAAAAAAAGGCGGTCAAAATAGAGGCAAGTGGGTTTTTCCAACGGCAAGGACGGAGGGCGTCCGTGGCAACGTCCGTGGCAGCCTTGATCGCGTCCGTGCCATGTGGTTTATAATTCTGTTTGGACAGTGAGAGCGGTATGAGTGACTAGGAAACCCCCTGCACTAACCCCCCGCAGCAGCCCCTCCCGCAGCGCCTGCAGGTGTGATGTGTGCTCAATGCTGTGCAGGGATGCACTGCAGATGCCATTGAGTGCATGAACATGAGCATGCAAGCTGCAGGCTGTCATCCCCCCATGCAAACCCATATGCATGCAAACTTGCGAGCATATTTGCAAATGGAGCCTTTGTGTTGTACTGCTGCTGCAAGGACGCAACACTATCACTGGGCACAGTGTCTAACAAGTGCCCAAGGAAAAAGCTCACATGAAGAGCCTTTCCTCCAAGCGCCATGTTCCAAAGTCCAACTGGTACCACCTAGAACTGGATTTGGTGTTTGAACTGTTGTTGCCTTTAAACAGATGCTTGCTGTGCATTGTGGGGCCAAATGCCCTTGCGTGGTTGATGTGCGTTAATGTAAACAATTATTTTAGGGCTGCCCTGTTGATGCGAATGGGTTGATTTCTGTTGGGTAATGTTACTGTATCGACGCTGACAATCTTGCGAGTAATCAAGTAACTCTCGGCGCTCCTCGCAAGATTCCAGCGTCGATGGAAACTACTTTTTCTCAGGCCTTGCAAGATTTATGATTTTTTGTTGTGGCCTTTCTAGCGCTCAGAAATGGAGTTACACGCTGCCAAGGGGCAAAAGACCCTTTTTGACTTTGGCTGCATACCAAGCGCAAGCGCACAGAGGCTGATGAGGGAAGCCCGACCAAGCCCAGGAAGCTCCTCACCCTCTTGGAGCCCACTCTCGCTGCCCATGTGCAGCAGCGGGAGCAGCATGCAGCAGCTGTCGTTGCCCCCCACAGGCAGCCAGGCAGCGAGGGGCAGGGGCAGGGGCACAAGAAAGCAGGCCTGTGCGCCATCAAGAGGCGGGGAGGGCAGGAGCAGGGGCAAGCGGACGTGGGCTGCTCAGCTACTCATTCAGATGTCTCAGACACAGAGGAAGAGACCACAGAGGAGGAGGCCATGGAAACAGACTGAGGGGTTGCATGAGTTGAAGTAGCTAAGAAACAGGCCAGCGAGCACCTTTTGTTGACGTTCGCAAATTTTGCCATCTTCTGGACCCCCCTCGCAACATCTCAAAAGTCGCAAAAAAATTATTTTATTATTTTGGGCACCTCGCAAGATAGTGGTGTCGCAAGATATTAGCGTCGATACGGTACTATATATACCGTACTAAAGCGAGGTACTAAAGCGATAATTTTTGTAGAGGTGACTGTTTAAAATGGATCCGTAAAAATTCGCATGCAGTCGTCCGTGACGGTGCGCTGATGCCATCCGAGGAATGTCAAGCATACAAATTCGGTTTGCTATATGGGAGGCAGTAGTATAAAAGACGCTACAGTTGTCCGTAACTGGGAGTCTCATCGCTCCTTGCCTTCGTACAACTTTTTCATCATTTTTCATCATTTCTGACAACAAGGCCCATTACAATTTTGGGGCTCGGTGGATGGCTTAAGTCAAGCTGCCTTAATTTTCTGTGCGTTTCAATGCCCGCTAGTAACTGAATGATTTCTATATAATGCGTTAGTTAGTGTGTATGTTTTAGGCAGGTGCTATGCTGTGCACGCTGCGCTGCGCTGCGCGGAGCTGTTTAAATTAAGAGTTAATGGTTTTGGTAGGTAGCGTTTAGGTGGTAAACCCTAGGGTGTAGTTAGGTCAAGCAAGGATATGACACCATCCCTAGGCAGGCACTCTGGCAGCACCTGCAGCGCACACGCATGACCACTTCTTTCTTGTCCGTCATTGAAAACATGTACGATGCTGATGAGTATATTTTGAAGGATGTAGAGAAGAATGCTCAGGTGCACCCTAACACAGGTGTGAAACAGGGCTGCCTTTGTCCCCTCTGCTTTTCTTTCTGTATATTAATGACATTGATGAAATTGCGGAGGGGGTGCAAGATGCTGTCACGGGTATGGTTAAATTCTATGCGACGCACGTGTTAGATGCTGATGACTTGACTCTGATGGCCAACGATCCTGTTGCGTTGCAGACCATGCTGAACTGCTTGCATGCATATGCTCAGAGGAAACGCTTAATCATCAACACAGCTAAGTTTGAGGTGGTGCACATCGATTCCTCTGGGTCAGATCTACCTGTGTTTCGTATTGGGGGGTGCCACTGGTACACAAAGAGTCTTTCAAATATCTTGGCATGATGTTTCACGAGTGCATGAGCATGGCCAAGTCCTCTGAGCATGCTAATGGCCCCTTCATGGCGTCTGCTTTTCGGGTCCATCAATTTGTTCGTGAGAAGTTTCTGTTAAATAGACCGTACATGTCTCTGTGCCTTGGAAAGACGTATGTGGTTCCAGCTGAAATGTATGCAGGCCAAGTGTGGGGCAGTAAGTACATTAAAGCAAGCAAGGAAAAGAAAAAGGAAAAGGAAAAGAAGAAGAAAAAAACTATGAGGAAATTGCAGAGGGGCCTATCTGAGCATGTGCCCCAAAATGCTCCTCTTTAGCACAAAGTGCGCCCATTCATAGCCACTTCATCTGATTGGGAAATTTGCTTTAAAGTGTTTTTTTAGCAGTCCAAGCTATCAGAGCATATGCTCGGATTTGGGCAAGTCGCCTTGGGTGCTTAGATAGAGTGGGCTAAAGCTCACATGGGGCACATAAACCCTAAAAAAATGGAAAATGGCTAAAATCGCCACATAACACCAACTACTGAGTCTTTTCACTCCATTTCTTTTTACAATGACAAACATTTGTTGCAAGGACCCGAAATCATTCAAATTGACCAAATTCGGTGCAGTAGTTGGTCAGATGTAGAATTTTGGTGGTGAAAATTAGGGTTTACGCCACTGCTGAATAGGCACGTGTCCCGTGACTGGTTAAAAATATACACCAGTGCTAAAGAAACCAGAGGAAGCCAAGAGTTAAAATAACTAGTTACAGGACAAACACGCAAAGGAGCATGCTAAAAACAGGCAATTTCAGGCCTCAGATAGCCCCCTCTGAGGAAAGTGTGTGCAATGAGGACTTGAACCATCATTGAATCATTCATACCTCAATGCAAATTACTGCTAGCTCTAATGTTTTGAGACTCACTCAACAAGATTCACCTATGGAAGGGCCACCCAGCAAGCGCACACGCTCAACATTGAAATACACACCCACTCCCATGTTTCATCCTTTCAGCCAGAATAATCCAGGAGCTAATGCCAGCCGAAGCACTGCTGACTAAACCTCAACACACCCCAACTCCCCATGCACAACAGGTACTGGCCATACAGGCAAAATCCACAAACCTCCTTCCAGTTCAAGCACTCCACGCAGCCTAGATACACAGATTAATAATCACAAAACAAGAAGAAAAGGTTACGCTTCACATAGAGACAGAGCTCACCCCTCCTGTCATCAAACCCCTCAGCTCGCTATGCCAAGTCTCTGAGGTCTGGAATTATAAGAAAACCTCAGTCCACAAGCTTACAAAAGCAAAATCAGCTAGCCATGCTATCAAAGCTGTATATAAGTATGACATAACATTTTGACATAACCCATATAGATGGTTGGAGAAACTTGCTCGGTTGATAAAAAAGACGGAAGGAGATCCTCATCCACCACCAAGTGCAATACCAAACCCCTTTGCCCCAATGATTATTGAGAAGTGGGTTCTGCCTTTCTTCAAGAAAGCTGGCCTTCAACCTGCGACTACCTCAACTGCTGCTCGCACTGATATTGAGTGCGCTTGCTGCCAAATATGCAATTACCATGGTGTTTATGAACCTAATAACTCTGAACCTCCTTACCTCGATATGTATATTTGTGATGCCTGCCAAAAAACGTACCACTGGAAATGCATGAAAGAACTAGGTTGCTACACTGATGGGCAAAGACGAGAGATTGATGCAGCTGACACGTGGGCTTGTCCCACCTGTGCAGGTCTAGACATTGCACAGAAGGTTGACAGAGAATTTCAGTCTAAGGAAGAGCTCATAAGGGTCACTTGGATGCCCTCCTGGGAGCCTGAGGAAACCAAAAAGACCTGGCCTGAATTCCAACAGCGCCTGCTTGAATTTGAAGCCAGGCAAAGCGAACCCGACCTCTCCAGACCTCCAGCAGACCCTCTCTAACCTTGAGAGACAAAGCTTTGAAAAACCTCACACTATTTATACTTGGAGGCAACAACTAGACACAGAACTACACAATAAAATTACCTTAGACATACACCCTACCAACCCACAAGTAGACATTGAACCCACTGGTTGCAGTGAATTCTGGCTGCATGACATTGACCTTGTCAAGTACAAAGTAAAACATAACCCTAATCGAACATTACTAGACACCCTCGTGCTCCACCTCCCCTTCTCCTCCAAGAAATTAACAAATCATACATGGCATGCATTTACAACACACAAGGTAAATGTGTTAGGATGATAACCCCTAGCCGATTTCAAATCCTTTACAAGGCTTTCTATAGGGCCAAGCTTGCAGGCTTGCATAAAGCCATAACACCTGCTCTTACTAGCTTTGCATCTGAGCTGCAGGGTCTCCTTGCTCGCAAGACTATGCTAGGAAACAAGTACGCTAGCAAAAAGATTAAAGACTCCTTTTCGCAGGCCCTGCCAACCCACATCCACAGTGCCCTTAAAGAATGGGCCCTGGTAACTCAAGGAAAAATGGCCTCCCCCCTGGACCACAACCCACAATACCAACACTACTGGAGAACTGACCCCCGAGAAACTCTCTTTGGTGCCCACCATAACTCCCTCTCATCCAGATATTCCGGTTTCTCTGCCTGCCATCCCATTGGCACTGAGGAAGCTATGACTCAGGCCATACGCCATGCTATCTACTCAGCCATTCTCAACACAGAGGCCACTGCTACTTTCATGTTCCTCCCTGTCTGGGGACAACACATGGTAACTAACCCCTATTCCAATCTAATCACTGCCTATCTACATCTCTGTTGTGAGCTTGGAATCATCGCTCGTACCAACCTTTGCTACAACGATCTACAATCCTCCATCAACCAGGAAATACCCCTTTCTCAGCACACCTGGGACCTACAAATTGTTGCAGTCTGGAACACAGCTGCAAGGGTTCATCTTAACAATTACAACCCAGCTTGGCTATAAGGCCTGGCTTCGGCTGTATCAGAAGTTAACTGGAAGCTGCGCAGTATAGGCAACCATTCTACTCTCAATACTATGCATATCGACATGCCCAGTTTTGAAAAGTGCCAACGCCTCCCCTCTGACAAACAACAAACATCTAGAAAGCCAACCTATCCACATATAAGTAATCAGGGAGAACTTTTTGTACCTTACCAATTTAGTCCAACCGTCAAGCTTGAAGTCCCTGACTGGAGGACGTGGGCTTACAATGATGGAAGTTTTCAAATCCAGAATGGCATACAAGAAATTGGAGCAGGCATCTACTGCCCTCTCACTGACAGCAGAAGTTTTGTCGAGCCCAACGGTGCTGGAATTACCAACACCATATGTCGAGCTGAATTAGCAGCAATTGCTGGTGCCATCACGCACTCTTATTCACACATTGCTTCAGACAGTCTCATCTCTCTTCATCAAATACGTAAACAACTTATTTACCCAGAGAGGCACAAACAACATATTCAAGGGGACGTCCTTAAAACCATATCTACCCTCATTAGCAACTCACAAACCAATATTTGTTTCTACAAAGTAAAATTTCATGCTGGTAACGAATGTGCAGATGCTATTGCAAAATATCAAGCAAGCCAAGCCAATAATAATGTGGCTGATACAAGGATCCCTAGCACAGGCCCTGACGGAAGTCCTTTTTCTCATTCATGTTGTTTAGCCAAGGGAAAAAAGAAAGAACACAAAGTTGGCACATCCACAGCTCCTGCACCCAATCCTAAAATCACCTACCTCCCCAATTTTCAAAATGCTCTCAAGTCTCATATGCATACAAAACACAGACTTGGATATGCCAACTCCAAAACAGGCTACTACTCATATTATCGGAGTTTGTTACCACATGTAGATAAGAAAATCAGCAATGCCTTTAGGAACATGTCCTGTATATTCATACCCATGAAGCGCACCATCGTTCAATATTGCACTGGCACCCTCTATAACCAAAAACACGCGGTTCGCTTCAAAAGTTCTACTGACCCACTATGCCCTCTCCCAGGCTGTCATCAATCAGACAGCGCACTCCAAATGCTTTAAGGCTGCCAAGATCACATCATCTCCAGCATGAAAACTGAACGTCACAATGTTGCTGGAACAATGATCATCAAAGCTCTTAGCAAAAACCCTTGGGGAGCAGGTTTGGTTAACATGGACATAGGGAGTGGTGACAGGTTGGTCCAGCACAACCTTTAAATCCCTGCACATGCATCAAACAGAATTATACCCCCTTAACTCTTTCCAAGAAATGTTTCTAAGAGATCTAGACTCTCTTCCAGCCGTCCTGATGCTATACTGATTACTCCCTATAACGCCAAACCCACTCCTTCTTCTCCTTCTACCTCCTGCTCATACCATCATGCGTTACGCAGCAGACACAACCCCACACTGAGGACCACAACAGCCAACCACATGAGGCAACCCCACCAACTGAATGTGAACCAGCGGCATGTGCACTTGATTGAAACCAAGTACTGTGAAGACACGAGGCCTGGACAGCAGTTGGAGGCGGCACAGCGGCAGCATGCAGACCTCTGCAAACTTATTGTAACAGGCAAAGGGCCAGCAGGGCGCCGTACCTTGTCTGTGTGTGTGTTTCCCGTGGTATCCGAGTAGTAGCAGAGGGGGCTCCCGTCGCGCCCGTCTCCGTGAGCTGCTACCTAGCGTCCCTCTATAATATAATTATAAAAGAACTCCTGAAATCAGCTCCCCGGGGGTAATATACCCCTGCTACAAAGTGTCTTAGAAACATAGATCATACATGTAAATGTATTCCCTATGCCCGGTACTCTAAGGCACAAGATACATGTAACAATGATTGTTACATTGCCCCCCCCCTCGATGAAAACCCGTCCCCAGGTTTGTACCAAGAGAATAAAACTTTTCAAAAGTATGAAAAATGGATAAGGGAACCTTTGTGTCTTGAGCAGATGATCAGTCTGTCTTGAAAGCAGCAAAGGCAAAATTTCCCGCATTTTCCTGAAAAGTGTGAGTGTATAAATGTTGCAATCATGAATACACATAACAGGCTCTGTTTCAGGCTCTTTTACTTCAAATAAGACAGTGTCTTATCTGGTCATATGGCCATTATGAAATGAAAATAAAGACAAGGAGAATTATCGGGGCAAGAATTCTTCCTTGTAGGCGCAGAGTAATTCAGCTGTTAGTGTATCCTCTAACAGGATTGACTCTGGCTCCCACGTGTTATGGTCCCATGAATAACCTTCCCATTTAATGAGATATTCATAGACAGCTTTCTGCTTCTTTGGTCTATGCTTAGAAGCCTGTCTGGTGGTGACCATGCGAACGCGGTGGGATACAATGCGTTCTACACGAAAATATTCTTCACCATCCACTATGAAAGATAGGGGAGGTGGTTGGGTACGCCCATCTCTGTAATACTTCTTAAGAAGTGATACATGAAAAACATCATGTATTCGGAGATTGGCGGGCAGCTCAAGTCTATATGCCACATCATTGATTTGCTCAACGACTTTAAGAGGACCAATCCACTTTGGCATGAGCTTAGGTGTACCAGGCAACCTAAGTCTGACATTCTTTGAGCTGAGTAGAACTTCATCACCAATTGAGAATTCAACATGCCTTCTTTTCTTATCAGCAAAGGCTTTTTGCCTTTGTTGTGCAGCTTGGAGAGCTTCTCTAGCATCTCTCAAACCTTGTTGCATGTTTGTGATGAAAGTTTCTACCGTATGAACTTTTGAGGACGTTTTGATTGTCCAGGAAAGAGGAGTTTGGGGGTCCCTCCCGTAATTTAAACGAAACGGGGTAGTTTTGGTAGATCATGATAGGAATTATTGATAGCAAACTCAGCCATAGCTAAGTATGTATCCCAGTCGTCCTGTTGCGGACTGACATAATTTCGTATCATGTCTTCCAGAACCCTGTTCACTCTTTCCGTTTGTCCATCCGACTGTGGATGGAAAGAAGAGGATTTGTAACTTTTAATGTCACAACCCTTCAAAAGTTCCTTCCAGAAATTACTGGTGAATTTTGCATCCCTGTCGGACACAATATTCTTTGGGTAACCATGATGTACAAACACATGGTCCCTGTATAGTTGAGCAACTCCTGAGCTGAAACAGTGGTGGTGGTAGGCATGATATGTGTCATTTTTGTAAGACGGTCAACAACCACAAAGATGGCATCATGGCCCTCCTTTGTTTTTGGAAGTTGAGTTATAAAATCCATGCTCACACTTTCCCACGGCTCACAGGGTATTGGGAGAGGAGTTAAAAGTCCTCCAGGTTTTTGGTTTCCAGTTTTATTTAACTGGCATTGAGGGCACGCTTGTACAAAACGTCGAACGTCAGATCCAATGGTGGGCCACCAAAAACTTCTCTCAACCATATGCAGAGTTTTTAGAGATCCTACATGTCCTATGCACATGGGTGCGTGGTTTACATGTATGATGGCGTTTTTGACGACATCTAGATTAGGGATCGCTAAACGCTCATCCTTTGTGTACCACCAACCATTCTTGTTAGTTAGCTTTGAAGTGAACCACTCCCTTGAAAACTTTGGGTCCTCTTTATATGCCCGCCGGACTGCACCTAAGACGTCAGCCACCTCCAGTCCGGTGTGCAAACTAATCTCAGGCAAGCCAGTCACAGCCTCTGTAGGAGAAGGATTGTTCGTGGCATATGCCGCCTCGCGTTCCTCCCCCCCCCCAGAAGAATCTGTGTTTTGCTCAAGAGGATCCGAGTCTTCTCTCTCATTTAGGGTAGGTGATGGCACTAAAGGAAAAGAGGTATCTCTTTTACGTTTGTTTTGCTTCGGCAAGCATTGTTGTACTGTATGCATTGGTTGTTGCGGCTTTTGCCCTCTGCTGCGAGTTTGCATTGCTAGAAGGAGCACCAGGTTAGCAAAGTTTATTTGAGGTTGTCCATGCGGAGGATTCCGACTTAGAGGGTCAGCCATATTTTCTTTGCCTGGTCTGTAAAGCCACTTGAACTTAAATCTCTGCAAATACTCTGACCAACGCACTTGGCGTCGAGAGAGATTGGGTTGAGTATTTAAGTGTACCAATGGATTATGATCCGTAATAGCAGTAAACATTGGGCCTTCCAAATAGCATCGCCATGTCTTTAAAGCATGCACTACAGCCAAAAGCTCTTGCTCTCCTGTGGTGTAGTTTCTTTCTGCTGGAATGAGCTTACGGCTTTCAAAAGCCAAAGGTCTTTCTTGTTGCAAAAGCACTGCTCCTAAACCTTCAATTGATGCGTCACATATGACCTCAAAGGGTTTAGTAAAATCCGGTAAGGAAAGTACTGGAGCATGAGTAAGTGCATGTTTGACTTGCTCAAATGCTGTTTGGCAATGTTCAGACCATTCATAAGGCACATCCTTTTTGGTGAGGTTCGTAAGAGGTGCAACTATTTTAGAAAATTTTCGAATGAATTTTCTTAAGTAAGTCGCTAAAACTACAAACGATCTCAAAGCAGAAAGGTGCTTTGGAACGGGCCAGTTGGTAACTACTTCAGTTTTTGCAGGGTCTACCTTCACACCATCTGCACCCACAGTATGTCCCAAGAACTTAACTTCAGGCTTTTCAAATTCACATTTGGAAAGTTTTATGTTGAATTTGTTTTCACGTAAAACTTCCAGAACTTGTTGCAAATGTTGCACGTGTTCAGCTTGTGATTTGCTAAAAATTAGAATGTCATCAATATAGACCACAACAAACTTGCTGAGGAAAGGTCTAAAGAGATCATTCATTGCAGCCTGAAAAGTTGCAGGGGCATTGGTCAATCCGAAGCTTAAAACTTTGAATTGATAATGACCAAATGGGGTTCGAAAGGCAGTTTTAGGAATGTCTTCCGGTGTGATTCGAATTTGGTGGTAGCCAGATTGCAAATCTAAACTTGTAAACACTTTGGCTCCAGCTAGGGAGTCTAAGAGTTGATCTGTACGAGGTAGCGGGTACTTATTCTTAACAGTTATTTTGTTAAGTGCCCGATAGTCAATGCACATTCGCAAAGAACCATCCTTTTTGGCTACAAACAACACCGGTGCACCATATGGAGAAGAGCTTGGCTCAATTAATCCATGCTTGAGCAACTCCTTAACCTGTTTCTCTACCTCAGCTAGCTCTAATGGGCTAAGCCTGAAAATAGGGCGGAAAGGAGGTTTATGCCCAGGCTCCAAAGGAATGGTATGTCCAATGTTTCGTACAGGAGGAAGTGAGTCACGTGATTTAAACACATCTTGATATTCATCCAAGAGTTTTTGAACCACAGGTGAGGGCTTTTCAGAATTTTCAGAAACAATTCCAGAGTCTGAGACCTTTATCATGAATGATTTTTCACATCCCTGCCTTGCAAGCCTTTTTACTTGCACTGCATTTAGCAACAAAGAATTTATACTCTGTTTACTAGTTGTGGTCTGACTGGATTGCCTAACAGGTAGAAGTACTTGTTTTTGGCTATTTCCGACAATGCAACTCTTGGTTTTATAATCCAAAAGAGCATTGGTTTTCTGAAGCCAAGTGTCACCCAAGATCACATCATACTGTTGCTGCATGTCTAGGACAAAGCAAGAGACTTCACTGATGTGTCCTTGAATTTTGACTCGAACATTTGTTAGCATGGAAGCTGAAGCACTTGTCCCATCAGCTAGTCTAACAGATGTTTTTGTAGGGTGGCGGGCGAAGCCATGGTGCATTGCAAATGTAGAATCCACAAAACAATGAGAAGCACCACTATCTATTAAGATAGAAGCAGGTGCTCCGCTTGCAAGACCTTGAAAAGTCATGACAGGAGAGTTTGTTCCTAAAGAATCTAACTTTGCGGAAGTTTCTTCAGGTTGAGCAGATTCATCTACCCAAAAAGCATACCCAGGAATACCTGGACATGGAACTCTTGTCATGCCTGCCAATAGTGGTCTCCATTTTGTGGCAAACAGAGCATGGTTAGCCTGAACTAGCACATAAAGTGAAGTGGCAGATTTTGCTTTGCTTTTGGAATCCAAAAAATGCTGCACCGCCTGAGCAAAATGTTCAGGTGGAGTGGCTAATAGAACACTGGAGCCACCAATGTCTTTGGCCAGATAGTCACTCAAAAGAATGGAGGAGAATTCACCTGTACATGATGAAATTCGCACAAAGCCATCAGGAGAAAATACCTCAGATGCAGAGAACGACCCTTTTAAACAAGGCCATGCAATGTCTGGGGGTCCAGGTAATGCCTCATGCACTTCCTGCTCCTGTTTGTGCTCTCCTGCATTACACCGTGGTCTAGCCTCCACGGACATTATTCCCCCTCCTTCTTCTGCTTCTTGCTTTGCTTCCTGTCCTGCCTATCCCCAGCCAAGGCAGCCTGGATTGCAGCTTGCAGCTGAGCAGCTGACACCAGTTGCTCACCGTTGCTGTTCGGCTTCCTCCTCTTCTTTAGGCCTTCCTTCTTCTTCTTGTCCTCCCTCGCCTGCAGGGCTGCCTCCTTAGAAGGATACGGTTTGCCTTGAGCATTCTTACCGAAGGACTGTGAAGCAGAAAGAGCAGCAACACGCGGAGTATTGCGTGAGAAGTGCTTGCGGTTCATGCGGGACACAACATTGAGATCCCGGGCTCTGTCTTTTCATAAGTGTTACATTGGTGGGGGCTGGTTCCTGTGATGGGCGCGCATCCTCGACCGTCTCTTCCTGCTCGCTCGCAGCTGCCCCTGCACCCGCTTTCTCCGCTTCCGCCGCTTGTGCCTTGCGCTTCTCTTTCTTTCCTGGAGTGGTCATGATGCTGCACGAATGCAAATGGAATAAAGCGAGTTACCAAGCTTGTAACTCCAAGTGCACTTCTCGTTGCCAAGAGCGCACAACGTCTTGATTTCTCAAGCGCGTGTGATGCCTTGTGTTTGCACACAATGCAGGCGTGCTAGCAAAGCTAGGAGGCAAGCCTCTGGCTGACGGGAGAAAAATTTCTCGCACGGCAACCCCACAGTTTCGCGTGTTGGACTGATATCTTCCCGTGGTATCCCCCGGTCCGAACAGAGTCGAACCGGCTTCGCTCCAATGTAACAGGCAAAGGGCCAGCAGGGCGCCATACCTTGTCTGTGTGTGTGTTTCCCGTGGTATCCGAGTAGTAGCAGAGGGGCCTCCCGTCGCGCCCGTCTCCGTGAGCTGCTACCTAGCGTCCCTCTATAATATAATTATAAAAGAACTCCTGAAATCAGCTCCCCGGGGGTAATATACCCCTGCTACAAAGTGTCTTAGAAACATAGATCATACATGTAAATGTATTCCCTATGCCCGGTACTCTAAGGCACAAGATACATGTAACAATAATTGTTACACTTATTGATGCAAAAGTTGTGACTCTCCACACCATCCTTTTGGGTGTTGGTGGGACCTGCTACACAGAGCACACCCTTAACCAGTTTAAACAATTGGGACTTGACCACCAACGTGCCAATTAACTCGCTCGCAAACTTCATACCCATTCTGTCATGTATGCCAACAAGCTTGTTACCTCTAGACGTGCTATTGAAAACAAGAATACTTCTTGCAGCCAGGTTATGGAGCCGGGTGCTTTGAGCTGGAGGTTTGGATTATACTGACAAGGAGTGGGGGCAGTTATGTCTATGGCTGGTTTATGGAAGACCTTGGCAATTTGCCCTTTGTCTAGGTGAAGCTTTTTAAATTTCCCTATCCTGGGCATAACAGCGTGCCTTGCATTCCAGATGGGGTCGTTCCTCACATTTTGAACAAACCACTTGGCCTCTGGAACATCCTTGGCTAAACCTTGGAGCCAGATAGGGCTATGGTTGTTCAAGTGAACTCTTGCAGCTGTATTTGCAGGAATTTGCAAGTTATCTGCAAGTGCGGCACATAAGTTATCTTAAGAGCACGCTGGGTGTTAAGTGTACCACTACAAACTGGGCTGTTCTGAGGAGTGTGGCCATGAGCCGCTTCAGTTTTACTGGTTCAGGTCTGTTGTCAAAATGTGTAATAGCATGCTGGGGTCTAATAGTGAGATGTTGAGAAGAGTGCTGAAAGCGGATTTAAACATTCATTCACATGACCTTCCTGCTGGACTGCTCAAGTTTTAGATGTTTTCCAAGGCCTATGGCGCTGTGTTTCCTTTGTGCAAGCTGTGCGGCAGGGCACTCCTATCCCTATTCAAGAGTTCACTGATGACCTCATGCACAGGTTGCGGGCAGTGTCGAGAGATGTTGAGGGAGTAAACCTGCGGGACACTGATAGTATGCTGGCAACTTATCAGTCTCTTTTTGCAGTGCCTTTTGACCACAATGTGCGTGCCCCCACCCGTTTACCAAGGCACATGCATTTGGGTTTGTCTCAACATGTCAGGAGGAATGTTAGCCGTTTCAGACTTAGCACGTTTCGCTTGCATGCTCACACTTTAAGAGTTGAGACATCACTTTGGCAGGAGCACACACCTGCTTGTGGTAGGTGTGACCAAGGAAGACTCCAAGATGAAAAGCATGCCTTGTTCCTTTGTTCTTGCGCTTCTGTGTATTCTCTTACACGAAGAAGAACTTATGCACAGCTATTTTCTGACTTCCTCTCTTCTCATAGAATTTTTTGGACGAATCAGGCACTTTCTACTATTCTCAAGCTAGCTCTGAGGATGTTTTTCATTTCTTGCAGAAGCACAATAATGAGACTTACCGTTTTAATTCCGATCTCATGGATACTTTTTGTGCAGTTGGAACAGTTGAGCAGGCCAAGCAGCCAAACTACTTGGCTGAAGGTCAAACCCCATTGTAACTTAGACTTAGGGCACACACACTGAAGGTGGAGATTGCGGCTTGGGATACTCGGAACGCTCTTTTGTGTGATCGCTGTCCTTGTGGTGAAATCCAAGATGAGGCCCATGCCCTTTTGGTGTGCACAGACGCATATGATTGTGCTTTGAGGAGAAAGCATGCTTACCTGTTTAGTTGTTTCCCTGGTGATTCTTCAATGGAGCAACCTCATCTTCAACAAGCCAGTGTCCAAGCTAAATATGATTTCTTGCAACACAACAAGCTTTCACTGGTTTTCAAGCTCATGGACATTATGTTGACTGGCGAGGACCAGTCACAGGCTCATCAGCTGAACAGTCTGGCTGAAGGCCCCCCCATTCAAATCTGTAAATCTTTCCTTTGAAGCTTCCCCACAGACAAGAATTTCCCATGGTGCTTCTGATTTTTTCTATTCTGAGGTTGGCAATGAGGACGTCTTTCAATACATGAGGCAAGATTCGATTCAGTTGTGTTACTCCATTCCTGATATCATGAAAACATTTGTTGTGAGTCTGGCGGAGACCAACAGGCTGAGCAGTCTCACCATTGACTGGCTGAAGGCCAAAAACCCATGTAACATAGCTAAAGCTTAGGAGGCACCTTCACATTTAAATCAGAACTGCAGAAGTTTTGCAAGTTTTGAGGCAGTTGCAGTTCATAAAGAGTTATCTCTGAGTAAATTATGTCAACCACTGTATCCAGCATCTATGCAGTACAGTTGCTGTCCATCCAGATGAGTGAGCAAAACAAACATCTTTTTACATTTAGAAATACACAGCGTTAACATAAAAAACAGACAGGTTCAGTTGTGTACTCATGTTCAACCCTCTTGCAATTAGAAAACAAGTACAAACGAACGAGGCAAACACATGCAACTGCAGCATCACGGAGTGGCAATTCACAACCGTAGAGAGAGGCCTAAGGCAAGTGCTAGAACAAATTTTGTTGTTAATAAACATAACCATCACCCCTCCGGCCACAAGATCGCAATTTGCTAACAAGTAGAAATGCATGGTAGATATCAAACACAGCAGGGTAGGAAGTAAGGCTCTTAGGCTTATGCTTTATTGCTTCTTGAGTTGTTTCCATGCTGGGAGAGGAAAAAGGAAGAGATCATGTTGAATGCTGAAGACGGATAAGTTGCTCAAACAACACACGCAGCATGACAGCATATTAGGAGAAATAGCGGACACTGCATGCCCATGCACAGAGCCGGCTTGAGATTCAGCGAGTCTAAATGTGTCCTTGACGAAGGAATCAAACCCGACAGTTTTTGTGATGAAAGAAAGAACTGCTGTTGAAAAGCCTCCCATTGGGGCAGGCAACAATAATTAACCAAATCCAAACCACATTACATGATACTAGCTGTGCCAGTTGGCAATCGTTGCTGCATGCTTGCAAGAGCAAGGTGTCCTAGAGGCATCAGACCGTAAGGTCCATTATAGCCTAAGTCTGAGCAACATGTACGCATTCACCACGTTACTTAGCAAATGTGGATCCCAAATGCAAATACCGATACCTGTTAACATCAGCCTCCGCACTCAGGCAGGAAGAGCTCAAAGGGAGGGGTATTCACGCGCATGGCAGGTTGGCATCAGGCTGTGACTACATGCCTCTTCAGTCGCAACCCCCATCAACGCGCTCGTTCACATCTCGATACATTTTGGCGCAAGGCCTTCAGGCAACATTTTGCGCCCGCCCTCCCCCCCCCCCCCTGCAGCCTTATGCATATGTGACCAGCACTCAAAAACCACATTTCTCCACTTGGGTGCTGGCAAAACCAAGCACTCTTATTGCATTCCTCATGATTCACTTTCTCGGAATAAAGACCGCTTCAAATTGAGATTAGTAAGACATGCCCGCGCCTGCTTGCTAACCAATGGGTTTGTGCTGTATGCACCACCACCCCAAACATTAGTTTTAAATTCATTCTTTTATCTACACAAATCCAGCAGAACCAGCGCCCGCGCACGGAGGATAGCAATGCCTCAACAGCCGGAAATGCTGCCTGAAGCAGTTCTCATACCTTGCGTTCTCACTCTGACTGTTCAAATGATTGAATGACGCATAACGCAATGACAAATGAGAGAACTTGGGATTGTGTGCAGTGCCAGGCTGCAGGAAGACGGAAGGCCTCACTCTGGCACATGGTGGTCGTGAGGCAGTGCCACAGGAAATTGCTACCTCACCAGGCAAGGAAGCGAAGGGGCGAAGAACGACAGCCGAGCCATGTGGCTAAAAGAAGCCACATCCAAGGTCCAGATTAGCGAAACGTGCTGCCAGCTCATGGTCAGAGGGGCCCTCACTGTCTGAGTCCCTGCCCCCAGCGGATGAAGGTGGCTGCGTCAGGGGACCTTCCTGCACAAGCAGGCACACAAAAACAGCGAAACAAGTTAACACTGCCCAAACTTACTGGGCCAAGCCCAGTAAGGCAACTGGAAAAGCAGGGGCACAGCGCTCGTCACGCACATCGATTCAACAAACCACGCTCATACAAGGACATCAGTCCTGCCATGAGCTGCCTCTGCGGCCCCATTGCTGCAACACATGCAAGCCTCCGCCCAACATGACAATGGAAGACCGTGGAGGTTGTGGTGTGAATCTAAATTCCATGGGCACAAGACAATTAAGCAGGCCCAGGCAGTCTGACTCCACAAGAGGCCTATGCTTCCAGTAGAATTATGAGGACGTACCACACACACTTAGGCATTCCATTGGGCTCTATACCAGGCTGGTGGGATGAAAGGAAGAGAAACAAAAAACCACTGCTACCTCTCCGACAAGATTTTCCTCATAAATTACTAAGCAGTATTTCATGCTTACGCCTTTCCGGTCACAACCTTTGAGTGGAAACCCAACGGCATCATGGAAATAGGTGCCCATACGAGCTTAGAATTTGCAACAAATGCGATTGGCACACTGTACAAGACGAAGAGCACGTTATCCTGGATTGCCCATCTCAGGATTTAACAGAACTGCGCACTCAGTTCCAGCACTTTTTAGCTCTGCACCCCCAAGCAGTGCGTCACGTTTTAGAGACTTCATGAACCAAGCTGATGTCCTAGGATTAGCCAAGTTTGTGTCTGCATGCCTGAAATGCTGTGGCTGAGCTTCTAGCTAATATTGTTTTTAGATTGGACTACTTAGATTACAGACACGTTTTGCTTTGGCTAAGCTGCCCCCGCAGGCAGGTGCAGCTATGTAACCCTTTCCTAATGATTCTTGATTCAGGAAGACCCCACCTTGCCCAGCAGCTGCTGCTCCAAAGTGCCATTCTGATCTTTGTTGGCACCCACCAGCCCAGTTGCATCAAAAATACCCTGCAAGACAGCAAGAAGGGATTTTTTCCGTGCTGACATGGGGCGCGTGCAACACTGTGTTGATGCTTTTTCAAAACCAGTTAGATGTTGCCGAGCAAGAGTGACACATCAGCCCTGGCTGTCAGCATCCAGCCATCCTTGAAGAGATATCATTCATAACCGGGCGGCCTGGGCTGGTCCATCGTTCTGTTGCCAAAGTATGTGGTTCAAATTAAGCTGGCAGCATCAGCATCCTGGTCACCGTTTGACCACCCGATTGTCAAGAATGGATGGATCATTGCGCTGAACAAGTTGCGTTTCAACCTGTGGGTCCTTGGTTCGATCCTTGATGTTGCAACTCACCTTTTTCCACACCTCATCCGCTTGCTCCACATCTTGCTTTTAACACATGCACACTGTGTAACTTTCTTCCCCGATTGCTTGACTTCCTCCCCTCATTTACCTGGTTCAAATCTTCCAAGCACTCCATCAACTCAGATTGTCCACCAGCAGCACCAGGCGCAGTGGCAAAGAAGCCATACTCAAAGGCGCTGAACTGCGCAGGGTTTGCTGCCTTGAGTTGCTCCTCCAGCTGTGCCCGCTCAGCATCACCAGCCTCCAGCTGTTTCTGCATTCGCTGCTGCTCCTGATCCCTCTGCTGCTCCTGCTGCCCCAGCCCCAGCTGCTGCTGAGGCAGGTTGTCAGGATGTTTTTCGTAGGCTGCTGCCACACCATTGCAGTCCACGCTTGCCACTGACTTGCTGTCTCCGCCTCCCTCAGGCAGCGTGCCACCCCCCTCAGGCTGGAGGGGGGAGGAAGCCGATGGCATGGCCTCCCCTGAGACAGCTGTAGCGTCACTGGGCGTCTCCCCCCCAGCTCCATTGGCAGGCAAGGAGTGCAGCAGCTGCAGGCGGCGCCCCTCCCCAAGGTAAGCCTCACGCAGCAGCTTTACATCAGCAGGGGAGAGCACACCAAGCCACCCAGCACCCACCGCAGTTTCCACACTGATGCCATGCCTGGCTAGTTCCACTCCAATGGACGACAGGATGCTGTGCAGGTCATCCTTACCACCATTTGCTACCTCCTCATGGCTCTGCTGCTG
>OU611758.1:5725341-5792841 GCA_914767535.2 Dunaliella primolecta | reverse complement strand
TTCTTTTCCACCAGCGTGCTTCAGGGTTGTTGTGCTAAGTCAGTGAGCCAAGCTTGGTTATCCTCATTCAGGCGGATTCTTGCTACAATATTCCAGACAGCAATAATTTGTGGGCTCCAGGTGGCGAGGGAGCATGATTTCTTTCCTGACCCGGAAGGAGCTCTCAACTTCAGAAAGCAGAGTAAAAAGGGAAGGGGCTGTTGGATATATGTACACAATGAACAAATTATAAGTGCACACGGCTTCGTTTTATCATGTATGCTTAATGCGGATAATCTGTGCCTCGTTGCAAATAGCCACAACCACAGTTTAAAACAGGGAAATTCCCCATACCCCTAGCGGCTCTTGTGCCTTGAATTGGAGTGAGAAAGGTGGCCTGCCTTCTGACCTCTTATTTCACCACTTGTTGTGGCCTGATCACTACCTTTTAGTAGGGTATACTTAGGTGCTGCAGGCATCCTTACTGCCCTCCAGCATGATCGTACAGCCTGGCTACTAAGTGCAGGATACATTCAAAAATTGCAGATCTGTGCAGGATATTACAAGTCTGCTTGGTAAAATTCTCCCTGTGCAGGATAATACAACTCATCGGTCATGGTGCGCTAAAGTCTGTGCATGCACTGCTGCCAAAAATGAATACCACATATCTCGCTTTCTGCTGCCAAGGACCCCATTGCAACTCTTTCTGGCTTGCTGAAACACACACAAATTTAAGGATACACAGGAACACGAGCATAGCTCTGCTGACACCTCTGGTTAAAAAGAAGAAAAAAAAGAGAAGAGAATAGAAGAAAAGAGAAGAAAAGAAAAGGAGAAACCACATAGGCAGTGAGAAAACTCCCTATATCAATCAAGGTTAAGGAGACACATTGGCACAAGGAGCCGTGAGTCTCCATCACCAATAACTAGAAGAGGAGCAATTGTGGATCTGGTGGGTTCTGGCAGCACGCGAATCCAGGGCACCAGGGTTATGGTGAGCGTTTTTGTTTTCAATGGCACTCTGATTGAGGCAAATTTCTTGTCACTTCAAATTGAGGCTATTGCTGATTGTGGTCGTTTGGATTGGATATGCAGTTGGAGGTAATTATTGCTGCAAGGTTGTGCTTGTTCAAGAGAATGCATTGCTTAACGTCCAGGGCTGCTAATATCCATGCAACAAAGGACAAGTTCACTCGAAGCTGATGGATTGAGGTGCAGTGATTTGCCTCTCGAGAACAATGAGACGTGGTTGACGCTGATCTTGCATTTTGCACATATTGCACAGAATGGGAATGGAGCTTTTTTGCAAGTTTGTTAGACCTTTATGGGACAATCCCTAGTTTTTAAAACTGATCCATGGTATGGGCAGTATATATAGTCCCACCCATACCCAGGAGGAATGTGTGGAGAGTGGTCTGTGCACCTTTAATTGTTTGCACAGTTCACTGTGCTGTTGCTGTGAGGCTTCTAGCTGGGCACCAGGCCTCGTATCTTTGTAGCATTTGATTTTTATTAAGTAGATATGGTGGTTTTGGACGTTCAATTCATGGAGTTGCCCGGTTGGAGTTGTGCTGCTTCTTACTTCTTCATTCCCTCTCATACTGCAAAGTACCCGATGTGAGGGGGAAGTGGGTGGTTTAATAGGGTTAGCAGGGCACGGAGTGTCCAAGGTAGCATCGGGGCGGCTGGAGTTGCATCTAGCTTGATCAGGAATGTTGGGGTCAAAAAGGTATGGAGGTATTACACGATTAGAGACTTGTTCAGTGATGTGCAGGTCATGCTGGGTTACATCCATGCTGCGCTGCCTACATCCATACGTAAAAGATTTGACACATAAGAGCCTTTGCTAGCCACTTTCAAAATCATTCTGTGGGCAATGTTGCGACGCTTAGTCACCATGTTACGGATAACAAGGCATTGGCAGCCTGAGAGAACGTAAAGGGCGCAATCCATATGACGACATCCTGGGAGAGAACATGCAAGGCTAGTGGATTTTTGGAAGCGGACCGCATGTTTTTGGTTGCAGAAAGTGCCTTTGCGGCATTGAAAGATTGTGCACTCCATTTGGATTGAGGTACAAGGTAGTGGTCTGGGGGCCGGGCAAGGCGTGCACTTAATGTGTCGGCACCAGTGCTCTAAGGGCGGTTCCGCAGGCTTCTGCTGGTGGTCAGCAGCTGCATCTAGTGTGTAGACTTTAGTTGTGCCCAGCAGAAAGCTGCTGGGCATGGCTTTCCTTGGTTGGAAGGCTGACAGTGCTGACTCTGCTTGTTGTTGAAGGTCTGGACTCCAGTCTTTCAGCTATCATCCTGCTCTCTTTCTCGTTGCTGGACCTGTCTTCTTTCTCTGCCTGCCGTGCTTCTCTCAGTCTGAACTTCGTGGTGGGTGGGTCATACGGTCTGTGCACCAATGTGGCCCCCTTTCCTTAATTGATGTAGGGAGTGTTCACTGCCTATGTAGTTTTTCAGTTTTTTTTAGATACAAGGTATGATTCAGAAGGCATTGCTAATGCCCTTCTTTGCACGAGATAGCAAACTCTGGTACTAAGTGTAATAGCCTCTTACAGTCAACATATCCAAGCCTGTATTTATCATGTATGTAAGATTTCAAAGCATCCTGAAGGTTATGGAAGAATATCAGATTAAGATAGAAGAGAAAGATTCAGATGTACTCGGTCTTGCCTTTTCCCGAGCCAGCCAAGCAATACTGTAGAGGGGTTGCTGCATGGGCCAGCACCAGGAACATTGGTATCGGTCATATTGATACTCTCGAGGCTAGTCTGGTATTTAGCAACTTCAGCTGCACATTCATTCCCAGCGTGAGATTTGACTTCATAAAAGAAGATCATCAGGTCACATGATGTGACCTTGAGAGGTGCAAGCAAGGTTTGAAATCGTCTTCAGAACATCTCCTTGTACGTGACGTCTGTGCTTTTTTGGGTAAAGGATTTGCTTCCTGAGTTGGTGAAGCGAGCTGAGGCTGTCCATGGCAAGGTGTGTGTATTTGTGAGTGTGTGCGGCAGGAATTGCAGCCAGTTCAGCTCTTCCTATGGTGTTGGTAATACCAGCACCAATAGGTTCAATTAGATTTTTTGAGTCACTCATAGGATGATACACGCCTGCACCTATAACTGCTGTGCCGTCCTGAATCTGCAACTTTGAGCTGGAGGTCTGGTTTGGACTGACAAAGAGTAAGGGAAGTTATGTCTGCGGCTGGCTTATAGAGGGCCTTGGCAATTTGTTTCTTGTCTGAGGAAAGCTTTTCACATTTCCTTATCCCGGGGCAGAAAAGCGCGCCTTAAGGATGGGGTCATTATGTACATTTTAATGAACCACTTGGCTTCTGTATCACTAGCTAGTTTCCGGAGTCAGGTAGGGTTCGGGTTGTTCAAGTGGAATCTTGCAGCTATATTCCAGACTGCAACAATTTGATTTGTTGTGAGGCTTCTAGCTGGGCACTAGGCCTCGTATCTTCGCAGTATTTAATTTCTATCAAGTGAATTTGACGGGCTGGAGTTGTGGTACTCACCATACTGCGCAGTACTCGGTGTGAGGGTGGAGTGGGTGGTCTGTTCGGGTTAGTTGGGTGAGGAGTGACCAAGATTGCATCAGGGCGGCTGGAGTTGCGTCTGGATTGCATAGAAACCGTGGGTTTGAAGAGGTTGGAAGGTACAGCACGATTAGAGACTTGCTCAGGGACTTGCAGGTCGTGCTGGGCTAAACGGCTTGTGTTGCCCGCATCCAACTGCACAAGATTGGCCCCATATGAGCCTTCACTGACCAGTTTCAAAATCATCCTGCAAGCAATATTGTGACCCTCAGTTACCATGTTACGCATGACAGGACATTGGCAGCCAGATAGGATGTGGAGAGCGCTATCCATGTGATGGCAATCAGGTAGGGGGCATGTCAGGCTAGTGGATCTTTTACGTCGGACCGCATGTTTCTGATTGTATAGGGTGCCTGTGCGGTATTGGAAGACAGTGCGTTTCATTCGAGTTGAGAGACTGGGCATATTCCAAAAAGCGTTGCTGATGCTTTTGTTTACATGAGGTAGTAAGCTCTGGTAATAAATATAGTAGCCTGTCTTCCTGTCAGCATAGCCCAGCTTGTGTTTAGCATGCATATGGGATTTCAGAGCATTTTTAAGGTCTGGGAGGTAGCTCAGACGAGGAGAAGAAGGGTGGGATTGAGGCGGCCTAGGATCTGTCTATTCCCGAGCCAGCCAGATTGTATTGTGGAAGGGGTTTCCTCCTGGGCCAGCGCTAGGGAGACCAGTATCAGTTAGGTTGCCATCTTTGAGGGAGGCCTGATATTCAGCAACCTGATCTGCGCATTCATTCCCAGCTATTCCAGCATGAGACTTGACCTTGTAGAAAAAGATGTGATCTTGAGAGGCTCGGGCAAGGTTTGAGATCTTCTTCAAAACATCTCCTTGCACATGATGTCTATGCTTTTCTGGATACAGGATCTGCTTTCTGAGTTGATGAAGTGAGCTAAGGCTGTCTGTGGCAATGTGTGTGTAATCGTGAATGAGCGCAGCAGCAATGGCAGCGAGCTCAGCTCTTCCTATGGTATTCGTAATATCAGCGCCATTAGGCTCAACTTGTTTTTGTGAGTCACTCATAGGATGGTACAAACCTGCCCCCATAACTGTCTTGCCGTTCTGGACCTGGCAACTGCCGTCTGTGTAGGTCCAAGACCTCCAGTTTGCGACTTTAAGCTGGAGGTTGGGATGGGACTGACAAGGAGCATTAACAGTAATGTCTGAAGCGGGTCTTTTGGGGCCCTTGGAAATCTGTTTCATGTCTAGGGGGAGTTTTTCACATTTCCTTATCCCGAGCATCACTTTGTGTCTTGTATTCTGAATGGGGTGGTTGCTAACGTTCTTGATAATCCATTTGGCCTCAGGGATGGCTTTGGCTAGATCCTGAAGCCAGGTATGGTTCTGATTATTCAAGTGAGTTCTTGCAGCTGTATTCCAAACTGCAATAATTTGTAAATCCCAGGTATGCTTGGGTAGGGCAGTTTCCTGGCCGACCCAGGATTGGGGTTTGTCATAGGTAAGTTTGCTTTTAGGAATGGTCCCTAGCTTGTAGCAAAGGTGTGGGTAGGCATTGAGGAGTTGTGAGTAGGGGTTGGTTATCATATGCCTGCCACTTGCTGGCAGAAGCATGAAGGTGGCTGTAGCCTCTGTATTAAGGATGGCAGAGTAGATAGCATGTCGTAGTGTTAGTTTCATGGACTTTTCATCATAGATGGGATGGCAGATAGACATCCCGGAAAACCTGGATGAGAGAGAATCGTAGTGGGCACCAAACAAAACGTCGCGGGGATCAGAGCTCCAGTAGTGATGGTAGTGAGCGTTATAGTCCAGGGGAGAGGCCATTTTCTCTTGGGTGACTTGTGCCCATTTTTGGAAGGCAGAGTGAATGTGACTCACCTCGGAGGTGGGAGGGTCCGTGAGAAGGAATCTTTTATCTTTTTGCTTTGGTATTTGTCCTCCAGTTTGGTCTTGCGGGCTAGGAGCCCCAGGATCTCAAATGCAAAAAAGCTTGCTGGTGGGGGGCAGATGTTATTATGCGGACCTTCTGCTTTGGACCTTTGGAAAGCTTCGAAAAGGACGTCAAAATGTTGAGGGGTTATCATCCCAACGCATTTGCCATCTGTATTGTAGATGCAGGCCACTCTTGATTTGTAGGTATCAGGGAGGGTGAGGGTAGGTGGGATAATTGGTGTGGGGCTTTCAGGCGTTTCTGTTGGGGTATGATTTGAAGAAGGTTCAGGATTGTGTTTGACAAGATCTATTTCTTGGACCCAGAACTCACATGTGCCTGTGGGTGTGATGTCCGTTTGCGGATTGGTAGGGTGTATGTCAAAGACGATTTTGTTGCGAAGTTCTATGTCTAATTTCTGGCTCCAGGTGCTATCTGTGTCAGATTTGTTGAACCCTTGCCTCTCTAGGTTGGAGAGGGCAGAGTCTGCTGTGGGTAAGAGAAGGTTTGGTTTGCTTAGCTGTGATTCAAACTCTTGTATGCGCTGGTCGAAGATGGGCCAGCTAGTTTTTAATCCTTCTGGCTCCCATGATGGTAGCCAAAAAACCTCAAGTAGTTCTTCTTTAGACTTATATGCTCTGTTAATTCTGTCTTCGTTGCTGAGGCTAGCACAGGTGGGACAGGCCCAGGCTTCAGCTACGTTGACCTCTTGCCTTTGGTCATCATTATAGCATCCGAGTTCTCTCATGCATTTCCAGTGGTAGGTACGTTCACACACATCGCAAACATTTATATCGGCCAAACTGAGTTGGTGAATCACATGCCACAGCTATGTGGCATGACACACTGTTAAATATTTCAACAGTATGCTTGATTCAAACAGCGAGACATTACGTAGAGTGCTGAAAGAGGATTTACACCCTGCTAATAGGGAAGAGTCTTGTTGGTCTGCACATGTGTCTACAGCTTTAAGTGGCATGCCCTATGAGGATATCTTTAAGCAGAAGATGCTGAGTGCTTTTAAGATCCTCATGCAGGATATCTTAGCAAATTTGAGGTACAGGCAGCAAAAGGTATGGAGTTCAGCGGATGCACTCAGTCCATGAGAGGTGAACAGGAAAGCAGTGGCTTACCGTCATTGGTGCGGAAAACCTTTAAATCAAACAGCACGCACAACCTTTTGTATGTCTCCAGTCTTTCAGCAATCATCTTGCTCTCTTTCTCGTTGCTGGACCTGTCTTCTTTCTCTGCCTGCCATGCTTCTTTCAGTCTGAACTTTGTGGTGGGGTGGTCATACAGTCTGTGCACCAATGTGGCCCCCTTTCCTTAATTGATGTGGGGAGTGTTCCACTGCCTACGCAGTTTTTCTTTTCTTTCTTTTCTTATGCCATCATTTCTATTCAAGGATCTGGATAAAGGAGTCATGAGGAATGTGAGTACTACTCACCTAGTAGGTTCAGGCTTCGTGCCCACTGCTTGAAGGTCGAGTCCTGTAAATGGCTGGGTGGTTCAAATATTTGTGATAAGTGTGAGTGTGCTGAAGTCCAGGACGAGAAACATGCTCTCTTCTATTGCAATGGCTTTGAGGTGTGTAAGCTGCGCAGAAAGTTCAAGGACCTGTTCATTGGTTTTTTAAAACCATTACATACTTTTGCCTAGCTTCCAAACACTGACTTCATTCCTTTTTGGGCGAGCTTCCACATTTTGACTGATTTCGAGCCTGAGGTCAATGCTTTTCTAAATCAAGGTTCGTACAGATTTTCAAGTTTTTTGTCAGAATTGGTTTCAATTTTTGATGCTGGATGAGATTATTTCACCAGCAGCCGACCAGCCAGAGTCTCAGGCTGTAGGCCGCCTCCCCCTTGTAACCTTTGTGGTAACAAGCTTGTTGGCTTACATAATTGCATGGGCACGGAGTTTGCGAGCAAGTTTAATGGCACGTTGGTGGTCAAGTCCCAGATGTTTCAACTGGTTAAGGGGATGCTCAGTGTAACAGGTCCCATCAACACCTAAAAGGATGGTATGAAGAGTGACTGCTTTTGCATTAATAAGTTTGCATAGATCTGCATGCTGCTGCTGTGCTCTCTCCAATTGTCGTCCAGGCCTAATATCTTCACAATATCGAATCTCTATCAAGTGTACGTGCCACTGGTTCACACTCAGTTGATGGGGTTATCTTACGCGGGTAGTTGTATTGGACCTGTGTATTGTAATTTAACGGGAGGGTATAATACCCTAATAATATTGATTTCAACCAATCAATTAGGCTTCAATTGGTTTTAATCACGGCCTGTGTGAGTGAAGAACACAGCCTGGTTATTCTCAGTCAACCATGCTCGTGATCTATGGCAGTCAGATTCAGGGGGAAGAGCTCCTGATGCTCGCGGTCGAATCCCATTGCAACCTTACAAGGTTGTAACCTGATGCTCGCTGTCATGTGCTGCGCCATGTTTTATTCATTTTTTTAAGGGGCCTCTTTTTTTGGCGGGAGGTCACATTTACTATGGAAATTGCACCTTTTAGAGTAAGCAGAGGTGCTCCCTAAATAGCTGGACCATCTCATGACGACGAGTTATACAAGTGCTGGTCAACGGGAGCCAAATACACAAATCTTGCAGGAAAAGAGGTTGCCCTGCCTGGACTTGGTGAACCTGCCAGTCAAACAGCACAAACACACATACAAACGTGCGCGCGCATGCATGGGCACAGGCTTCGCCAACTTTCTGCATTGCTTGCAACGCCCCCCCCCCTTCTGCTCCAAATTTATAAGCATTTTACCATCCTGGCACACTCTTTAAGTTGCAAAGACAAAGCATTGCTAGCACCAGGGTATGGAGGAAGCTGGTGCTTACCTTCCAGTCCTGATTTTGCTCCTGAATCTCCGGATAAGAGCTTCGCAGTGCTCATGCCATGGGTGCCCTCATCCCTTTCTTGAATTGATTGATTGATAGATAGATTGATCAATCAATCTAGGGAGCTTTTTACTTCCCAATTTCTTTCATTCTCACAATCCATTACAAAAATGATGACATAAGAGGTTGCTGCCTGGCATCAAGGACACATACATGAGAAATAAGGGCAGCAACTGCAATCAAATCAAACTGTAAATGTCAGGGGATATCAGGGCCACATGCACATACTTAAATGCGAGTACAAAATAAAAGGTGTGCTGATCTGAAGAACAAGACTGCTGGAAGTCTGTCATAAAGCACGCCCTACAACATCAGCTTGATGCAGCACGTGTGTTTTGCTGCAAATCCTTTACAGGCAGGGATGCCACTTGTGCAGAGGTGGAGGCATGAAAGGATTTATGTGACTAGAGTTTGCTTCACAAAACTTACAGATTGAGATGATTTGATGCTGGAATGCTGATAACAATGCCTATCAAGCATGCTAAGAGCCGCACGAGAAATGAACGCCAACAAACAGTGCATGATTAGGAGAACAGTTGAGACAACCTACTTTTGATTGGGTTTCCAGAGCGCCACATCAAGGAAAGCTTTTATTGCTTTACGTCCAGACAGTTGCACTTCAAGAAAAGAAACAAGAATGCCCATGTAAGTAGTAAAAACACTCCCTACATCAACGGAGGAGAAGAAGAGCATTAGCTTCAAAATCCATGAGCACCCTTCACACGAGAGATTGACACAAGAATTGAGTTGTGTGAGTAAATTGGACAGATTGAACATGAAGCTTGTGCGCAAGTTTGATAGTCCTTTGAAGATCAAGACCTAGTTGACCAGTGTGTGGTGAACATAGCAAGTCCTGCCGACACCCAGAAAAATCCTATTCCACTGATAGACACATCACAACCAGGAACAATTTGTGCAATATAAACCAACCATTAACATTGCCCAGGGCTTTACTGGCAGCCCTAGCACATTCAAACAATTTTGCTGATCATGATTGGAGAAAAGAGTGCATGACACACTCGTTTTCAGGCGAGCTGTCTAGATGTTACACAAGCTGCAGGCTTCAAGCCCGTTCCTCAGAAAGCGTTGCTGCAGAGGTGGCTCACAGCAATAAGTGACCCCAACAACAGCAGCAACAGCCGGGGCACGCTGACAGCCCAGTCCCAGCCTACTTTGTCATGCATGCTCTCTTCATCGCTAAAATACTGAATCCCCCTTGCTTCCACGAACATGCGGCTCCACTTGCCAATTTCTTCTGTCCATTGCACATGCCTTCATCGCTATTTGCCAGTGCCTTTCGGTCCCCTGCCCCTGGCCCTCCCCTCTTAACAAAAACAAGAGCACAAGTGCAGCGAGCATTATTTGCTGCTGCGACCTCCACGCTCTGTACGTTTTCACCCACCCCAAACCAAGTCACTCAGAGGCGCAGCTGCTCTGACTTCCAGAACCGGTAGTTTCGCTCTGCACCATCCAGCAAAGGTTGAATGCCTGGCAAGGCGCTTGTCAGTGCCTGCGCACATGTCAAATGGGTCAGTGCTTCGATTAGGGGCGACGCGTTTTAAGCACATTGTGTCGCGTATGGTGGCGACGAGGGGTGCCCGGGAGGGCACCTCAGGAGCACCCCTCGTCGCCCTAGGGACAGGCACCTACCCCCTCCTCCAATGCAGCAGTAGCGGCAGGCAGTGCACCCCATGCAGCAGCACCAGCACCAGCAGCATTGGGGGAAGCACCAGCAGCATTGGGGGGAGCACCAGCAGCATTGGGGGGAGCACAGCAGCTGCACACCATGCATGCACGTATGCACTGCCCAGGCAAAGTGCCTGCCATGCTCATGGGCTAGCAAAGCGGACTGCCTCGTGTCCCTGCCCACAAGAAGGACAGTCTCATTTGGGCACGAAAAAGCGCACTGACCAAGGCTCAGCGGCGGCAGCAGGAAGCAGGTCTCCCCATTACCCGGGCTTGCCAACATGCAGAGAATGTGGAGGCTTGGAAGCAGCACAAGGAGCAGCTGTTGCTGCAGGAGAGGCAGGAGGGCCCAGCAATCGGCAGCCTTTTGCAAGTAGCAAGTTAGCATGGTGTTGCGCAGAAGTTCAAGCAGTTTGCGGCTGTGCTCCACCATTTCTCCCATTTGCGGCCCATGGTTGCATATGAGCAGCAGCAAGAGCTGGAGCAGCTGTTTTACAATCTCAAGCTCTCCAACATCATGCCCCACAAGGATAGAATAGAATAGGGTTACATAGCTGTACCTGCCTATAAGGGCAGCTTAGCTGAAGTAAAAAGGTGCCTGTAACCAAACCAAACCAAACTGCCCCACAAGCGCTGGTGTGACGGCTCAGGCTGGGAAGAGCTTTTGAGGGGGCTCTTTGTTTTTTTTTATCAATTGCACTGGATTTATGTCTGTGTGTGTTGCCAAAATTTTGGCAAAGCCCCCTTGGGCTGTGCTACACGTTAATCTGATAAGAGCACCCTTGGTCGCCAAAATGCTACCAACCCAAAATCCTTAATCGAAGCACTGAAATGGGTGCATCATGCTCAAAAGGGTGGCATCTTTCCAATTCACACCCGGCAGGCTTGCATTCAATAGCTGACCTTCCCTAGCCGGGGCTCTACCTTACTTCCAATGCTGAAAGCCCATCCAAACAGCTGGCAGAAGCAAGAAGAGAGAGCAAACGACGCTCGAAGAGAGAGCATCGAGAAGAGAATGCTCGATTGCAGGATGTGAGGTGCTGTGCAGAGAGGTTTGCATGCAATTGCACAATTGCACTTCGACAGACATGACGGCATCAAGCTGAGCCAGGTTTGTTTATTGCTGGCAGCTGAGCTAACAAAAGCAGCAAAAGGAGGCTCATTAGAAGGATGGCGATAGTCTTTGCAGCATACATGCCAAGGAGAATAAGTAAACCAACGTAAGTGTTCGGCGACACGGCCTGCCGTCATAATGAATGAGAGAAACACACCTGATATAGCGGCAGGACCACAACGTCAAAGAACCCAACTTGGGACTTGGTCACGCCAGGCTTGACCCGATCAAAAAGAGGGCTCACAGGCAGGTTGGCAGCTTTTTCGCGGTCCCCCTGCTGGTAGAATTCTTCTTCCAGGGCGTGCACCCATCTGTAGTGCCAATTTCATTGGCAAAGGCAAAGGTACATGCACAAGGGTTTGCACAAAACGTTAAGTGTCATCAAGATGATTGGGCACTTTGTTACAGCCATTTGCAACCGCATGTAGGTACTAAATGAAGCTTCGAAACAGTCACCATCAAAAGAGAGAGTGCTGAACTGCGTTCTTCTTTGTCAACGGAAGCACGAGGTAACCTCGCACTTCAGTGAGAAGCACTCGCATGGCTGCTACTTTGCCATATTGCAAAAAAGTAAAAGACATTTAGTACCACAAACAATCCAGCAGCACAACAGGTTTCCTGTTTTCCTTTGCTTGTTCAAAATCGTTGCACACCTGATGTGCACGTCATGGTCCTCGGCAACATGTCCCAGGTCTGCACACTTCAATGCAATTTGCAGCAGAAGCAGCTTTTGTGCGTTGTCCAGGTTCACAGGCTCGGCCTGTGCACAAGTCCATTTTTGCACACCTGAGTTGGGGTGGTTGTTTTGGGTGTGCCCAAACAGTTGAATTCAAGAGACCATGGATAAAAACCAGGCAATACAGGAAGCCAGGTTACATGGAACCTGCATATGCCAGTGCAAATGCCTGTGAATCTTCCTTTCCGTATGAGTGACAGAGGATGAAGCGCATGTAAAAGAGGTAGGGGCTCCTTGGATAGTCTAGTTTTTGCATGCTTCCAGCAAACGTGCCCCCTGACTGGCATTTTCCAAGCTTGGAGCAATAGCCTGAAAAAATTCCGTCAGGGGGCCTGTGCCTGATTTGCCAAGCCCCCCTTCCCCATTTTCATGACTAAATCTCCCTCCCATATCATTCACTGCACCAATTGTGTGATTTTTGGTGATATGGAGCCCTTTTACCACAAGTTTGCGGGAAATAAAGTCAGCACAGACCCACAGGGTCTTTTTCCAGACCCCAAGTCTCATGTCTTAACACAAGATATCAGCATGACTTGTATACAAAAAAGCGTGATTAAACTTTTGCTGGGATAGTCAACCCTCTGGTAGCACAGCCCCTACCTGGATGGCCTGCCGTGTGCTGCTGATTTGGGTGCCACTAGGAAGCTCCATCTCACTGCGCTCTGTGCTTGAGGCAAATCCTGAGGCAAATAAGGGTGTGAACATGTGCGTGTGAGTTATAGACAAGCCTTCTAGGCCACACGCAGAGGTTATATTACACATAGGATTGACCAGTCACCATAATACATATAATGCCTCCGTAGAATTCAGAAAGTGGAAAGTAGCCCAAATGGAACCATGGTGGGGATCAATCTGCAGCTCTTGAAGAGTACATTATGGTCACAAGTATGGTGCTCAATGGAATTACAATTGGAGGGCACGGGCAGGTTAGCACATGTGTGCGTGCACAAATGCACAAACACACACACTCTCTCCCATGCATGCACACATGCATACACTGATGCTCACACCTGTTGAGCTATGCTTGCACTTTTGGAGCTTATCCTAACATGTGTACTACCAGCAAATGCACAAAACGTGCATGGTAAAATCCATAAGAGAGCACACATAGTGTATTCCTGCCTACACACCTGTGCTGCTGGGGATCTTGCTGGCAAACCCAGAGGGTGATTGCCTTGCCCAGTTCAAGTGGTCCAAGGCAGCAATGCCGACCTGACCGGCACTGCTGCTGGGGGTGGGGGCTTGCTTGGGCGCTTGGGAGGAGAGGTTGGAACTGGGCTTGGCACTGCCAAGCGCATACACATCATGGATAGGGTTGGTTGATTCCGTAAAAAAACATATAAATGCATATGCTATTTCCACCTTTATGCAAGGAAAACATGGATTTTATGGTGTAGATATATGGAATCGGCCAGACCTGATGAAAAGGATGACTCGAGAGCTCAGAGGCCGAGCCAATGGTACACACCACCAAAGCCTATAACTTACTGCTTCCTGCACGTCTGTCAAGGGTGACGAGAGAGCAAAGAAGCTGAGCCAACCTTTTACATAACAGATCCACAACTTCACACCCACAGTAGCCTTGCACAGGCCACGAACATATTCTTAAGTGCAGACAGAGACACATTTACCTGTATACTTGCATGTCAACCCTTTCTAACTTCTTGTTCACACATAATTGTGAACCATGCATCCTCTACCAACCACCAGCACTGGCTGACTGATCTTACCATATGATTCATATCTATGAAGTGTCAGCATACAGACATGCAAGCGCTGCATCACACAACACACACGCACGCGCACACATGTATGCGCACACACACACGCATGTACGCTTTGGCAGAGGACAGCCAGGTTGGGCTAAATGCAACTATGCAGCAGCACACAAATACGGAAGTAGATGCAGGGATGGGTGGTCGCATGCATGGTTGGGTGCATGGACATATTGCTGCTTGATAGGCTGACTGGCAGACAAGCAGGTGTGGCAGATGGGTGTTGGGTGAGAAGCAGGTGTTGGAGACAGGCAGGTGTTTTACAAGCAGGTATGGCAGAATGCGGGACGGCAGACAAGCAGGTGTTGCAAGCAAGCAGGTGCGGTAGACAAGCAAGTGTGGCAGGTGGGGGGGGATAAGCAGGACATGATATGTTGATGCAAGCAAGCAGGTGTGGCAGGCGAGCAGGCAAGCAGGTGCAGTAGGAATTTCTGTGCGATGGCATGCTCCTCGCGCACACTTGCGTGCATGCAAGAGCTGTGCAGCAGTGCGGAGCAACTCACGTGCTGTTGGCCCCAGGGCCTATATCAAAGTACTGGGCTTCAAAAGATTTCCGTGGCCTCCGCAGACTCCCAAACAGGTTGGAAACGGTGGTGCTGGGGCTATCTGCGGGCTTTGCCTGCATATGAAAGAGGAGTAAAGGGGCAGGGACACAGAGCACCGGCAATGATTATCTTCCATGAGGCACAGTATATGCAGGGGCAGGGACACAGACCGCTGGCAATGAGGTAGTTCCATGAGGCTCAGCATACACCCAAAAGTGCGGGCGCACCATCCGCCCTGATTCAGGTCCCCACACATACCTCACAGGAAGACTTCAACCTCATGTCCCTCAAGGTCCTGTAAGGTACCTCGCAAAAGGTTTTCTACGTCCCCTAACTACCAGAAGGCCTTCCAATGCTCTTTAAGTGGTCACCCAGACAGTGGACCCCCCCACAGCAAGGCTTACAAGGCTTCCATGATGAGCTCATGCCTGACTGTCAATGCCTACACACAGGCATCAATCGGCTCGGATCTTCACAACATATCATCCTTGAGATGTGGAAAATCTTCAAACTTTCATAACATCTGGGATTATCCTCAAGGTGTGGAGAACCTTGAAGTCTTCACAACATCGACCTCGAGATGTGGAAAAAGCTCGTCGTTCCTCTGGTGTGCAAAAGCTGTAAGTGCACTCATCACCCATCGAGCACAAGCCAAGACAAGCCCACTAAACGCAAGCACACCTGAGTCGGGAAATTGCAGTCAGTGGTGGCCGGGGGCTTCGGCGTGAGGGGAGGAGGCGCGGATACGCGAGGGGGCATGGCCCTGACACAGCACCAATTGTTTGACACGTGCATGTGCGTGTGCGTGTGTGTGCGCGTGTGTGAGAAAACATTTGTACATCTGGTGCCTTATTAGCGGTCTGTTAAAAATGGGTGGGCACGACCCTGACACAGCAGTCACATGTTCACCACAAATGTGCGTGTTTGTGAGTACATCTGTTGTCTTTCAAGTGATCTGCATCGAATGAGCAAAAGCATGGCCCTGGCACAGATATAATGGCTGGTGCTTGCATTTGCTTGCGTGTACTTGCGTATGCTTGTGTGTGTGTGTTTGAAACTTGATGCCTATTTCCATGATATCATAAGTATACATGTTTTTCATGTTAACCTTCAACGCGATTGTGATAGACCTAATAATTCTGCAGCAAATTGGATTTTGCTGCAATCCACCTGAAGCAATGGTGCACATAATTATTGATCAGGTTGTTCAATGCCCAAAATTCAAACGTGCAGAAGTAGCAAGTTAATTTTAAAAGAATGCAAATTACATAGTTGCTTTGCTTTGTCCATACATTCTTGCATGGAACTGTTTAAGTACACCCATGCAGATACATACATACATACCGTGGCCATCACCCAATAGCACACATGTGACCAGGGTCCAGAGCCAATATATGGAAGCATGTGGAACATCAGCAGCAAACCTCAAGCCAAAAGGAATGCAAGGAACATGCAATGGTTAGGAGCCATGGTCCTCTCGTGTGCACTGCACCTACCTCCCGTAAGACTTGCTCTTTCGTAGACTTCTTAAGCGTGTACGTGGTGAAAAAGGGCCCTCACCCTGTTTTGGCTTTTGCAATGTGTACCATACAAACTGCATGTATGTGTACATGTGTGTGTGCATGTATGTGTAAGTGTACGTGTGTATGTGTACACGTGTGTGTGTGTGTGTTTGCACGTGCACACGCTACTCACTTCTGCACAGGGCCTTAACATTGTATGTTATTTTGGATAAAGGTCAATCAATTTATTAATGTCAGTTCAATTGGACAAAGGATGCTGCTTTTAGAGAAAACATAGTGGATTTATGCATAGGACAGACAGCTCTTATTTATGCAGCTGCAGGTGAAAAGATTAGTGATGGCCAGCCATACCAAAGGTATAGCAGACTGCATGTGCAATATGCGGCGGTAGGGAGGCAACATTGAGAAGGCAGGCTAGAGATCTCGTTATCATATTGTGCTGTTGCATGTGAATTACACTTTTGCAGCATCTGCGCGTTTAAGTGCAACAGAGCATCATGATCAATTCAAGTTGACACATCAAGCTTTTATAACATAAAGAAATGGAGTCATCCCCCCGATGGAGGTCCCCGGTTCAAACCCTCCTGAGAACAATCCTGGTTCACATTGATGATAACATAGTTCTATGAGCAATGGCGCCATTGATAGTAAAATGGCAAAGGCCCGTCCAAGCTTTGGGACAAAGCTTTATGGCTGTGGGAGAATGTGGTGGTACAAGTAGATGCAGGCTGGATGCCTTGCAAGATGAATAAGACATGCGCTGTAAGTCAGGCTGGATGCCTTGCGAGATGAAAGGAACCAGCGCTTGAGAAGATGTTTTGGAAGGTTCGATGTCTGTCATCATTATTTATCCAGGTTTTTACCTATTACTTGCATATGGGCTTTGAGCCGTGACATGAACAAAGATGTGCATTACTACACACGGCCGGCCATAAATGTACCGCATTGAATTGGCCCATGAGCGCAAAGTGCTGCTTCATGTCTGTCGCCAGCACAAGGTCGATGATGGTCTGCATGAGCAAGGATGCAGTGCGTCACTGAGAGTGCAGCAGCTGCTGCTGCTGCTGCTGATAATGAAACAAGATATTGATCAGTGTAATTGATGCAAAGGGGAGGGATGAGGCAAAGACATTAAGTCGTGACGAATGTTGCAGAGGGATGCGATGGCAGTGTCGCTGTTGCCGTGCGCTGCATGTGCATTATCATGATAGCAACTCAGGTCTGACTGGGCTATCAGTACAGTACAGCATTGCCTCCTGTATCAAGCAACCTCTGACCCTTGCAGACAGTGCTTGCCTTTGCAACAGGGCTGCTTGCTTATGGCTTTGCTCTTGCTTTTGCCAGGAGTGCTTGGCAATGAAAGCGTCAGAACAAATAAGCTAATTGACTGAAAGGAAGTTATCATATCTCAGTGCCAAGGACTTATCTTTCTCCTTGGCTGTACGAATACGATGCAGAGGGAAAAGAACCAGCGTCCTGGCCTATCACACCCTCAATCAGGGCAGCAGAGTCCACCTGCCCTGCTCCCCTCTTTCCTTACAGGCCCCACCTTCCGCAAGCGTGTAAACTCTGCTTTGGAGAGCTTGCCTAAGAAGTCTTGGTCAGGTGCACACAGCAACGAGAAGCTTGCGGCCAGGTGGTGGTTCTCCTGCAGCGCAGGAAATGCAGCACAGTCAAGTCAGTAGCCAGGTGGTGGTTATCCTGCAAGTAGTTGACTAATGCCATGAGTATGGGTCAGGAAAATATGATTTCCTCTGTCGTTGATGGGGTACATGAGAAAAGTAAAAGGGCAATGCTGGATATACTCTTGGGTTACATTTCTTTCTCTTGGCTAGCACCTTCCTCTGTCACAATAGCACAGGCAGGTAGCCATCAGACTCACCAGGGGCGCGTGGTCGTTGTAGCGGATGGCCAGGGTGCTGGAGGTGTTGACCAGAAAGTCGTTGGTGAGGCCCATGTGTTCGTAGTCGTGCATGATGGCAGCCATCAAGGCTGCCATTAGGGACAGGCGGTCAGCATATTGGGGCACTATGCCGCCCTGCTGCATGACCACGTGAAGCGTCTGCATGCACATTCATTATGCCGTGTTGAACAGAGGCACATGTTACTTCTGAGCATGCACTTGCTGAGTGAGCAAACGCAGGTGCACCATAGAGGGCATACATCTCCGCGCATAAATATTGTTTTTGGCCCTGTGCAGTGACTGCATGGAAATATATGATTTGTTTGAGGTGCGCAGTTGTGGAATTTAACCTTTTGGGACTCAAAGTACAAGTGAACAAGAGCGTCTCACTCGACCCTTGCCCGGCCTTCCCCTCAGCACCCCTCCCTTGCGAGTAGCCGCCTCTCTGTAGCACCCATTCACAGCAGCACTCTCCTATAGCAGGGCAAAGCACATGCAAGCAGGGACAGCAGAGGGGAGAAAGTAGTGGCGCAAGCATGGTGGGCTTAAGCAGGCCAGGGATGGAAGGGAAAAAGTAGGCCTGTTAGCATGTACATGACTGACAGGTACTTAGAGACTTAGGAGTTCAGATACTGGAGTGATTGCCCTGAACTTACCTCAACTCGTCCTGCTGCTCATTAACTTGCATGGAACCTTGAACTGATCAGCCTATTGTGCTTTTCTGGGGCATACAGGGGCTAGGGCCCCTGCATGGTCTGTGTGCAAATGTGAAACTAATTAATCTCTTGGTGCATGATTGATGCGCGGTTGCAAAACAATGTATTTTTGGGGAGGGTGCGGGATGATTGGGGGGTCCAATCCTGTACGGTACATGCAAGAATGTGTGTGTACAAGTGTGTTGTGCAAGCACTCTATGACAAGTGGGGGAAGCGTCGCAAGCGACGCTGAAAAATTGGCGAAGCCACTCCTTCTTGGCACATCTGTGTCATTGATATGCAGTGCCTGGGGCAACAACAGACCTTCCTGCAGCACACCATGCCTTGTTCACACATGCATGTAGGCTGAGTGCGCCATGCAAGCTTCTCCATTCATTGTTTACTTGCTTCCCTTGGGCTTTCAGCAGCAGACTATACGCCAGAGGCCTACTCATCCAAATACCAGGGCAGGGGGTGCAGGTCCTGCTCCTCATAGCATCAGCAAGCTTCCGTGCCTTCACCTCTCTAATCACGCAGCAACTCATACCATCGTTGAAACATAAATTTAATATCCCACCGCAATTGGAATTAAGCAAATCCGTTGGCTCAGCGGCACACTGGAGGGTTCCGCAGGCTGACTGTGAAATTTCCGGAGCGGGCCACCCCCCAGCCCCGGACCCAGCAAGGGCATCCAATTAAGTATGTTGATGGATTTTGTGTCACCTAGACCTGTTCCGAGGGCCTGAGGTGGCCGGGTTGGGTTGGTCAAACCAAAACATAGAGGATTTTTGGCTCCTTACCCTTGCTCGCTGCACCCCATGGCATCAAACTCCGAATATCCCGATGAAACTTTTTGCTTGGCCTGCATGCCGAGTTTCAGGGCGGATGGTAGGCTGGGTGGCTCTGGCCAAAACATGTTTTGAAACAAAGATTTTCCAAGCACTTTGCCCTCGGCCCCATCCGCCCCCCTGACACCACAAGGCTGACTGGCATAGTTTGCTTGGCCTGCATGCCGGGTTTCAGGGCGGGGGGTGCGCTGGGCGGGCCTTGCTGGCCATCTTCTGCTCAGCTACCGAACAATGAAGTTTCAGAACACTTTGCCCGCGGCCCCATCTGCCCCCCTGACATCACAGGGCTGACTGGCATAGTTTGCTTTGCCTGCATGCCGGGATTCAGGGCGGGGGGTGCGCTGGGAGGGCCTGGGCAGCCTAGTGTGAACTTTACCGGGAAACAGGCAAACTTAGGGGCTTACGCCCCATGAATGGGGCTTCGCCAAAAAGTGTAAGCTCTGCATGATGCCACGCAGGCGAGAGCCAACTGATTTAAGGGAGAAATCCATCAGCTTTGGTCCAAAACTTGACTGAGCACCAACTGGATTGCGCTAAGGCGCACTTCCAATACCACAACGCACTTACAATGCCAAATACTCTGTTCTTGCGCCATTTGACCAAGAAGCAATGCATGGCACCTTCTCACCTGCAGCACATCTGCTGCATGGATGGCGCTGTGGTAGGGATTCTTGGGGCAGTACCCTGCCTCAATGTTGCGCAGGAAGCGTGCCAGCTTGACAGCATGCAAGTTGAAGCCAGTGATGAGGTTGTTCTTGTGGAATAAGTAAAAGGCTAGGGTGGACAGTGGGTGACCCTGGGTAACTGCCGCCAGCTTGAATGCGTCGAAGCTGAAGTTGTCGTAAGCCAGTCCAAGTACGTGATCCATCTGCATGAGCACAGTGTGTGTGTGTATGTGTGTGTGTGTGTGTGTGCGCGAACGTGTGTGTGTGTGTGTGCGCATGTGCGCGCGCGCTTGCTTAGACGAGCTTACAAGGATTTCAACCTCGTTCTCGCACACAAGCGCTTTGAGTGAAGCTGGGACGGAGGGGTGGTCGAAGGCCCACATTGCATGCATGTAACAGGTCCACAAACGCTTGGCACACTTACCTCTGGCAGCAATCATCTGTGGCTGAGTATCGTGCAGGCTACCACAGCATCCCTGCTCCATGGGCAGCATGCTATTACATTGGGCGTGCCTTGCATCACCAATCCCTCTTTCTCTCTTTCACTCTCCTCTTGCAATATTCCCCTCTTTATTCCTTTTTTTAATCTCCCTGCTTCTCTCTCTCCAATCCTTCGCCGCCCTCTTGCTTTCTGCCATCAATCCTCTGGGTCCAACATCCTTCATCCTTCAGCCCTTAGCATCCCTCCCAGCCAACCCTCTTTTGCACCCAACTAACATCTACCCTCCCAGGTGAGGAGTACAACCTTTAATTTCAAGGTACAAGCCCTTGTCATTTCACCACTCACTTCTAAAATATGGACACTACAGGCAACCTTCCGGGTTAGGAAGAGCGATGGGAGCAGCAGAAGCTGCTCCGTAATGGTGCCAACCTAGTTTCCAGCAAGAGCAAGCCTGACGATGAAACTTGCAGGCAGGTCTTGGATCCACACCCATCCCAGAGTGCAGGCATGCCGAGCACGTGTGCCTGAACTTTGGGTTCTCAACCCCCTCAGGCCTTGCATTTTCTTTACATGTAAAGGGAAATCTTACACCCCGGCAACAAGCTAGCGCTAGGCCTCCACCCACTGCAGCGATCCTCTTCCCCCACAGCACGGGCCTCCAGACCTACAGCTCTTCTTCATTCTTTCCAAAGCTGATCATGCTGCTGTCACGTCACTATTACTAGGGGGGAAAAACGTGCAAACTCAGCCTGCATGCCTGTAAGCCCTGGGCTGTATGTCCCTGTCTTGCAAGATGACAGCTACTTGCCACATGCTCACCTCTTCCCTCAAGGGATGCGCAAGAGAATCATGCCCATGCAGCAGCTGCTGCATCGGCTGCTCTTGCTGCTCCTGCAGCTGCTCCTGCAGCTGCCACCCCACACTCCACCTCCTCTTGCTCTTGCTTCCCTGCACACCCCCTTTCTCTTCGCCCCCACTGCTGCGCACTGAGGCAGTTGATGCCCTCCTGTCTTCTGCTGCCGTGTCGTCGTAGGGCAGGGAGGAATCAAGCTCGGCAGCATTCATGTTCATGACATGCCAGGAAGACCTGCGGCTGCTGCTGCTGCAGTTCTGCCCAGAAGGGCGTACCTTTGACAGCAGCAAGTCCTGCAAGCAAGGGATAAGGGGAGGGGCAGAGGAGGGAGATCCTGAGTGGCTTTCCTTGTCAGTATCTTGCACTGAGGTCACGAAGCTGCACTTGAGATCCATCCATGCGCTGTCTAGTCTCTTATCAGTTGAATTCAGCATGAATCATGCTAGTGTGTGTGTGTGCGCGCGTGAGTGTGTGTGTGTGCGCGCGTGAGTGTGTGTGTGTGCGCGCGCATGAGTATATGTGTGTGTGCGTGCGTGTGCATGTGTTTGTGTGTGTGTGTCCCTTGTTCTTGCATCTTTGGATGCCTCCCTTTGGAGCTCGCATCAGCCATGTTAGGTACAGCATACATGATGTTGATGTCAGGGATGTGGATTCGCCGTCTTGTGATGATGGTTGCGGTTGCGCACTTCTATCTTCCGCAGGAAAAAGGCAGGTAGCAGCAGCTTTATTTAAATACATGCAAAAATGCAAAGCTTCAGGGTGAAGCACGAAGCACTGCCCTAAATATTTTCAGCAATCCGCCCACTTGCTCCAGAGGATGCCCCATGTGAATGCGCTACATAACAACCTCTATGCCATGTATTTCACATTTTTTTCTTGCAAAGAAGCTGGAGCATGGTATTTACATGCAAAATTGGCCAACCCCACCCAGCCAGTGCAGGACACTCTGCACTTTCAGACAGCCAGAATGGGTGAGAGATTTGGCAGGAAATGGGATACAGGCGATGCAGGGCAGAAGCGTTGAGCAGCCAGTAGTGGAGCCCAAGATACGTCCAAATGAAAGCAAACAAGGAAGTAAACAGTTATAGGGCAGGCGGCCACTGAGCCAGGGAGCTGAGCACTGACTGTTGGGCTTGCCGCTTGCTGCTTGAGCGGATTGAGCGGCCACAGAGTCAGGGAACTGAGCATGGAATGCCCTGCTCACCAGGGTGCCTTGCGGAGGGCTTGTGGGCGGGTCCTTGAGCATCTTGCTGGCAGGAGCTGGCTTGAGGCAGGCACCTGTCGTAGGGCTGCTGCGGCCTGTGCTGGGGCCGTCCTCAAGAACCATCAGAGAGGGGTCACCCATTATTGTTTCTGACACTGCGCGCAGGGTGCCGCACACAGGTGCCCACCATAAACAAGCGAGACCAGGATACGAACGTGATTTGTGTGAGGAAAGGCATGGGTGCATGTGCTGTAGGCGCGTCCTGCCCTGCTGCATGTTACTGCTTCAAAGCAGCTGGTCCGTGTGCCACTGCTGCTCAATGTCGCAAAACACAAATGCTGGGCCTGGGCCACTAGGAAACAGGTTCCCCTTTGTATCAGCATCGACCAATGTGCTTCGGTCCGCTCCAGTCAAACCTCTAAGCACTGGTGCCATGCCTCAATCCTGGAAGCCATGCATCCATGAAAGAAGCGCTGGTACCATGCGTCGATCATAGAAGCCATGTGTCCATAATACTCCCATAGAGGCCTGTCTGGCTGCTGCATCAATAAAAATAGAAGCCAACAAAATGCACCATCCACGGCTTGCTTCCCTCTTGCTGGGGCAAGCTGGCTCGACAATGCCAACTAGGGCACATCACTGAACACATCACTCAAAACACCATAGACCCCAAACAACATTTAATCTCCCAAACAGTTGTTTTCCAACTCAGGCCATTCTCACCTGCCCCATGCACCCACACCACAACGCTTGACATGATGCATCTAATGTCACCCAAACACACAACTTCCAACGTAAGGCTGCAAACCAAGACTTCTTCCCAAATTAGTTGCATGCAAAGGCGTCCTGCCAAAGCGACCAAGAATTCACCTCGCTTGGAAGGTTTGAGCTCGTCTCTATAGGACAGCCGGCGCCCCTTCTGCAGGACCATGAGCTTTGACAGAAAGGTGGAGCTCTTGGAGCGGCCTGCACCCAGCTCAGCACAGACACATACCAGGACCCATGAAAAACAGGTGCAAGCTGCTGTGCTGGCTGCTTGAATAAGCACAACTGGACAGCACCGCATTGATTCATGCAAACGAGGAACAGCAGGGGATTTCTGTTTAGAATACCTGCCAGGCACTCCTGATGCGCTGGTTGCTCAAACATGCACATGGACAGCACCGCTGAGCCATGTAAATGAGGAACAGCAGGGAACTGCACTTAGCAGTAGTTGCCCCACCAAGTCAGGCACAAGCAATGAGGTATATCAAGTGCATCAGCCGGGCACTTCAACACATCCTGCATTGATTGATTCTTGCAATTTCCATGCAAAAGTCAAGAAAACATGCAGCCCCTGCCATCTCTCCACTCCGCTGTTTTCCACAAGTACCGATACTTCAATGCAATCCATTCTGATAATTAACCACCCTGCAACCGAACATTACCTGGTGGTAGGTGCCTGGCTTTCAAAATGCCACCAGTGTCGCTCGCGAGAGAGGTCAGAATCTTCGCCAGAAAGCCTTCACTCCCAACAGGCTCCTCCTCTAGCTCACCCTCCAAGCTGCAACATTGCATCAAGGGCACAGGTTACAGGTTACCCTTCAAGCGACTCACCAAGCTGCTCACCCTCCCAGCTGCAACAACGCATCAAGGGTACAGTTACAGGTTACAGAAACATAAGGCCTCCAGTCAAAACGACTGACTGCTAGCCATCAAGGGCACAAAGTTGGAATGCCTGGCTGTGCGGCAATTCAGGCGCGTCAAGTTGCACAAGTTGATTGCAGCATGTCTATGATTTTTACTGGGGCAGGACTCATTCCCAGTCATCCTGATGCAATTCTGGTCACTCCCTACTTTGCACATTCTCCCATTTTTACCTCTTTCTCCTATTCACAGCATGTGTGACGGCTACACATCCCTCATGTGTATACCCATCCCTTGGGATGGATACGGCAGCAGCAACTTTTCAAAATCTGGGCAGCAAGGTGGTAGGAGTTACTGACAGGCACTGCTCAATTTTAGCATTGCTCGTTTAAAATGCCGCCAGCTTGCAGCCATCAGCTTGCAGCAATTCTGCTCCCCAGAAGTTATCTGCTCGCAACCATTCAGCTTCCCAGGAGTTACCTGCTTGCTGCCGTGAGCTTCCCAGAAATAGTCCGCATGCTGGGCGGGCCTTGCTTGATGCCTGGCTGCAAGCATTCTTGCGCTGGCTCTGCAAAAGCAAAAGGGAAGCAGGCGTGAAGGAGGGGAAGCAAGAGATGGCGTCACACAGGTGAAATTTTCTGATGCATTGCTTGCAGGGAGAGGCCAAAACGCCAGAAACATTTGAAGTGCCCTAAGTATGATAAAGAAGCAGCTTCAGTGGTGAACCTAACTATGAGGGAGTGCATATGAGCAGGGTCCTGTTGCCTTGCAGGGACCTTGCACTTGTGGGGGCAGTACAGCAATGCAGCCTTCAGCATTGCAGGAGCAAAGGACAGAGACACGACAGCACTGCCTCAGAGCTTGAAGAGGCAGCCTCATGAAGCCAGGCGCTCAGCGGTATTGGGCAAGAGCATACGAAGGCGCTGCCGGCACTCCTAGGAGGAGTTGCTACTCTATGTTTCCTGATACTAGGGGTGGACTGCTGATCATTTATGCATTCCACATTGATGATTGTGGAAGTAGCTGCCTATGAAACATGCATTCCAACTCCAACAGTGCCTTTGGGGTCCATGGTCAAGCAGCTGTTTGATAGAGTTGGTAGAGCGACCTTTGGCTTGACCATGACGGCTAAGCAGCCGCAGAGATGTACCCACAGCACTCATCAACCGTGCCTTTGGGTGGCACGGTGCAGCCAAGCAGCTGAAGGTGGTAACTCAGCTTTCCTCACTTACCTCCTGCGTCCCGAGGCGTCATGGTGCAGCCAAGGAGCTGCTGGTACAGCGACGCCTCCACGTCAGGCTGCAAAAAAGGGGTGCACCATATAGCGCGGTTGTAAAGCCAAGCTGTGCTGGTTAAGGGGAATAGGCAAAGCCGCTCCAAAAAGGAATGCTTGAGCAATTCACACTAATGTGTTGGCACAAGGCAGCCTAGGCTCAGTTGCTCGAGCCAGATCGGCACTGTGGCTGCAATGAGTGCACACAAGGGCTGCCCCATCCTAGCTTTCATGCACATTAGGAGACAAGAAGCAAATGCGCAACCGTAAGTCTAATTTGCACTTTTGTGTGCGCTCATCCAAGAGCGCGCGTGCGCGCGCGCGCGCGCGCACACACACACACACACACACACACACACACACACACACACACACACAAACACACACACCTCCATGATCAGCCTGTGGAGGTCCTGCCCAAGATCCAGCGGCTGGTACATGGCCTTGTGCAACGCGCCTCTGAGGATGGAGTCCCGCAGCAGGTGCAGGTCATGGGAATGAGGCATCCCACCCGCAATGATCAGGTCCAGCACCTCCAGGATCAGGTCTGCATTGGGTTCCGGGGCAAATTCATATTCTAACGCAAGAGACAGAGGGGGTCACTTGCGTCTTTGACTTCCAGATGCTCTATCCCAGGGATGATGGAGGATCCTGGATCAAAGATCTTGGGTCTTTCAGACCCTTCAAATCAGTGCTTCCTTTAACTCGACATACTTTGTCAATCGACATGAAACCAGGGAAACCCAGCTTTTCACGTCGACACAAAGCCAACTTTTGTGGGGTGTCCGGGGGCTTCTGTGCGGCAGGGACCCTGGCCCTCGCCCTCCCGTCCATGCCCCTTTGAGGGGCCTCTGATAGCCCTTAGAGCACTCCAAAATCCCAAAACTTTCAAAATTTCCAGGCTCCAATCAAATGAGTGATGATGAGAATCCGAACAAAAAGGCAAGGGTACGCAAGGGTAAGAGTGGGGCTTACAGGCTGGGCAGGTGGGTGCTGTGGGAACCAACAAGTTCCAGGCTCAATGGTCCAAAGAGCCCCCTGCTGGACAGCCCCACCGTTAGCACTGGCTGGTTGATGAAGGGGCAGGTGAAGATGGGCAGCACAAGGCAGGATGCAGCTTGTGTGACGTGACCTCCCAGTGCCGGGCACAGACAGTGAAGAGCCATGAGAACAGCAACAGCCATCAGAAGAGAGGCACAGCATGGATGCCCAAGCGGAAGGCAGACTGGCAGGCACGCTGTAGCAAAGCAGCAGCATCTAACTTGCTGCGCTCGGAGTTTCAAGAGTACAGAGTTCAGTGTGGTGTCGTTCCCAAACCCAGCTGCCATTGGGGAATGGCTCAGTGCTAAGAAGCGCCGAGGAGTGAAGTAGGCGGGGAACAGTTGCAAGGGCAAAGGCCATCAGAGGCAAGCTGTTAGGGCTTCAAGTCTGACACTAGTGTGCACACTGCTTGACTTTTTCCAAGTTTGAAGAACGCTCAAGTGCGGTAAATTAAACTGTGGCCATGAAAGGAGACGTCCAATGTTGAAAACATTGTGCTCTCCTCTACACATGCCCTCATACGCCGGGAGGCCTTCGGCTTCTTGGCAGGCTGGGCCAATGTAAAAACATGAAATGGAGATTTTTGGGATTGCCATTTTGGGGAGAGACGTGGACCAAGGTTTTGCAAAATCCTATAAGGAAGCACTGCTTCATAGGTTCTCTAGATACCGTACACGATTGGACTCATCCCGCACCCCAAAAAAAATAATTAGTTTTGCAACCACGCATCAACAGCGCACCCTGGAATTATTTTCACAACTATGCATAAACCACGCAGGGCCTTACATGCCTCTGAAGCCCCTGCATGCCCCTGAAAGACACAATAAGCATCAGTTTAGAGGTTCCATGCAAGTTGAGCGCCAACTTGGAGGCAAGTTAAGGTCTGTTTGAGGCATTCTACTTTACATATTGAACCAACTTGGTTCTAATGTCATGCTCATGCACTACTTATTCCCTTCCACCCAGGCCCTGCTCAAACGCCTTCCATTCAAACAAACTCATTTGACCTTAGTGCTGCTCCCCTCCCCTGCGAGCATGCTCCCATTCCTCTCCATCTGTTGCCCTGTGCTTGCTTGTGCCCTTGTTGTTGCTGCTGTGAAGGGTAGTGCTGCGAGGGGAAGGCTGCTGCTGAGGGGAAGGCCGGGCAAAGTCCGGGGCATTGTCATCCGCTAACACTTCAAACCGTTTCAAAACGTGTATTTCTGCAACCAAGCACGACCGCGCACCCTCAAAATAAATATATATTTTCCGTGCACGCAGTCACCGCGCAGGGCACAAAACGATATTTATGCGTGGTGATATACATTTGGTACGGTATAGCCAAAGCAAAGCGATGGTGATTTTGACAAGCAGGAGAGTGACGCAAGCAAAGCTGAAAAAGGGGCAGAGCCAGCTCTTCCGTCATGACTTAAGAAACACAATGTCCAAGACAACACCAGACCCTGCACCAGAACATGCCTTGTTTATGCATTGGTATCAGCTGAAGGTCTGCCATGCAAAAAGCCCCTGTCAATCATTGCTCACCCATTCTCCCCATCGCATTAAGCAGGCCATGCTCTCAAATCACACATTGCCACGATGAAGAGGGGGGACAGGTGCACATTTTTCTGCTCCTCATTGCACCAGGAGAGTTCAAAGGCTTTTCCTCTCTACTTGCAGTGCACAGCACAGCAACCACCTCCATTGGAAATGGAATTATAAAAATCCATTCTCTTAACGGCAGGCTGGAAAGGTCCAGATGAACTTTGATGCCGCCAATTAGGCCAGACCCCGGACTCAGCAAGTGCACAAGCAAGAATATGTCGAGTGAGCCTGTACCATGAGGTGCTGTTTCGTGGACGTGGGTGGGCCGGGATGGGACCCAGGCAAGTTAGCTCTCCTTCTTAGCTAACAAATATAAAACTTCGTTCACTGCACCATAAGCCACTCAAACTTGGCAGCCTGGTAAAGAGTTCTGCTGAGCCTGCATGTCAAGTTTCAGACGCGGGGTGCGCTGGATGGGCCAGGGCAGCAGGTGTGAGTAATACAGGAAAACAGACAAACCTAGGGGCTCACGTTCATTGTTTGGGACTTTGCCAAAAACATCAAGCTCCGCCAATTCCAATGATGCAACTTTTTTTTATACTTTATATAACCTCCTGCCAAACTACGATAGCAGGAAGCTTCAAAAGGGTGCCTCTGAAGAAGGAGCAATCTAATTTCATAATGCATCCAAGGTGCTGGTCTTGGCCGAAAAAGTCTTACATCTAAAAAGAATTTAAGTTTAATATGCCAAGTGCACGCAGGTATGCTGCCAGAGTCCAGAGTGAATTGCCGACACACCCCGTTGCAGCCTGACCTCTGATTCTCCCAAACCCTCAACCAGTGGCTTTGGAAAAAAAAACACTTTAGGTTCTGGGGGTCCGATGGCCGCGACGTGGGGCTTTGGCTCCAAGAGTTTGGCTGGGACGGGAAGACTGAATTCCTTGCTAGCAGTCCGGTAGTGCAGGACACACTTGAGTGATGCATTTGCACTTTCCACATGCTCAGGCCTAAAAACGGAAGCCACTTGACTCTAGTCTCACATCTCAAATGCAGTGAACTCTCTTTCCCTCACCGCCACACGTACAGGAGGCACTTTCCCCCAAATTTATCATGAGGGCTGGACATACTCAGAGTACAAGCCTGCATTAAAAGATGTCGCCTTTAGTAGTTCCAGCAGACCCATGAAAGTTAGGGACACAGTTCACCATTAGTGACCCCCCTCTGACATAAAGGGTTCTCAATTGATACACTCAACGCCACCCCACAGCTCAATCCACACACTGCACACCCTGGACATGTACCTGCAGGACTGCCTGCTTGCAGTTGAGGCTCATCTTCATATTCATCCTCTTCATCCTCTTGGTCAGGCTCTTGCAGCTTGTCCTGCATGTACAGGAAGTTTACCATCACAAATTGGTCATGGGGAACACAGCATTACACTCAAGAGTAAACTACCAACCGCCCAATTTGCACCTTGAGCATAGGAGCACGTTCTCCTAGTAGGGCGCTTTGATTTAAGTTGTTGTCATTCCTGCACTTTTGCACTTCTGAGGGTTCAGAGATGCATGCAAGGGTGGGCACAGAGGCATTTGCAAGGGAGGATTTAGAAAATGCATATACATGTATGCATATGAATTGGGCAATGAGTGGAGCACTCTTAACACTGCACAGGCGCACTCACAGGCGCACTCTGGCGCTGTGCTCAGCACAGGCGTATCCACCATCAAGCTCCCAGGATCACTCCAGGACCAAAAACTGGTGCACACAGAGGGGCAAAGGTATCAAATCAGAGGTACAGCAAAGGTCCTAGGGATGGTTGGTCATGCTTTGACGCATGGAATCAGCTCAGTGAATTACTTGTCGTAGACTCCATTGGCTCAGAGGTAAATGAAGTCAACCTTCCAGGCTCTGCACTCAATTCAGACAGCAGTGCCAGGGCAAAAACAAGGTGTAAAGTAGCTGATTAATTGACGCACACACGAGCATACCGTTTGTGGCCCTTCCCTGTGATCCTCTTTGCCTCCTGCTAGAGCCTCGTCCCAGCTACGCTGACCTATCATCTCCATGGCCGACACTTTGGCAATGTTCTGCATCAAGAATTTGTCAAATTCAGGAGCGCATGAGGCGGCCTCATTTGCACTGTGCCACTGATTGGAGATGGCAATAAACATACAACTAAGGTGCTTGCATCCGTGGGCAGGCCATCGAGCTTGTGGTGCCCTACACACATCTGCTCAGGCCCCTTGTGCTCCTGTAAACATACCCGCAATGCGAGACCCAGGAATAAACCGATAAAGCAGCAGAGAGGCCACTCGTCCCTTCACATACAGTTGTACTTGCCCTTAGACATCCACACACAATTTGTTCTGATGCATCGTCAAAATTCAAATCGTGTTTTACTTTTGCTTCATCGTTGAGCGGCCTTTCCGTCTCTTAAAACATCGCAAATGCCTCTGCGAGACCCTTCCCTGAGGTCTGCTTTTGCACAAACCTGAATTTTGTGCGACATCCATTGCTGCATGACGCAAAACATTAAGCCGGATGCCAGTGTGAAGTCCAGGACGAATGAGCAGAGAGCTGACAGGTTGCCTGCAACCATGGGGTGCAAATCAAATAAGCAAGCATGCGTCCAAACGTTGAGTTCCTTTTTTTGGCTAGCCTTGGGTGACTGCTTTGTCCAGGCTGTCTGCTGAGCTGCCCTTCTTTGGTAGTAAAAGAAATGGTTTCCTACGATATGATGTTCATTTGCAAGCCCACACTGGTGCATGCCCTTGGGAGGGAGCGCATTCTCTATGTGCTTACCATTGTGAGATCATCCTGCAATCCCTTGGCATTTGTTTGAGAATGCATGACATTTTGCTTGAGAATAAATGACAAACATTCATGGTCCAGCATATTTCGCTGCAACAACCGGAAAGGGAGACGGGCTCAGTACTGAAACTTTTGAAAGTCACATGTCAGAAACTACAAGGTCAGAGTGGCAAGCACCGAGGTTTTCCTCCAAACTGACAGCAAATAGTGCACTTAGACATTTTTTGAGATGCAATTCTTACTACATCTGAGCAACAATGTCGAAGGCTTGCCTCCCTTACTCTACTCTTGGGACTCTTCCTTGATATGACCTTACGGCCACATTGTGCTTTGAGTAACGTCCTAAAAGATGTAATTGGGGGTAAGCTCGTTCTGAACTGCTTACCTCTCTCACAAGCTTGCATTACGATACACTTCTGCTGATACAGCCATCCATTTTGACCTCTGAGGTCCAATGTCAGGACACCAAACGAACGTCTGGAAAACAACCACAAACATTTGGTGCGTAGTTGAGCATGCACACCTGCGCATTGCACCTTAAAGACAAATATCTCCTAGTTGCCATTGCCAGCAAGGCGCACACTCTGGCCTGCCCCTCAGCTTACCTGACTTCTACCGCTGTTTTCACTCTCCACCACCCTCACTAACTTAGACCCACGCCTAAACGCACAGACCGCCTTTCAAACTGACTGTGTCAGAACACAGCTTTCATCACCTGCTTGGAGCACTCTGAGTGCGCAGCATGCTCCTGCAATGCAAATGACTCCCCACTGGAATGGCCTCGACTCCAGCCATACCTCTGCCCATATCTCCGACCTGCACACATAGGTGCACGTACAAGGGGCTGCTGTGAAACACCAGGCTACATGCGGACATGCCCATGCAGGCATGCTGAAAGCTGTTCCGTCACAAGCTCTTGTACTTGCATTAGCTTATGGCATGTGCGCGTGCATTTCTGTGTGTGTATGTGTGTGTGAGTGTGTGTATGTGTGTGTGCGCGTGCGCGTGTTCGTGTGTGTGCGTGTGCGTGTGCGTGTGTGTGTGCGCGTGTGTGCGTGTGCGTGTGCGTGTGTGTGTGTGTGTGTTGCCAACATGGAAGTGTGCAACTTTGTAAACACAGGCAGTTGCGCATAAAGCTCGCCTAGTTTCCGTACCTGTGCTCTTTCCAACTCATATTATCTCAAACCCCCATCCTTCAAGCCTAAAATTTTCAAAGTAAGCGTCTGTACTGCCAATGCCGTAACGGCTTTTCACGTTATCGGTTGACTTCTGAGTTTTATATTAGATGTTTGTTTAAAGTCATTTCATTTCATTTTTACGCTCTGTTTATTCTTTGTTTCACACACACACACACACACACACACACACACACACACACACACACACACACACACACACACACACACACACACACACACACACACACACACACACACACACACACACACACACACACACACACACACACACACACACACACACACACACACACACACACACACACACACACACACACACACACACACACACACACACACATACACACACATACACACACATACACACACACATACACACACATACACACACACACATACACATACATACACACAAACACACACATACACACACACATACACACGCACATACACACACATACACACACATACACACACATACACACACACATACACACACATACACACGCACATACACACACATACACACACATACACACACATGCACACAAACACACACATGCACACACATACACACACATACACACACACATACACACATACACACACATACACACACATACACACATACACACAAACACACACATACAGATACACACACACAAACACACACATACAGATACACACACATTCACGCACGCATACACATGTGCATACACATGCACACACGCACACACGCACGCCCCATGCACGCACGTACACACACGCACGCATGCACGTACGCACGCACACACGCATAAACTCACACACAGACCCCCCCGGTCGCACCTGATGGTTTCAAGATCCATGAAACGCGAATTAATTTGCCTTGCATTCTTTGGACTGTTACTAAAGGCTACTCTTTCCAACTTGATGGAAACAGGGTCAAACAAAGCGCGAATCCAAAACAAAAGCCAATTTCTTTTTTCAATACATTCCTCAATCCTAGGAGGGCTTGGTTTGGTTTCAGGCACCTTTTTGCTTCAACTAAGCCTTGTCAGGAGGCACTGCACTGCGGTAATTGCAATGCCTACAGGGCTCTAGAGTTTGCATAAACCATTCCTTTCCTTCCCTTTCCTTCAGAAACAAAGCGCGGACCCTTTCTATTCTCTCCTTGAACCATTTGAAAGTTCCAGCTTTTGCTCGATGAATTTTCAGCTTGCTTTCTGCTGGCTTTTCCTATTTTTGCTACGTTCAAATATGAACAAGCTGGCTGGCAGAGCCTTGCTCCTGTGCCCCATCACTTAGCAGCCCAGGCTAGCATACAGGCATTTTGAATGAAAGTATTAATGTGGTTGCTACTTTTGAAACATGATACATCCAGGACACTGGAGGGTCTTATGCAAGCAAGGTCTCCAAGTCTTTAACAAGGGAAGGAGGTTACAGATTTGCAGATTTACATGGGGGGGCCTTCAGCCAGACTGTTCGGCTGATTGGCCTGTGACTGGTCCTCGCCAGTCAACATGATGTCCATAAGCTCAGAAACAAACAAAAAAAACTGGTTGTTGTGTTGCAAGAGGAAATCAGAAACATCCTGGACACTGGCTTGTTGTATAAAAGGTTGCTCCATTGAAAATCACCAGAGAAACAGTAAAAAAAGTCAGCATACTTCCTCCTCAGAGCACAAACATTTATGAAGGAGATTAAACAGTGAGGGACAAGCCATGCGGTGGCTGGAACAAAATAAAACAATTGAAGGAATGAAGTTGGCCTGAAGGGCAAATGCTTTGCCTCATGCCGAACACTCAATGCTTTGCCCCTGGTGCAGAAAGATTGTGCGCATGCAACTTCAAGCCATTGGGCAACCTGCACCGACAGCTTGAAGCCTTCAGGTTCGCTTGGAGCCCCATGGTTGCTTTATACTATGAAACTGGAAGACTCAGGCAAGAGGCACATGACAAAACAAGTAGGCAAAGAAAAGAAAAGAAAAACTATGCAGGCAGTGAAAACATTCCCCACATCAATTGAGGGAAAGAGGATACCTAGGGCCGAGGCACCATATATTCCCTCCACCAATAGAAAAAAGAAAAATCAATGGGGAGAAGTTTTCTCAAGAGCGCGTCTGGTGCTAACAAATTTATAAGCATACTGGACAGAATGTGCATGAAGCCTCAAAGCCAGCTTGGTGGCTTTATGAGCGTCAAGATCAAACCCTTTAAGGGGCTTCAAAGTGTGAGGGGTGTAGATGACCCCACCCGCACCTAACAGAATGGTATGAAGGGTAAGTTGAGCTGAGGCCCTTGAGAGATCGCGACAGAGGTCGCGGTGCTGCTACTTGGAGGCCTTGAGCTGAATCTTGGGCCAGGCGTCTTCACAGTATTTGACCTCCACAAGATAGATGTGCCTCTGTTCTGGAAGGAGCTGACTAGGGTGATGGACCTTGGAAGCAGGTGTAGTGGCTGCAGCTGGCGCTGAGTACTCCCTGTTCCCCCCGCGCCCCCCTCTATAATAGTGCTTCTCAATGGATGTTGCGGAAAAAGATAGAACAAACTTATAGACACAGGAAACTCTCCCTAAATCAATTAAGAAAAAGGAGACACATTGGCTCAAAAGAGCCGTGAGTCCCCTCCACCACAAAGCTGCAAATACAGAAAGTGCTAGTAGGGATCTGGAAAGCTACTACAAGCAACCGGCTCCAGAGCCTGGCTGTGAGGAGTATTCTTGTTTTCAATGGCACGCCTAATGGTGACAAGCTTGTTAAAAACATAGCAGAATCGGCAAGAAGTCTGCTAGCAAGTTTAATGGCGCGTTGGTGGTGTAGTCACAGTTTGAACTGGTTAAGGGTGTGTTCAGTATAACAGGTCCCACCAACACCCAGAAGGATGGTATGAAGAAGTGACAGCTTTTGCACTAATAAGTTTGCATAGATCTGCATGCTGCCGCTGTGCGGCTCCAACAGTTGCCCAGGCCTAGTGTCCTCACAGTACTCGATTTCAAGTGTGCACGTTGCTGGTTTGCATTCAGTTCAACTGACCAAGTTGATGAGGCTGTCTCACGCGGTTAGCTACGCTGGTCCTCTGTGAGGTGCCATGCCTGCTGCGTAGCACATGGTGTGAGGAGGAGGAGGAAGAAGGGGTAAGCTTGGCATGATAAGGAGTAATCAGTATAGCATCAGGACGACTAGATGTGAGTCTATACCTCTAATTATTACGTGGAAAGAGGTAACTTACCTCCTTGAAGGGGGTGTAATTTAGTTTGATGCATGTGCAGGGATTTGGAGGTTGTGCTGGGGGAATTAGTTCAACTAATAAGAAGCTCATGTCACTCTCTTGTTTGAAAAAACAGAAAAAAGAAAAGGGAAAAAAACATGTAGGCAGTGAGAGCACTCCCTACATCAATTGAGGATAAGGAGACACATTGGCTCAAAGAGCCGTGAGTCTCCCTCACTAGAAGATGAGAGGGGAGTTAATGTGGATCAGGTGGGTTCCTGGCAGCACACCAGGGCACCAGTGTTATGATGAGTGTTTTTATTTTCAATGGCACGTCTGGTAGAGGCAAGTTTGTGCGCAAATTGTACAGAATGGGCATGGAGTTTTCTTGCAAGTGTTTTAGATCTCTGCAAGTCAATCCCTAATTTTTTGAATTGATCAAGGGTATGGGCAGTGTAGATAGTCCCCCCCACACCCAGGAGGATTGGGTGGATAGTAATCTCTGCACCTTGGAGTTGTTTGCACAGTTCGCTGTGTTGTTGCTGTGAGGCTTCTAGCTGGGCACCAGGCCTCGTATCTTCACAGTATTTGATTCATATCAAGTGGATATGGCGGGCTGGAGTTGTGCTACTCCCCATACTGCGTAGTACCCGGTTCGAGGGTGGAGTGGGTGGTCTGTTTGGGTTAGTTGGGTGAGGAGTGACCAAGATTGCATCAGGGCGGCTGGAGTTGCGTCTGGTCTGGATAGAAATTGTGGGTTTGAAGAGGTTGGAAGGTACAGCACGATTAGAGACTTGCTCAGGGACTTGCAGGTCGTGCTGGGCTAAACGGCTTGTGTTGCCCGCATCCAACTGCACAAGATTGCGTCGGAAATGTTTGGCCTGTTGTTTCCCGCTTGTTTCAACCAGAAACAACCACAAAAATGCCAATTGAAAAAACCTTGGCCGAATACAAAAAATGGTTGAAACAACCATGGTTGTTTTGCAGTTGTTTTGGATAGAAAAATGGTTGTTTCAATTGCAGTTGTTTTGTAATTGAAACAATTGTTAAACAACCAATGGTTGTTTCAACCATTTTTTGTATTCGGCCAAGGTTTTTTGAATTTACATTTTGGGCTTTTCTGGTTGTTTCAATCATGGTTGTTCTGGAACTGAAACAATTGCTAAACAACCAATGGTTGTTTCAACCATTTTTTGTATTCGGCCAGGGTTTTTTGAATTGGCATTTTGGGCTTTTTTTGTTGTTTCAATCATGGTTGTTCTTGAACTGAAACAATTGCTAAACAACCAGTGGTTGTTTCAACCATTTTTTGTATTCGGCCAAGGTTTTTTGAATTTGCATTTTGGCTGATGTTGGTTGTTTCAATCATGGTTGTTGTATGGGCTGAAACAATTGCAAATCAGCTGTGGTTTTTACCTGGTTGAAATTTCGGTTGAAACAACTAACAACATTAAGGATGCGATTGATTACACTAACAATCAATGATCCAGGCAACTAAAAAAAGAATATGCAAAGGGTAGATGTAAGACCATGCAACAGGCCTGTCACAGAAGGTGAAGAAAGAATGAAATTGCATACTGAGCCCTGGTGTGCCTTATAAGTCGAAAGTTGAAGTGAGCAAATGCGTGGCACAGCACAAACAAGTCATGGACGCCAACTAGCAGCTGTCCTTTTGTCCCCTCGCCTGCCTTTGTGCCTGCTCTCGGAAGGGGGGCCCAAGAGGTGCAATTTCACCTGCATGGCAACAGCAAATTAAAGTTTGTTAACAATTCCCCCAAAACTCCTAGGGATGCCCAAATATAGGATGCCAGTCTTTCCTATGCAGTGTCATATATTTCAAGCTAACAGAATAATTGAACCAGGCATTCTTTTTACTTTTCCAAATAAGCGAGGATGGACTCGGAACAGAAGCAGACTAATGAAAACACTTTTTACATTTTTTAAGCCATGGATCTCTTGCTTGGATAGCACAGTCTAGCAAACAAATTCCATTGAAAGCTTGTAACCTAACTGGCAGGTCAACCACCAAGATTATATGCAGATACTTTAAAATGTTAAATTGAATCCACACTGCGACTTGTCAAACATCTACTTGCAGGCAGGTGTGTAGACAGCAACACCACGCGCTTTTTATATCAGACTCACCAACAGTGCTCTGAATGTCAGCGCCTCAAAGGAGACATGGGCATATGCGACCACCTGGCGTGCAGTGAAGTAAATAACCCTGCCGAAGGCGGTGGCTAGTGCCAACAAGAAGGGCACATGGTCACAGGGCTCCACCAATTTGCGGTATGAGGTACGTGCTTCATCTGGCCCCAATACCTGTGCGCACAAATTCTGAAGTGGTGTCATTTCATGTGGGGCCAGGTGCAAATATCACCAGCCCCTCTATGTTTGAGGCAGGAAGTGGGAGGCTTCAAATGCTGCAACACAAGTGTTCTATTGCGTGTGCAGGAAAGACAAGGATAAGTTCTGTGCATTAAACTTTGCATCTAGTGAGCACAAGGCTGGGGATTGTTCGTAAAGGAATGAGCGCATGCCTGAATGGAGGGTTGGCATCCTGCTGAATCCACACTAATTGGGTTGCTACTAACTTGCCTGTAATTTATAAATTGGGACTCACTGTGGGTGCCAGTCCTGACTATGCATGCTGGATGGTATCCAGCGAAGAGACTCTCTTTTAAAGTCTCACTTTACTGCAGCTATTTTTGTCTGCATTGCTCCTGGTTATGGTCAGAACAAGAGCTAGCAGAGGCATCCATGCGAGTAACAAGCAGCACGTGAGCATTTGGTTGCTGATGAGGGCATCAATATACAAGACCCCTTAGGCAAACAAAGCAACAACACTCACTTGTCATCACTTTATTTTCAAGTAGGTCATAGCATGCACGCACTTGGCTTTGCAAAATGTAATAGGCACACGCACAAGCCTGAATCGATAACTTTAAAGAGGTACTGTTGAATTTTTGAAATTGAAAGTAAGAAATCACGAACGCTCACCACCAAAGTAGGCTTCACGTCCTGGCGCTTGGTCCTTTACTTCTTTTACAACCTATTGGCCACCCGCCCTTGTTGTCCCCAAGCACATTTTCCTTCTTGTGATCATACGCCCACCAGGCTTTGGTGAACACGCTTGGGGTCATGGACAGCAAATGCTGATGTGGCCTCGAATTACATGACCCACTAGCGTGCCTGTTGGTTAAGGGATAGAGGGATAAAGAGAGGATGTTGGCAGTGGATTACCTCCCCACACTGTTGGAATGCAGGCCTGGCTGGTACAGCTCTGTACCTGTGTGCAGGACCTTAACTCAGAGTGATGAGCCTAATATATTTAGTCTAAGTTGAACAGAATACTTCTCTGGTATTTATCCCAGTTCAGTTTGGAGAGTACTTCTGATCTCTGGTCTTCAGATCCCACTTCTGTAACAGCTAGCTGTTGAGCAAAGCTTAAACCTCACCAAAGGCTGCTTCAAGGTTGAATACAGCTGGCTAAAAGGGAGAACTTCAAGGGGGAGCTAAACTTTTAGTATAAGGGAGAGCCCAAGGGGAATGCCCTGAGCCGCGCGTAGCAGTAAAACTTGTTCAACTCCAAAACCATGAGCAACTACCTCCATTTACTTGGTGGTGGTTCACCATTTCATGCATTTGATAGAGCAAAGCGGAAGCACTGCCCCACCCTCTTAGCATGTATACAGCTGCTCACAGCTATTGCTAGATGCTTCCTAAAATAGAATGCACGTTCATGATGACAGATGGAATTGCATGCTCTCTCTTACCTTCAACACACTCCTCTGTGCTCCCATGTCTGGCACAGGAATTCCTGCTTCAAAGCAGGGGCGTGGACAGGACTGTCTGGAGTGACCCGCTGCTGAGCCTTCCCCCCTTGGAACGCCGTGCCAACAGCACACATTGTTGGTTCCCTGCCTGTAGGGATGCCCTGAAAGATGGTGCAGGCAGCGAGGCAGACTTGAGGCATGCAACCCTGGTCAAACACGGCCGAGGCCCAGGCCGGAACCATGCAGCAGGCAGACCAATCAATGAACCAGCAATGGGCACATGGATAACAACAAATTTGCAATCATGAACAGGGGAGGGCAGAGGAGGAGGGTGTCTTGGTCAAAGCTCTGCTCACCCTGCAAGGCAGTGCCATTGAACTCCACAGTCCCCTCAATCCAGGAACCCACTTCCTCGAGCAGGCTTGGAGGAGCCCGAGGGTGGTTCGATGGCTGGGCTGAGGTCTCAGCTGGCTGCGGCTCTGCTGGCTGCGGCGAGGGCTTTGCTTTACACGCTACGTCTCAATTCAGCGCATGATAGACCTACCGAGGCAAAAAGAACAAATGTTATTCTTGTTAACATATAAAAGGACCTTCCGTTTGGATTCATACAGGAGGTTGAAGACTCAGATCCAATATCTGGTTTGACCGGTAGGCCTGATGGATGGACCGATGAGTGGGCATGTGCAAAAACTGATAATCACACACACATACATACACACACACGCACACGCACATGCACACGCGCACACACACACACACACACACACACACACACACATACACACACACGCTCACGTACATGCACACGCGCACACGCGCGCGCACACACACACACACACACATACACACACACACACACACACACACACACACACACACACACACACACACACGCACACGCACGCAGGCACGCACGCACGCACGCGCGCGCACACACACACACACACACACACACACACACACACACACACACACACACACACACACACACACACACACACACACACACACACAAAAGCACACACACATGCACAAGCGCGCACGTACACACAAATAAACACACAGCTGGCATATTTTTCCTAGGTTTTGGATGACAATTGATTGTGAGGCAAGTTGAACGCAGTTGTTCTGATGTCAAGTTTAATGTGAATGTTTGGCTGCAATCCCGTCATCTATTTCAGCTCATGCTGGAATAAAGGCAAAGCGGGGGGGTTTTCCACATAAAAATTACATTGATGTTTGCTCCACCATGTCCTCTTCAGCATTCAGCGAGCATCATCACCCTTTTATTTGGGCTGGACTGCCAACCGTCTACACACTACTTAGTGAAAGACAACAAAGTATCTAGGCAGTGAATACACTCCTTAAATGTGTAGTAGCTGACATTGATGGTTCCTAGCTGTTGACAGGGCCCTGTCTAGTTCAGCCCGGGCTAGTTCAGAGAACTCGCACTCCTGCTGGTAAGTAAGAATTGGGACCAAACAGAGCAAGCCCATAGTTATCAATTAGCAGAAGCAAAAACCACCTGCGAGCTCATACAAATACTGGCATTAAATATCAAGATCCATCTCTATAACATCATGTTATGTATGATAGTGCGGATATAAAAAGAAAAGGAAAAGAAAATCAATCTTAAGTAATGGCCTTGACTGCCAACGGGTTGCCACGCTTGCAGTTGAACACCATGCACATACTATAGTATGCACACTAAAGAATGAGTTTTATACAGTATGCCTACAACCTCTCCACCACTAGGCGTGCCTTTGAAAACAAGGATATTTCTCACAGCCAGGTTCTGGAGCCGGGTGCTCGAGCAACCCTCCAATTGGAGGGTAGTGGAGGACCTAGGTCCCTACTAGCATTTCATTGGTTTACATTGGTTAACCTATAGCCCAAACCACTGTCAATCTCAAGATCAGCAATGCTTTTTGGCATATGAAAGCTGTAACCCTTAAAGAGCAAATAAAAATTATGGATATCGAACAGACACCCTCTACAATGGCAAGCATGCCACACGCAATAGTGGCCACCCTGGGCCTGCCCTCTGCCCTCTTCGTGGTGCACCTGATAGCACCTCTCATACCCTTCACAGACGCACCCACCCACACATCAACAGAATGAACATAACTCGTCACTATCAAGCACTGAGCATTTGTGGTGAAGCACTCAGCAAAGGAAACTTTGGACCTTACATTTTAACTATAGATGCATGGCATACAGAAAGGCTGCGCTCCCTGGATTTGGAAATTCCTGGTGATGTCCAAAGAAAAGTTCCACATTGGGTTTTCCCATCTGGATGGCCACCAAATACATAACTTAGTCGCCCTGATGGCCTGATAATCCTACCCCTAAAAGGCAGAGATTCCACCCAAAGGACATGAACCCCAGAGACAGAGACATTCACCTCATTGAGCTGAAATTCTGCTCAGACATCAAACTTGAAAAAACTCTCCTGACAGCACAAGCCCAAAACAAAAACACTATTGAGAACTTATGCAAACTTCAAGGTCCACACCGCAATTACAGAGTCACTTTACACACTATCCTATTTGGAGTTGCCGGAACTATTTACAACCCCTACACAATTAATTGTGTAGGGGCAATATTGATTCCCTCTGCAACCTTGGCTTAACCAAAGAAAAGGCCCATAAGATTGCAAACCAAACTTCACCTTCATGCTGCCAAAACCTTAACAAAAATTGACAACACCTAACTTGCCATCCATTTCAGCAACTTAAGCAATGGGGGATTGGAGAGGGGGTTGTGGAACGGGCTGTTTGCAGGAGAGCCAGGCACATGGATGGCTGGACGGATGGCTGACAAACCACCGGACCCGTAATAACTTGACTGCTTCTAGCTATGCTTTTAGTTTGTGGGACTCACTGTTAGTTTCAGCGCTGACTGTCGGGTCTTTCAAAGGGAAGTTCCCACTGGGCAAATGCACGCTGGTTGCTGTCCAGCGTAGACTTTTACTTTTTACTTTAACCTCCAGCTTAAATCTCTGGCTGATTGGTCGCTGGTGAAAGAATATCAACCAGCTTTCACAGCAAGCTTAACTAGCATTCTCTATTCCTTGGCTTGAGGTGGAGGGGACTTCCAAATCTTTTAAATCATTGTGTCCTCTTTTCCTAAATAGATTCAAAGAGAATATTTTTGGCCTACACTTTATTTTCTTTCTTAATGAGGGACATTGCTGGCTAGGCAGTACCTGCAGAAGTCTAGCTATAAAAAAAGTCACTGGCTAAGCTAGCCTGCCAGGCTGCTCAGTACCAGGCTACAGCTAGCTGAGCCTGCTGCCAATAGCAGCAGGGTGGGTTAAATCCAGTATCCTTCATGCAGCCTAGCGCACTTTGCCACAAGGATGAACCACATGCCATTTGAAATCACAAGCAGAGCTTTCCTGGGGCTAGAGAACGCACTTCCAAAAAGTTGGTTAAAAAGCAGTTGAAACAACTGCATTTTAACCAGCTGATTGAATCAACCAAAATCAACCATTTTGGTGGTTGTTTTTGGTTGAAACAACCATTCTGGTTGAAACAAGAGGCAATCAACCAGACCTGGTTGTTTCAGCATGGTTGAAACAACAGCCCAAACATTTCCGACGTGGCCCCATAAGAGCCTTCACTGACCAGTTTCAAAATCATCCTGCAAGCAATATTGTGACGCTCAGTTACCATGTTACGCATGATGGGGCATTGGCAGCCAGATAGGATGTGGAGAGCGCTATCCATGTGATGGCAATCAGGTAGGGGGCATGTCAGGCTTGTGGATCTTTTATATCGGACTGCGTGTTTCTGATTGTATAGGGTGCCTGTGCGGTATTGGAAAATAGTGTGTTTCATTCGAGTTGCGAGACTGGGCATGTTCCAAAAGGCATTGCTGATGCTTTTGTTTACATTAGGTAACAAGCTCTGGTAATAAGTATAGTAGCCTGTCTTCCTGTCAGCATGGCCCAGCTTGTGCTTAGCATGCATGTGGGATTTCAGAGCATTTTTAAGGTCTGGGAGGAGCCTTAGACGAGGAGAAGAAGGGCGGGATTGAGATGGCCTAGAATCTGTCTCTTCCCGAGCCAGCCAGATTGTATTGTGGAAGGGATTTCCTCCTGGGCCAGCGCTAGGGATTCCAGTATCAGTCAGGTTACCATGTTTGAAGGAGGCCTGGTATTTAGCAACCTGATCTGCGTATTCATTCTCAGCTATTCCAGCATGAGACTTGACCTTGTAGAAAAAGATGTGATCTTGAGAGGCTCGGGCAAGGTTTGAAATCATCTTCAGAACATCTCCTTGCACGTGATGTCTATGCTTCTCTGGGTACAGGAAAGCTCTACAATCAAAGCATTAAGTCTGCTTCAAAAGATCCACTGGCCGTAATTAGTGCTCACCACTTTCTATCACTTTGCCAATGTCCAGTAATCAAGCAGTTAGCAAAGGCTCTTTTGGGTCAAACTTTGCGCATATGGATGTAGGCGGTGCAAAGCGCCTGGCCCAGCACGAAATACACATCCCTGAGCGAGCCTGCCTATTTAAAAGGCCAAACTGTAACCAAACAGTATCTCCTTATCTAATTGACCCCAGTTCCTGATCAAGCTAGACAATTCCAGCCTCCCGGATGCTATTTTAGTCACCCCTTGCCCTATTAACCAGAACAGACAACCCACTTCCCCCTCACACCAGGTGTTACACAGTACAAGTGGTAACAAAGAGGTGAGAAGCAGTACAATTCATGAATTAAATATCCAAAACCGCCAGGTTAACTTGCCAAGTGGTAGAAGCCAAATACAGTGAATGTACAATTTGAAGGCCTGACATCTGGCTAGAGGTCTCACGACCACAACATAGGGAACTGCGCAAAGAGCTTGAAGGTGCAGAGTTCACACTCTACACGATTCTCCTGGGTAGGTGGGACTATCTATAATGCCCACACACTGTCAATTCAGTGTACCAGGGATTGACCCCCAAAGGTCTACCAAATTTGCCCACAAGCTACATGCACATGCTGTGCAAAATATGCGCACAAACTCACTTCAACCAGTTGCACTATCGAATATGAAAGAATCATCATACCCCAGTGCTCTGGAGGCGTGTGCTTCTAGAAAAGAAAAACAAGAACGTTTTGGGAGCCAAGGGCCGCTTGCATGAAGGAAAGGTTCCCTAACAAGCAAGCTAGCAGGGGTCTCACCAGCGGGCCCTCAGACCTAAACTAGAGACATCTAGCCTAGGAGAAAGCCAGGACCAGGATTCAAACAGGTCTCAATGGCATCCTCGATTGGAGGCTGCTGAGATGCTACAGATGCACCTAGATCTACAAGCCCATGAGCAAGCTATTGAGCAGGAAAGGCCGGAACAAATAGCAGACCCCCTGACCAATGAAATTGACCTAGACGATCTTTTTAACCAAGGCTTCGAAGGTATTCCTGAGAGCCTTTCCAGCTCCCCGTGGCTCTCAACTACCATTTGCAAGAATGCCATTTTTGACTTCCAACCTTCCAACCCTCAGACAGACATCATGCCAACATGGCAACGTGAGAATCATTAGAACTGTAGACCTCATGAAAGGAACCCAACAACGTGTCCCACCTAATGAGGCTACAGTACCTCTAAAAATGCTTGGAGTGTATATCTGTGATTCTGCTTGTGTCTATAACACAAATGGCATACTTTGCTATTAAATGCATTGGTATGCTCACTCTAGAAAGACTCAAGACCCTGCAGTGCTTGAAGCATGTGAGGCAGCCAAAAAGGCAGGCAAGCACGGCACCATTTAACAACCTGTTCAGGATACAGCAATTGAAACTATGGGCCTACTATCGCGCCAAAAGGCTCAGCAAAAGCACCTCTCTGCTCAAGGCAAAAGGGTCCACAACTCCAATGCCCTAGTTGCACTTCCTCATACCCGATCAGCCCTACGTACATGGTGCATGGTCTCCACGGAAAGATTCTCTGATCATCTTATATTTGACTGTACCTGCAACACTCGATTCAGCACAAGCTGCCGCGACCAGGCCTTTGGGGCGTGCACTGATGCTTTCTCCGTGCGCTACTGTGGCTACTCCTCCTAATTATGGCAAAGTCATGTTCCAACTCCTGCGCCGCGCAGTGCACTCCTCCCTCCAAACAATCGAACCAGTTGCAACCTCCTTTCTTCACTGGGGAGGCTTCAGCTGCAACGCCTGCGTGAGTTGGCTGAACCACTGCCCAGGTCTTGTGCAAGTGCTAGTCAAATTCAACCGTGATGCTGGAAACATCCATTTTCAGACTCCCCAACACTCAGTGACTGGTTCAATATCTTACCTAAACCTGCCCAGCATTCTTACCCCACGCGGCTCATTATCGTCTGGAACCTACATGCCAGAGAGGCACTAGATACTGCCAACAAAGACTGGCTTCAATTTCTTAAGCAGGCCATACCAGAAGCTCACTGGCTACCTCTGCACCCTCCAAATTCCGCCATAACACTGCATATTCACCAGCGCCTAGCATTATACAATCAGAAAAAGGAATTCCAATCCCTTCCCCATGACACCCATACCTGCTCACACAAGTGCCTTCAGGCAAGGGCAGCCTTACATCCTGCCATTTAAAAAAATGTTCACATCCAAAATCAAGAACTGCAGAGAAATTACCTACACAGATGGCAGTGTCGTTAAACAAAAACATGACTCTCCACCACTTGCTGGCTCAGGTGTTTACAAGCCGGGCAGAGACGCTACTCAATCATCCCAACAGCTACAGTTGCACATAAATCCCAATGGACATGGACCTACAAACACTATCAACAGAGCAGAACTAGCAGGCAAAGAAAAAGAAAAGAAAAGAAAAAAAGAAAAAAGAAAAAACTACGTAGGCAGAGAAAACTCTCCCTACATCAATTAAGGAAAGAGAGACACATTGGCTCAAAGAGCCGTGAGTCTCCCTCACCAGAAGATGAGAGGGGAGTTAGTGTGGATCGGGTGGGTTTCTGGCGGCACGCTGCTCCAGGGCACCAGTGTTATGATGAGTGTTCTTATATTCAATGGCACGTCTGGTAGAGGTGAGTTTGTGCGCAAATTGTACAGAATGGGCATGGAGTTTTCTTGCAAGTGTTTCAGATCTCTGTGAGTCGATCCCTAATTTTTTAAATTGATCAAGGGTATGGGCAATGTAGATAGTCCCACCCACACCCAGGAGGATAGGGTGGATAGTAATCTCTGTACCTTGGAGTTGTTTGCACAGTTCGCTGTGTTGTTGCTGCGAGGCTTCTAGCTGGGCACCAGGCCTCGTATCTTCACAGTATTTGATCTCTATTAAGTGAATATAGCGGGCTGGAGTTGTACTAGTCCCCATACTGCGCAGTACCCGGTTTGAAGGTGAAGTGGGTGGTCTGTTTGGGTTAGTTGGGTGAGGAGTGACCAAGATTGCATCAGGGCGGCTAGAGTTGCATCTGGTTTGAATAGGAATCATGGGTTTGAACAGGTTGGAAGGTACAGCTCGATTAGAGACTTGCTCAGGGATCTGCAGGTCATGCTCGGCCAAACGGTTTGTGTTGCCCGCATCCAACTGCACAAGATTGGCCCCATAAGAGCCTTCACTGATCAGTTTCAAAATCATCCTGCAAGCAATATTGTGACGCTCAGTTACCATGTTACGCATGATGGGGCATTGGCAGCCAGATAGGATGTGGAGAGCGCTATCCATGTGATGGCAATCAGGGAGAGGGCATGTCAGACTAGTGGATCTTTTATACCGGACTGCATGTTTCTGATTGTATAGGGTGCCTGTGCGGTATTGGAAGACAGTGCGTTTCATTCGAGTTGAGAGACCGGGCATGTTCCAGAAGGCATTGCTAATGTTCTTGTTTACGTGAGGTAGCAAGCTCTGGTAGTAAGTGTAGTAGCCTTTATTCCGATCAGCATAGCCCAGCTTGTGTTTAGCATGCATATGGGATTTCAGAGCATTTTTAAGGTCTGGGAGGTAGCTCAGACGGGGAGAAGAAGGGTTGGTATGATTTGGCCTAGGATCTGCCTTTTTACTAGCCAGCCAGGTTGTATTGTGGAATGGATTTCCTCCTGGGCCAGCGCTAGGGAGACCAGTATCAGTTAGGTTGCCATCTTTGAGGGAGGCCTGGTACTTAGCAATCTGATCTGCACATTCATTTCCAGCTATTCCAGCATGAGACTTGACCTTGTAGAAGAAGATGTGGTCTTGAGAGGCTCGGGCAAGGTTTGAAACTTTTTTCAGAACATCTCCCTGCACATGATGTCTATGTTTCTCTGGGTACAGGATTTGCTTTCTAAGTTGGTGAAGTGAGCTGAGGCTATCTGTGGCAATATGTGTATAATCATGAGTGAGCGCAGCAGCAATGGCAGCCAGCTCAGCTCTTCCTATGGTATTGGTAATGCCAGTGCCATTAGGTTCGACTAGTTTTTGTGAGTCACTCATAGGATGGTACACACCTGCCCCTATAACTGTCTTGCCGTTCTTGACCTGGCAGCTGCCGTCGGTGTAGGCCCAAGACCTCCAGTCTGCGACTTTAAGCTGGAGGTTGGGGTGGGATTGACAAGGAGCTTGGACAGTAATGTCTAAGGCAGATCTTTGGGGGCCCTTAGAAATCTGTTTTATGTCTAAGGGGAGTTTTTCACATTTCCTTATTCCGGGCATCACTTTATGCCTTGTATTCTGGATGGGGTAGGTACTAACATTCCTAATACGTTCTTTCATTCTGATGGCTTTGGCTAAATCCTGAAGCCAGGTACTATTCTGGTTATTCAGGTGGACCCTTGCAGCCGTATTCCAGACTGCAATAATTTGTAAGTCCCAGGTTTGCTTGGGTAGGGCAGTTTCCTGGCTGACCCAGGATTGGGGTTTGTCATAGGTAAGTTCGTTTCTTGGAATGGTCCCTAGCTTGTAGCAAATGTGTGGGTAAGCATTGAGGAGTTGTGAATAAGGATTGGTTATCATATGCCTGCCACTTGCTGGCAAAAGCATGAAGGTGGCTGTAGCCTCTGTGTTTAGGATGGCAGAGTAGATAGCATGTCGTAGTGTTAGTTTCATGAACTTCTCATCGTAGATGGGATGGCAGATAGACATCCCGGAGAATCTGGAGGAGAGAGAGTTGTAGTGGGCACCAAACACAATGTCACGGGGATCAGAACTCCAGTAGTGATGGTAGTGAGCGTTATAGTCCAGGGGAGAGGCCATTTTCTCTTGGGTGACATGTGCCCATTTTTGGAAGGCAGAGTGAATGTGAGGTGGGAGGGTCCGGGAGAAGGAATCCTTAATCTTTTTGCTTTGATATTTGTCCTCCAATTTGGTCTTGCGGGCTAGGAGCCCCTGTATCTCAGATGCAAAGCTTGCTGGTGGGGGGCAGATGCCATCATGCAGACCTTCTGCTTTGGACCTGTGGAATGCTTTGAAAAGGACGTCAAAGCGTTGAGAGGTTATCATCCCGACGCATTTGCCATCTGTATTATAGATACAAGCCACTCTAGATTTGTAGATATCAGGGAGGGTGAGGGTGGGTGGGATAGGTGGTGTGGGGCTTTCAGGCGTTTCTGTTGGGGGATGATTTGAAGAAGGTTCAGGATTGTGCTTGACAAGATCTATCTCTTGGACCCAGAACTCACAGGTACCAGTGGGTTTGATGTCCGTTTGCGGATTGGTAGGGTGTATGTCAAAGATGATTTTGTTGCGAAGTTCTATGTCTAATTTCTGGCTCCAGGTGCTGTTTGTATCAGATTTGTTGAACCCTTGCCTCTCTAGGTTGGAGAGAGTGGAGTCTGCTGTGGGTAGGAGAAGGTTGGGTTTGCTTAGCTGAGATTCAAACTCATGTACGTGCTGGTCAAAAATGGGCCAGCTAGTTTTTAATCCTTCTGGCTCCCATGATGGTAACCAAAAAATCTTAAGGAGTTCTTCTTTACACTTAGATGCTCTGATAATTTTTTCTTCGTTGCTAAGGCTAGCACAGGCGGGACAGGCCCAGGCTTCAGCAGTATTGACCTCTTGCCTTTGCTCATCATTATAGCATCCAAGTTCTCTCATGCACTTCCAGTGATACGTACGTTCGCACACATCGCAAACGTACATGTCAAGGTAGGGGGGCTCCGAGTTGATAGGCTCCATGCCTCCGTGATAGTTGCATATCTGGCAACATGCGCATTCAATGTCTGTGCGAGCAGCAGTGCAGATAATTGCTGGTTGGAAGCTAGCTTTCTTGAAGAGAGGCAGGGCCCACTTCTCTATTATCATGGGCTTGTAGTGTGTGTGGTACTGTTTCTGTTGGGGTGAAGGGTCGTTGCACATGTCCTTTCTTTTGGCTGAATAGATCCTCAATTCATCTATATGTCAATGTCATTATAGTAGACAGCATTAATGGCGTGGTTGGCTGTGGCTTCTTGAGCCAGCTTTTTCACTAAATTCTCTTTGTACCTCCAGACATCGTTTCCTTGCCAATTTGGAGCTAGAGGGTAGATGCCATTCTTGTTGCACTCCAGCAAGGACACACTGACATAGCCTCTGATAGTGTATCCTGCCTCTCTCAGATTTCTAAACAGACCCTTGATTTAATGCACATGAGGACCCACCTTCATGCAGAACTCATTCAGGCCATCTCGAAGGTTTTAGTTCACTCCTTCCACCTTGTTCATTTCTATAAAATTGAAGCCCTTTCTGGCATCATTGGCAACGAGGGGGCTCACGCCTGCGTAAGCACTGCAGCACTCACGGACACCATGGACATTGCACTTCCAGATAGAGATCCCTTCCAAACTTGTACTGGCTTTCGTTAAAGTCCTCACACGGACACAAATGTGACCCATATGACTCCCACAATGTTCCAATTCACTACCTCACAAACCTGACAGACAAGCTTAAAGCACACATGCATAAAAGGCGCAAGCTAGGCCCCCCTGAATCAAAGCTTTCCACTGTTTTCAATGCTTGCTTCCATCCTGTTCTTGCCTTCCAGAATGATTTCAGCCACATTAGTCTCCACCTAGTCCAGTGCAGTGACGTGAACAAAACCAAAAACCTTTCATAATTACGGTTGTGACCTGCTATTTTTTGCTGTGTTTCTGCATCATCTCCAGCATACCAAAGCACACTCAGACCATGAGAATTTGAGCTGCTTCAAACAAAGCAACGTCACACAGACAGCTCTGACTTGAGTAGTTTCCGCCTAATGCCTCGGTACTCAGCACATAAACGTAAACGTGCAGGCCTGCACGTCTCTTCAAAAGCAATGCATCTGCACAAGGCTTCAGTATATCTGCTTCAATCGACACAATCTTGCGCATCTTTCCTGCAAAGGCACATTGTCATAGCTGACTTATGCGCACACCTGATGAGCGTGACCTATCAAACTCTCAAGGTGCCCAAAATAATATGCTGTTTTAGCACTCTACGAGTTCTCTCGACCAGCAAACCCTCTGCAACCAGTCCATGGGTCCAATGCACACAGCACTGCGTAGTACGCAATGCACATCTTCCCACAGAACCAACAATTCACAGCACCTGGATACCGACAGGTACTACTGCTACACAAGGAGAGTTGTCCAGACCAGATGAAACTCACAGCAATCAAGGACGGATGCAAACTCTAACCAGACCCACAGCATCCGCCACGGATACATACCATAACTCCGGGCCTTACAGTCATCCGCACCACTGTACAGTCCAAACATGAATACGCGGAACACATCATCTCAGTCTATACCCTACTTATGCCACCCTCCATACAATGGCATATTACTTGGATCTTGCACTCGCGCGCCAAATGCAGACCCATCATGAAAGGGGTCCCGGTCCTCACAACAAACCTCACTCCTTCAACAAAAACAGGGCTCTGGTGAGCAACAGCCTGTGGCGGCTTTCACTCATAGGAATAATACAAAATAGCATCCAGGTCACATCCAAAAGCCACATCAGAAGCATCATAAAAATGTCCAGGTTCGTTCCAACATGTGAAGCAAAAACACGCTCAACACAGTCAGGCGAGCCAAAAGCTCCAGTCTTTGATCCTCAACATCATCTGTGATGTTTGCCTGACTCGTGCCTAATGCACGCCAAGATAAACAGCAGCAAAGATTGTCCAGCCTCAACAAAGCCTGCCCAGCCTGCCATCCCCCTTCCCAGTCCAGGTCCCCAGGCACCTCACTCAATCCAAACTTTGCAAGCCCCTCACCGCCATTCTGTAATGCAGATCCATCTCTCTCACTTCAGGGCGCTTGCTCCTGGGGACTGGGAGATGGTCAGGACGTGAGCCCCTAGCATCCACATCATGTGGCCACTTGATGACCAAAAGGACCAGCCTGTACTCGCACATCATTCAACAGGCTGCTAATCAGATACCAGAGTACAGAGTTCAATGTCCAGGAAAACATCTGAAAGCTCCAGAAGACCTTCTACAATTAAGAGTCAGCCAGCTTGGTCGCAGGCTAGCCCTGCTCTGTTAGCCCTGCTCTAGTGTCCAGATGAGCTGCACTATAGTTCAAAGCTGCTACAGCCCATCAGCAGGGCTTCAGGCGCAATGGCGAAGCAGCGCCTCTAATCTACCAGCCCCGAAGCAGATACTTCAAAAGAAAAGAAAAGAAAAAGCTACGTAGGCAGGGAAAAATTCTCCCTACATCGATTAATGAAAAGGAGACACATTGGCTCAAAGAGCCGTGAGTCTCCCTCACTAGAAGATGAGAGGGGAGTTAATGTGGATCAGGTGGGTTCCTGGCAGCACACCAGGGCACCAGTGTTATGATGAGTGTTTTTATTTTCAATGGCACGTCTGGTAGAGGTAAGTTTGTGCGCAAATTGTACAGAATGGGTATGGAGTTTTCTTGCAAGTGTTTTAGATCTCTGCGAGTCAATCCCTAATTTTTTGAATTGATCAAGGGTATGGGCAGTGTAAATAGTCCCACCCACACCCAGGAGGATTTAGTGGATAGTAATCTCTGCACCTTGGAGTTGTTTGCACAGTTCGCTGTGTTGTTGCTGTGAGGCTTCTAGCTGGGCATCAGGCCTCGTATCTTCACAGTATTTGATTCATATCAAGCGGATATGGCGGGCTGGAGTTGCGCTACTTCCCATACTGCACAGTACTTTGTGTGAGGGTGGAGTGGGTTTAGCCTGTTTGGGTTAGTTGGGTGAGGAGTGACCAAGATTGCATCAGGGCGGCTGGAGTTGCGTCTGGTTTGATTACTAATCCTAGTAGGAATCATGGGTTTGAAGAGGTAACAGGTATATTCAAGTATCTGCTAAGCTAAGTTCGCTTTATGCTTGCACGTTGGGTCCACAGCACAGCCCACAGCACCAGCCCAAGGCACCATGGCTGCACCGTCAGCTCAGCCAACCCCAGGAGGGCGGCTTTGCTGCCACTCTGTTAAGGTGTTGGGGGTGTTACAAAAATTGACGACTATTCTCAACACCAGACATGCTCTTCATGTTCAGGGGGGTCTTTGGGGGTGAATAGCTGGGCGCGTGGCGGTGGAGAGCGGGAGAAGGAGAGTCCGGGCGTCCAGGAGCATGGCAGACACCCTCTAGACTCTAAGGGTTGGACCCTCGTTAGATCTGTTTCTGGCTTCCTCCTAGGCTATCCGTGTCTAGTATAGGTTTGAAGGCCCTCTAATAATACCCTTGCTAGCTTGCTGGTTAGGGAGGAATTTTAATGCATGCGGCCATTTGGCTGATGTAGACTTTCCTTTTATATGCAGAAACAGAGCTGATGGGGAACTGGAATGTGGTCAGCCATGCTCCTGGATGTCCAGCCTCTCCTTCTCCTTCTCTCCACCGCCAAGCGCCCAGCAATCCCCCTCTCGAGAAGCTCCCGTAAATGAACAGCATGTCTTGTGTTCCTAAGAGTCGTTTATCTCTGGATGGCACGGCAACTCAGTTTGTTTGCTAGTGACTTAGCTTTCTGCCTGGTTAGGCCCAAGTTTACAAGAGGCTTGGTGGTATAGTCATTGTAGAAAGCGCCCACCACTCCAATTCAGATCATGTGCAAGTTCACCTTGTTCCCTGTTGTTTCTGTTGAATTTTCTCGAGCTGCGGGTTTTCAGCCTGGTTATAGTGCTAGCACACATGGGACCTACAAATTGCCGCTGTCTGGAACACATCTGCAAGGATCCATCTAAACAATCACAACCCAGCTTGGCTGCAGGGCCTGGCTTTGGCTGTACCAGAAGTTAACTGGAAGCTGCGCAATATAGGCAACCGTTCTACTCTCAATACAATGCATGCTGATATGCCCAGATTCAATAAATGCCAACGCCTCCCCTCTGACAAACAACAAACATCTAGAAACCCAACCTATTCACACAAAGGTAATCAGGAAAAAACTTTTTGTACCTAACCAATCTAGTCCAACCCTCAAGCTCAAAGTCCCTGACTGGAGGACATGGGCCTACACTGATGGTAGTTGTCAAATCCAGAATAGCAAACAAGAAATGGGAGCAGGTGTCTACTGCCCTCTCACTGACAGCAAAAGTTTTGTCGAGCCCAATGGTGCTGGAATTACCAACACCATATGTCGAGCTGAATTAGCAGCAATCGCTGCTGCCATCACGCACTCTTATTCACACATTGCTTCAGACAGTCTTACCTCTCTTCATCAAATACGTAAACAGCTTATTTACCCTGAGAAGCACAAACAACATATTCAAGGGGATGTCCTAAACACCATATCTACCCTAATTAGCAACTCACAAACAAATATTCGTTTCTACAAAGTAAAATCTCATGCTGGCATTGCTGGTAACGAATGTGCAGATGCTATTGCTAAATATCAAGCAAGCCAAGCCAATAATAACGTGGCTGATACTGGGATCCCTTGCGCAGGCCCTGGCGGAAATCCTTTCTCTCACTTATTTTGGTTAGCCAAAAAGGAAAAAAATGAACACAATGCTGACACACCCACAGCTCCTGCTCCCAATCCTAAAGTCACCTACCTCCCCAATCTTCAAAATGCTCTCAAGTCTCACATGCATATAAAACACAGACTTGGATATGCCAACCCCAAAACAGGCTACTACACTATCAGAGCTTATTACCTCATGTTAACAAGAAAGTCAGCAACGCCTTTAGAAACATGCCTTGTATATCCACACCTATGAAGCGCACCATTTTACAATATTGCACTGGCACCCTCTATAACCAAAAACATGCAGTTCGTTTCAAAAGGTCCACTAACCCACTATGCCCTCTCCCAGGCTGTCATCAATTAGACAGTGCACTCCACATGCTTTCAGGCTGCCAAAATCATATCATCTCCAGCATGAAAACTGAACTCCGCAATGTTGCAGGAAGAATGATCATCAAAGCCCTTAGCAAAAGCCCCTGGGGAGCAGGCTTGGTTAACATGGACATAGGGAGTGGTGATAGGTTGGCGCAGCACAACCTTCAAATCCCTGCACATGCATCAAACAGAATTATACCCCCTTACCTCTTTCCTAGAAATTTTCCTGAGAGATCTAGACTCACATCCAGTCGTCCTGATGCTATACTGATTACTCCCTATAAAGCCAAGCCCACTCCTTCTTCTCCTTCTTCCACTCGCTCACACCATGCGTTACGCAGCAGACACAACCCAACACAGAGGACCACACGAGCCAACCGCGTGAGACAGCCCCACCAACTTCATGTAAACCAGCGACATGTGCACTTGATTGAAATTAAGTACTGTGAAGACACGAGGCCTGGACAACAGTTAGAGGCGGCACAGCGGCAGCATACAGACCTCAGCAAACTCATTAGTGCTAAAGTTGTGACTCTCCACACCATCCTTCTGGGTGTTGGTGGGACCTGCTATACTGATCATACCTTGAACCAGTTTAAACAACTTGGACTGGACCATCAACGGGCCCATAAACTTGCTAAAAAATTCCATGCCCATTCGGTGAACCCAGTATGCCCATAAGCTTGTTACCACTAGACGTGCTATGGAAAATGATGCTTCTCACAGCCAGGTTCTGGAGCCGGGTGCTTCCAGTAACCCTAAAGATCCCCATTAGCTTTCTTCTTTGTAGCTTTGTGGTGGAGGAGGCTCACGGCTCTTCTGAGCCAATGTGTCTCCTTTTCCTTAATTGATGTAGGGAGAGTTTCCTCAGAGGCTCTGCCTACGTAGTTTTTCTTTTCTTTTTCTTTTCTTTCTTTCTTGCTAGCATACTGCCAGTATGCTCCCAGTGGGCAGTTGCAGCTTCCAGAGTGCTGCTAGAAACACTCCAGAAAAGGGAACGGAAAAACATGGAGGCAGTGAGATAAGGAAAATTACGCAGGCAGTGAAAAAAGAAAAGTGCAGTCAGTGAGAACACTCCAAACATCAATTATGGAAAAGGAGAGACATTGGCTCAAAAAGTAGTGAACTCTCCTTAACCAGATGGTGAGAAGGAAACTAAGCAAAAAATTTACTTACCATCACTGGTGTGCTCTCCCAACCAAGCCTGCACACGTTACATATCCTCCCTAAATTCTGCCCAAATATTTCTACTTGGATTTACCTAAACACATCGTCCGCAGTGTGGCTCGGTTTTGCCTTCGTGTCCATGCCTTGAAAGTTGAGCAGGCCACATGGGATGATGCTATTTCCCCTGCCTGTGATCTATGTGATGCCCAAGATGATGTGCAGGATGAGCAACACGTTATTTCAAATGTACTCATCCCCATGTCTGTTCTCTTCGGCTTAAATATGCTCCCTTATTTTCTGGTCCTCTCCTCTCTTTATCTCACTCTTCCAATAGGGTGGCTCCCTACGTGCCTGGCATTCACCATGTACAGTCTCATCATATCTCTTTTTTCTTAAATCAAAACAATAACAAGCTTTTTCCTTTTCTACATGAATTATTGCTTTTTTATGAGCAGGCTAGCAGTCAAACGTTTTGACTGGAGGCCTTCTTTTTTCCTGTAACCTGTGAGAAGGAAGCAAATGTAAGTCTAGTGGGTTTCTGGCAGCGCACAGCTCCCGGGCATCAGTGTTATGATGACTGCTGTTGTCAATGGCATGTCTGGTTGAGGCAAGTTTGTGTGCATTAAGCACAGAATGAACTTGGAGCTTATGCGCAAATCTGGTAGACCTTTCCAGATCAGCCCTAGTTTTCTAAACTGGTCAAGTGTTTGGGCAGTCAGTCCCACCCACACCCTAAAGGATTGTTTGGAGAACTTTGGAGAATTGAATGATCTCGACACCCTGGAGTTGTTTGCACAGTTCACTATCTTGTTGCTGTGAGGCTTCCAGGTCCATGCTTTCCTTGCCTTCTAAGCAGACCGCAACAAACATGATATGTTTTCTTTCCAGGTTTTTACTCCAAGTTTTGTGAGTAGAGCATTTTTTGGCCAGGTCTGGTTACAGGCCTAAGTGCTTCGGCCCAGTTGCCCTTGTAGGCGGATATACCAATGTAATCTTCCTTACCTTCAAGGTGAGAAGTTCTCATACGTAGGTCAAGGGGCTTTGCGGCTTCATAGGCCTGTGCGTTCTAATTGGTAATTGGTTTTAGGGAGCGCCTTTCACTGCTCATATTGCTTTTCTTTCCTCTTTCCATTCAGGCTCTTGGTCTCTGCAAGTGGTTGTTAATCCATTTGGTGCCCCTCTGTCGTTGAGAACAGAATGGACATGCCAGTATGGATCTGGAAAGGGAATGCAGGCAGCGCCCAGCCAGCCCTTTGGGGGTTATTTGCTGGCAGAGACCAGAAAGCCGAGCAGCCATAACACTTGACTGAAGGCCAAATTTAGTAGCAACCTTGTGCAAGACAGAGAACAGAGGCAATGATGAAAATAGGAATTAATAATCCTATAAGGAAATACATGTGCAAAAGTTTGCATCAGCTTGCAGCAGCTGCTACAGCCATGTCCCGGATGCTCGCAATGTCTTTAAATTTGGAGGGTTGTACCAACAGCTCACGCCCAAAGCGCAGCGCTCGCCGCTCACATCCAGCCCTTACATCAGCATCCTCGATTGTGTTCATATCAGCAACGTGCGCGATGCCCACCAGGCGGCGAATCATGACGGCACCTGAGGACAGTAACCGTAAAGAAAAGTTTGAAATCGTTACTGTCCTGGATAACAAAGATTGCAATCAGAGAGAACCAGGGGAACTCCGGGAGAAGGCAGGCAATCAACCAATAATTTATTCATTTAATAATGCTGCATCGCAACTACGCAGTGCCAAATTTGGGTCCACTCTGGCTTCCTGCCTAACGCAAATTGCACCTCAGGTAGAGGGGATTGTCAGGCAAGGAGCAAGCTATGGGTCGCGCTGTAAGTGCAAAGCTGTGCAGCCCTTGAACTTGAGAACCAGGGTCATGAGGCCCCTCTACACGTCATCATCAGCGCAGGAACAAGCTTTATGGTGCTTAAGAGTTTGAAACTTCCAAATGCAGGTCTTCTGTGAAAAAGCCCTCATGCTTACCCTGCACCTGCAAGGAAATCCCATCTTACAAGACGCTGGACTCACCAGCAAAACGCACAGTGTCCGCCCACAGCTCCTCCATGAATGCGGCCTGATAGAGGCGGAGCACATCCATGCCCTGCAAGTAGACACGAACGACAAAAGAGTGTGTGCTTCATAACCCGAATGAAAGGGTGATGGGATGGTTCTGGAGCAGGAACTCAAGGTAGGCTTGAAAATGCAGATCGGTGACACTTTGATCAGAGAGTGTCTCACGCCATAACTTCAAACCAATGTCATTCCTAGCTTCTTTCTTGAGTTGATGCGTGCACAACGCCCTTCTAAAGATATGAGTACAACTGGAACAGCCGTAAAACACGCCTTAGCGTTTGGGTCCACTCAAACAAAGCGGTCGCCCTCTTCATTTTTAAACAGGTTTTTAAACATAGGATGCTGCAAACAAAACCAACACCTTCTCATCCTACCTGAGCCGCGTTTGCTCCTGCCAACACTTGGGGCGATGCTGTGTTCTCCTGGGCCTGCTTTGCGGCATGCTCGTTCCACAAAGCCAGGAACTTCCTTTCAAACCCTGTCCACGTGTCCACCAGGCATTTGCTCAACCACTCTGCGAACGAGACATGATGAGTCGAGAGTGGTCAGCCATGGCACAATGCAGGCCACAACAAAAACTTGTAAGAAAAAGGATTGTACGCATGAAGCAATGATCAAGGGAAGGCGTTGCACAAGCAGAAAATGGGCACAGAAAAAAGGAAAGAGATGGTAGAATGAGTAGGAACAAGCTTCTGCTTGACCTGCACTTATTGCTGTTTCGCAGCAACAGGCAGACAATCAACTGAAGACATGCTGTACCTGCTCAAGCTACCTGCTCAAGCTATCTGCTCGAATCCTTGCTCACACGTTCAACAACAAGCAACATGCTTTTTGATGTTGCAATGCAGTAGGAGCAAGTGCCTACAGCAGCACAAAAACTCTGGACGAAGGGCACACTGTCCCAGGACCAAGGGCACTCTCTCCCACCTCGCTGCTCCACATACTGTTGCTTCTGGGCAGGCTTGGTGCGCTCGTGGCCGTGGGTGGCAAACAGCATCAGCATCAGATTTGCATGGAACTTGCCCACATCAAATCCCATAGGTCCGTACATGGCAAACTCAGGGTCAATCATCCACACGCCTGTGTGGTCGATCATGATACTGCCTGCACAGTTGATTTCAAGTTTAGGTCGTCTTCAGCTCTTGGGCAAACAGCTGGCTGCGCATAACTGTGCATTTCCCAAGCAGGGGCAGCAAAGACACGACTGTCTTGTTGGTCAATTCGCACCAGGGGGCACCATTCTGCAACAGAAGCACAAAATCATTCTGCTGAAGATCAATTGCTAAGACATCAAGGTCAGGGGGAAGTTGAGAAGGGCGCACGTGGAAGCATGCCTTCTCGGAGCATGTCCTTCTCCTCCTCCTCCTACCCTGAGGACCTGAATGCTGCAAACCTGTATGTAAATCTCCATGTAGTAGTGCATCGGTCTTGCTGTGGAACTTCCGCTTGAGGTCACAGATGGCGGCCTTTGCTTCAACATCGGCCTGCACACATGCACATAAATGCACAAGCGTGTGTGGAAGCGTGTGTGTGTATGTGCGTGTGCACCTGCGTATGCTTGCTTATGTGCACTTTTGCAGGAACAAATGCACGTGTCAACAAATGCAGGCTGTGAACAATGTGTGGCTCGGGGGGAGAGGTCATGCTCAACACCTTCAAGAAATCATGTGCTGATTTGGCAACTGCGCTGCATTGGACACCAGTATATGGCTGCTTCAACACATGCACGGCGAACTGAAAGAGCTCCAATGCCGAAGGCTGCCTTGTATGAGTGCACAGGCACGCATCCATGAAAAGGCAGCAAATATGAGGGAGCATGCACACCTGCCTCTTACACGCTGCGCATTTGAGCAGGCCTGCATGCATGCAGGCAAACTGACCTGCAAGGCAGCAACATCAGCATCTAGTTGCGGGCTTGTGTGTTTGTTGTTGGGATGGGGGATGTAGGGCTCTGTGAAGATGACCGCCTCCGTCAGCTCGCACATCTCAGGGTTGGTAAATTCCACCACTCTTCGCCTGCGCCATGGATAGACACAGACGGACGTCAGAAAGAGTTTGCACGCTTCAGAAATATTCAGCACCCATAGTTTATTGCCATGGCCTTGCGTGGACTGTCTTGACACATATGATCAAGCTTGTGTTGCACAGTGTTTTGCGCTTACTGGATGTAACAGAGTTGGCGTTTGCACCAGAAGGTCAAGCAGGACAAAGATGAGATCTTCCTTAGCAATGCATGACCCCGGTACACACGGAAATTCACAACCGAGTTCCCCTTCCAATTTACTCAGACGCATGCACTGTCACTCTTGCAGTTGTTCTCCCTTGCAAACCTGAATACTTTGGAGTCGAGCGCCAGAGATGAGGTGTTGAACAGGTTGTAGGCCATGAAGGATGACATGGCATCTGCCAGGTGGGGGTAGATGAGGCCCTGCAATTGTGCGTGGTTTTGGGGCCGCGTGAGAGGAGCCTCGGGCAGGCAACCCTATTCATGCACTCATTGTGAACTCAACCAACAGGAATGGGGTGGAGGTCTGAGTGCCGGAAGAGGGCACACCCTTGCAAGGGATAGTAGATGCTTGCCCCTTGCTTGGTGTGAGCCAACTCCAATGCCACTCAAGTGGTAAATTGGGGGCTGTGAGGGATCATACAGGCACACACCATATCGGGCATATCACACTGCATGATCAGAGGTACAGGATTTTGAGGTCTAGCTGGCATTTGATAACCATCCCTGTGTGTCAAGTTTTTCTGTTTGTAACACCACTTTATCCCAACACAGGATAGAAGCACCAGAGCAGCTTTGTTGGCCTTGGCGAGGTTTGGCAACAAGAAGATGGGTCGTGGGTGATTGTGAAGGGATGGAGGAGCAGCTGACAAGGACGATGATATGAGCAGCCAGACACTGGCCCCAAATGACCACCTGGCACAGGCCCTTGTGTAGAAAAGAAAAGGCTATGCCAGCCAACAAAAGGCCGCGTGCATCGAGGAAAGGCTCCCTAACTAGCAAGCTAGCATGGGCCTCACCTAAGAACAGCCAGACGCTGGCCCCTCACCTGGCACAGGCCCTTGCGCAGAATGATGGCTGGCGGCACGATGTACTGCATCACGATGAGCGCCATGGTTGCGTCGTAGCTGTACAGTGCAGGCACGTGCTGAGGGGTGTGGCGTGCTTCATCTGCGAGGGCAGTGCCCTCTAGCCGCATGCGGTCCTGCGGAAGGAGCATATGCTCAAATGTGAGCCTGAGGAACAGAATACAGCTGCCTTGCTGTAGTGGGTGCAACCAAATACATGCAACAAAGATTGACAAGGCCATGCATGCACATGCAGCAACATTTGTAGGAGGCCACGTAACAAAAATTTAGGGAGATTCTGCAGGAAGGACACGCGCGACACAAAGTTTCTGAGAAACCAGCGCGCATGCTCGCTGAGGCGGATGCAGCAAGATGAGGAGTGCTTTGTCTGAGACACACCACAGCACCTTCCAGGTGCGAAAAGAAAGAAAGAGAAGAAACCATTCTGGCTGTGGAAGACTCCTTGTTTGAAGCGAGGACAAGGGGACTTACTGGCCTGGGGTGCCTTGGGTACAAATTCGCACCATCAGGACATCACTTTCCATCACAGTTACGATTTCCACCAGGAATGTTTACATGAGCTACACAGGAGCTGCTGTGTGTGAGGAAGTGCCTTCAAGCATCCTGAGGTCCTGTGAGTTGAGAACCTGGCAACTGAATATGATGGGATGGAGCGCAGGCTTGCCAAAGCAGGTGCAATCCACCTGTAAGGGCCATGCCTCCAGCCATGTGCGGCACACAGCTACATGCAACACACAGCTTGCACAGAGGTGACATATTGGCAGAGGGGGCTATCTGAGCATATGCCCAAACATGCTCCTTTTTTGCATTTAAAGTGCGCCCATCCATAGCCACTTCATCTGATTGGGACGATTTTAGCGCTGTGTGTGTAGTAGAAGTGTAGCTGGCGTTACAAGCTACCAGAGCACATGCTCAGATTTGTGTGAGTTGCCCAGTGTGCTTAGATAGACTGGGCTAAACCTCACATGGGGCACGTAAACCCTATTTGGTGCTTTTCATGAGAAAATGGCTGAAATCGCCACATAACACCAACCAACGGGTCTTACCACTCCACTTCTTTTGCAATGATATTCTTTTGTTACAAGGACCCTACATCACTAAAAAGCACCCAATTTGGTGCAGTGGGTGGTCAAATATGGAGTTTTGGCGGTGTAAACTAGGGTTCACGCTGAGGCTAAGTAGGCATGTGCGCCCCAACTGGGAACTAAGAAACTTTAGTGCTACAAAAACACCAGAGGATGCCAAGATTGAAAGTTCTCAGTTGGGGCGCATATACCGTTTGTCCACGACCAGTTCGAATGGTCTCCTTCTGAAAATTAATAAAAAAATTCGATTTTAGTTCGAATGGAGGTCCCATATTAATTTTTCAGTTCGAATGGGTTCGATTGGCCTCTGACTGACATTAATTTCTCAATTCGAATCCTTGCTGCAGCCCAATTTGAATCTTTGCTGCTGCTGCTGCTGCTGGGCAGGGGGCTGGAGAGGTTTGGGCGCATTCTTGCTCCCTGAGAAGAACACACCTTACCATCAGCAAGCGATCCAAGCTATCCAATCGCTGTCACTAGGTGCCCAGCACACTGGAGCTCACGCAAGCAACATCAACCGAGCTGTCACCTAAAGGACGCCCCACCGGGTTCTTTTGCTTCACTGGCTGCCCGTTCCTGGCTGCCTTGGCCTTGGCAAGACTGACTTGTCCTGCTGCAAGCTGCTGGGCGGGGTTTACAGGCTTGAGCCACCTAGCTAAGGGGTTGGAGCTTGAGCTGGGGGCCTGGGAGGCCATTTTTCCGCACAAGCCCTTTTCAGCCCCAAAATTAATTCATTTCCCAATTCAAATGGGTTCGAACGCCTGGCAATAATTAATTAAAATTTTTGAATTTTGGCTCCAGAATTAATAAATATTTGAACTGGTCGTGGACAAACGGTATGTGGGGGAGCATGCAAAAAACAGGCAATTATAGGCCTCAGGTAGCCCCCTCTGACATATCGGAGACTTCTTAGACTAATTCAGATGTGACAGGGAACAATTTCAACTTGCATGTATTGCTTGCATCAGAACTTGCCAGAGAAGCTACAGCGATGTCCCACTGATCCTTTTGCCGCTCTCACTAGCACGGAGCCTTGCTCTGCTTTGCATTGATGTATGCATCAACCAGGAATGTTTGAAACAATGTACAGTGAAAGCGTCTCAAGAAAGCACATGCATCATCACACCTGTGTGAGTGGCCAGGACTCCCCCACGCATCTGATGTATGGTAGGCTTTGCTTGATGGCCACCCCGCCTGAGGGCCCCTCCACAATAAACACAAAGTTGATGTTGCCATCCCCCACCTACATACATGGGGAAGCAAGCCTGCTTGAAGCGTGATTGCGTTACGCGATTCAAAACAGGAGGCCACAGTGAAGAGTGCATGCCTCTGCCTTGATGCTTTTCACATGCAAACCAGCTCTCCTGTGAGCCGTGTTTGCATTTCAAAAATTGATAGAGCAGCAACCCACACGATGTCTCTTTCTTCCTTTCCTCCTGTGTGCTGCAAGGGCCTGACTATTTGCCAGAAGGCATGGGCCTAAGTATTCGCCACAAGGCCTGTCTATTTGCCACAAGGCACGGGCCTAAGTGTTTGCCACAAGGCCGATCTATTTGCCACAAGGCAAACAGGCGAGCCTGTACAAGGCCAAGGATTATGGGTTGCCAAAACCACCAAGAATTCCACCAGTGACTGCAAAGCAATCGCCTTGGCTCCTCATTCTCAGAGAAGAGCGCATTCACCCTTGCGCGTTGTGCTTGCATAACAACCACACAAGCTCACAAGAGGATCCACAGCAACCTACGTCATCAGTAAGCGCCATATTTTACCTCCAGCATCAAGGCATGTAAGGTATGTGTAATGCAGTCCGTCCACCTGCATTCACTCCCCTTTGAAAAGGCCACTTGCAGGCCATGCACCTCACCCACTGCAAGAAGCCTTGCCGGACTCGGGCCCAATATGCTTGCATGGATTTGGTCAGGTTGCCGCAAAGACCTTTACCACGCACCTCCCAGCCCTTTGCCACGCACCTCGCGCACTGCCCAAGAGGCCTTGCTGGACTCAGGACCAACATGCTTGCACAGGTTTGGCCGGGCTGCCACATAGTCCTTCACGGATTCTAAGTCAAGGGCGTAGAAACCACTGGCTGCCGCCTCAGCAGCGGCGCTGCCTGTAGTGTGAAGAGGGGTTCACCTGTGTGTCTATCGCCCAAACAAGCATGCACCTTCCCAGCGTTGGGAACAGTGTCACAAATGCATTCAGTGACAAATCCGCATGCAAAATTGCACAAGCCATTGATTAAAGCTTTCTGTTGAGCTCCCAGAAAAGCATGTTCCGCACTGGAGGCTCAAAACACATGCTCTTCCGCTACAAGCGCCGCTGGAATATGTTCAGCATACCCATTTCAGCCATACATGATGCAGCTTTGCCTGGATTCTCCACCCAACGGCCCTCTCACCCTCCTCCGGTACATCGCCATTCGCAGTAGGGAGCAGAGCTGGCACATCGCGCGTGCTGTCATGCTGTCGGACAAATCTAGCTACCTGCATCCATAGTTGTTTGGTCAGCGCTGAGGAGCACGCTCGTCTTATCCCTTTTTGAAGGGACCACAGGGCTGCCATTGCTAATTTAGATCAATCATGTTGGAGTTGCTGGAAGGTTGCAATTAGCCTACACCTTTTTTGTGCAATGCTGGACTACATGTGGATAACACATTGAACCACCAGCACACTTCCGTGTTACATTCTCATATCATGCTGATAGAAGAGGTCCAAACTTTCCAAGCGGTCAAGAGGATGGCATTTTTTGGAAAGAAAACTACTGAGATCATGCTTCTTGCTTCAAGGTGAAAAGTGTGTTGCACGCTTTTCGAGACGCTAAGGGGAAGGTGCTCACCCCTGGCAGAGCACCAGGCAGCACAAAAGCTCATGCAAGGAGGCATCTCCCTCAGGCGGGTCGAGAAAGCTGTTTATGGGGATGAAGGGTGAGACTAGGGGCCTCCTTGCATGCACAAGGCGGTGCAGGCCTTAATGAGGGCCCCCACAGGAGACCTCAAGAGCTTGACAAAAAGGCCACGATGAGGGCACATTCAAGTAGATGGACAAGCAGAGTGACGCATCCGTACGCAGTGATTTGGAAGATCAAAACACACCTCAAATGTCTTGCCGCTTTTTGGCACCAAGCCCTTCTCTGTGATGATGCCGGCAATCAATGATGCGGGCGTCACATCAAAGGAGGGGTTCCACACCTGCGCAGCCATGCAGACATCAAATGGATGTACATAAAAGAGGATGGGCTCCATGCCTGCATATGCATGCCTGCACATCAATGGAGGTCTCTATGCTTACATGGATGCATGCATTAAAGAACGGATCCCATGCCTGCATAGCAATGCATTAAGCCAGATGCAGGGCATCAGCGCTCTTTTATAATCTGAAGGAGTATCATAGACTACAACCATGCTGCAGAGGCTGCAAGTGGACCTTCAAAGCCTTGAAGGACCATTAGACATACTAAACACAGCTTGCTTAAATGGAATATTATCATGTCAGTTGCAATTTGCAACAAAGGGCAGTCCAACACCAATTGCAAGCGAGTTGCAAAGGTAGGTTTCATTGCATGGTCTTTAAGCCTGATAGCTGCAAGCACACGACTTTCCTTGTTCAAACAGACTCATACAGGAAAAAGCATCCAGCCTAAGATGCCTCATGCTGAGCACTGTAACTTTTTCCTTTTCACGAGGCACATGGCAAATTGTCACACCACAGGCACTTCATGCTCAGCAAGAGGTTAGCAGGATTAATCAAGAGAAATCCTATTTATGTCTGCTTAGATGCAGGTCCAAAAGTCAGTCTTTGAAAGCAAAAGACGCAGCATAAATATGTACTCTTTTCAAGTTTATTTTGTTGCCTTGTGCAACCTTTATTTTGTCTTAATGTGCAAAGGGTGAATAAAAGGGAATGAAGGTGGCCTGATGAAAGTTCAGCTTCCTAACGACGCTTGAAAGACAAGAATAAGGTACAGTTTTATCCACACCATCCTATGAAAGATACTTGGGACTGCTGGATCATATGCGTGGGAAGTGGCATGGACCCTACTGTGTGCTTCCAAACTACAGATCAATAAATGCAACCAAGAGCATTCATGTGCCTCAACTCCATCTCTCTAGCTCCCCTAAGCTCACACACCTGCACCCTCTCATCCACAACACGCGTGCCTTTGAAGTGGGTGATCTCTTCGGATGGGCGCGCCTCAATGACAATGTGGCTACCATTGGGCAGAGCTGAGGGGGCAGAGGTATATGTGGAGATCATCAAGAAAATGTTTGTTCAGACTAACTTGTTGAATCATTGCTATCAAAGAAGAAGGAGGGAGGAGACAAGAGTGTGCCTTTTTATGGAGGTATGCCCAACTAGTATCTGAAACTGAAAAAAACTGACACAAGCACTCACACCCATGCATTCTTGTAAGCACACTTCAAAGGTCATCTGACCTTCTAAGACGGCAATAGAATTTGCCACAATAGATCATGTCAGATTTTGCTCTGTGCTCCTGCCTGAAGCTGTCCACTGTGCATGCGTGAATCTGACAAGGGTCTGCCTTCGGTGCATGGCTCACCAGGATCAAGGGTGGTGACAGGAGCCGCCACAAAAAAGGGCACATTGTGTTGGGCAGCGACAATGGCCAGCATGTACCTGAGGACAGCAAATCATGCATCACCATACACGGTGATGACAACAGAAATGAAGAACAACAGCATGTCAAGCATGGTGATGCGTCACCATGCGTCAAAAACAACACCAAAATGAAACAAACACGAGTCATGCATCAGCAATAAATTACCAGATCTGTGCAGCGTGTGCAAGCTCTGATGTCGTGCAATCCAAGGACACTCCCATTGCAGGTGCATAGGAATCATGACTTTGCAATGATGCTGCACTTTACAGGGTGGGAGCACTTGGTGCCAAAGAAATCATGGTGCATGTCAGCATGCAGTAGGTCACTCTTGCACAACAGGATAAGTCATGATCATGGCAGGCACAACAAACAGGTGTCCCTGCACTCCTGCACTCCCTGCTGCAACAAACAGCTGCCCCTGCACTCCCTGCTGCAACAAATAGCTGCCGCGTCATTCCCTGCTACAACAAACAGCTAACCCTGCGTTCCCTGCTATAACGAACAGCTAACCCTGTGTTCCCTGCTACAACACAGCTTCCGCTGCATTCGCTGCTACAACAAACAGCTAATCCTGTATTCCCTGCCGACTCACGTGCCGATCTTGTTGGCAGTGTCCCCTGTGGCCACCACACGATCGGCGCCCACCACCACGGCATCGACCTGCACACATGCATGCGTGTGACCTCACGACAGTCAGCATGAGAGGATGTATACGCGTGTAGCATGTGGGGATTCCGCAAGCACCGTGGTGAGCTGGTGGGATGCGTACGTATGACAAGCGGGGGACGTTTCAAGCAATGTGAAGACACTGTGAGGCCGCATGAATGGTGGCATGACCTGCCATGTCCAGAGCCTCTTGAGTGGCGGAAAGGGGCAAGGTAAGCCATGGGGCTGCGAAACAGGTGTGCGGAGGGCCAAGGTTATGGGACAGATGCTGGAGGCAGGTGCCTGCTGCCATGGCTCACAGTATGAGCAACCATGAGCCTCAAGGATTTGGATGAACATTGGTTGGCACATTTACCCTTGAGCCCTGTTAGGTTCTTTTTAGCTGCTTGGGTCAGCACACTGAGCTTAGCAGTCCTCCTCAAGTGTAAACCAAAAGTACACACCCAACGGAAAAAGAAAGAGAATGGTAGCTTAGCAGTGAAAGCGGGGGCACCAGATACGTGCGCCAACCTTTCCGGAAGCCATGAGGTAGGCAGCTGCAGAGTCACACACGAGAGTCGCTGGCAGGCCGTCGTGCATGAGCTCGAAAGCCGTCAGGCGAGCACCTGCAAGCAGCAGTGGAGGATGATACAAAGTGGCTATACATGTGAGACTCGCAACTTTGTTATCCTCAGCAGACGAGTCTGTTTACACCGTTACAGAGGAACTCAGCACCTAGGCAGCTGGGATGCGCTTTTTGAACAAATAGCGGTTGCTGGTGCATATGTAAGCCAGAGCG
>OU611758.1:5662841-5720341 GCA_914767535.2 Dunaliella primolecta | reverse complement strand
ATTGCGTTGATTTTAAAAGAAGAGATGTGACAAGACTGTACATGGTGAATGCCAGGTACGTAGGGAGCAACCCTACTGGAAGAGTGAGATAAAGAGAGGAGAGGACCAGAAACTAAGGAAGCATATTTAAGCCGAAGATAACAAACATGGGGATGAGTGCATTTGAAAAGAACGTGTTGTTCATCCTGCACATCATCTTGGGCATCACACAGATCACAAGCAGGGGAAACAGTGTCATCCCATGTGGCTTGCCCGACTTTCAAATTTTGAAAGCACTTAGCATTCTCTTTTTGAACATGTCCTCATTGTGCATGCCACTAAATGCCACAGACACATGTGCAGACCAACAGGACTTATCTCTATCAGCAAGGTGTCAATCTGCTTTCAGTGGTTGACGTAATGCCTCACTGTTTCAATCAAGCATATAGCTAAAACAAACTTGACAGTAGCCCTTAACCACTGAAGCTGCTAAGACTTGGCCACACTTTGTCAGTACTGTCCAGTTTGTGGCAGTGCTCTTCACACCTAGAAAACGCCTCAAGGAGCATAAGTCCCTTTTAGGCAACAGGTTTTTGAACTCACTGCCTTCTTGTAAATATTCTATACCCCACACTGGCACGCATACATCCCCGCCAGAATGCCAAACATTTTAGAAAGCCAAAGCAAAGCGTGTGGCCTGTTCCTCAAATCATGCTCATGCACAAACTCCTTTATCCTTTGTTGGGCAGCCATATAAGGCTGCACAGGATGCTCCTTAAGCACCTTCAAGTTCATGTGCTTGTCAACAAGCAGACCGAGGTATTTGAACTGGTCTTTTGGGGAGAGAGCCACATATCCACACATAAAAGTAGGCAGGGAACAACACGGCCTACTATTCAAACTCATTATATTCATGCTAGGGAGTTTCTCGGTTTCTGTGCCTACATAGTGTAGGGGCTGCAGGCCAGGGTTGCACAGCCAGTGCACACACGCACACAGTTGTCCTCAAATGAGCAGCATAGCAGTCGCACTTTTTGGCTGGTGGCTTTATCTGTACAACCTGTAAACCTTCAAAATGCATGAAACACACACACGTGGCTGAAGTATTTGCAAGCACCTGAATGTAGCTGTACACACAGAGCTGCGAAGCACACACCACAACTGCAGATGTAACACACACACACACGTGGCTGAAGTATGTGCAAGCACACAAATGTAGCTGTACACACACAGAGCTGCGAAGCACACACCACAACTGCAGATGTAACACACACACATACACACACACATACACACACACAGGGCTCAGACCCGAAGCGCCCCGTTGTGGTTGGTGTTGGCGCTTCTAAGATGCCTCCAGCTGCACATGGGGTGCAGAAGTTCAGTGCCCCAACCCAGCTCAAGAAAGCACTGCTTCGCGCAATGTTGCGTGGGGTGGGTCACTCTAAGCTGCACCCGAGGATGCTTATGTCACTCAATGAGTATAAGACTACTGTGAGCTGCAGCAGGTGTGGGGCACGCACAGTGGAGCCCATGGTGAGAGACTTTGTGTCCCACCTGCAACGCAAGTCTCGGCGGCTGCGCGAGTGTCCTGTGTGCAAGGAGGAGTATTTCAAGCAGCAGCAGCAGCAGCAGATTGAGGGCATGGCTGAGGGGGGTGGTGAGCAGCAGCAGGTGGAGGGCATGGCTGAGGGGGGTGGTGAGCAGCAGCCGGTGGAGGGTGTGTCTGAGACAGATGAGGAGGTAGAGAAAGAGGAGGGGATGTCCAGACATGGAAGCACAGATTGGGCTGGAATGGATTTGGATGAGGAGGAGGAGGAAGTGGGAGGAGTGGTGGAGGGGGGCATGGGTGCGAATGAGGCTGAGGGGGAGGTTCATGCAGTGGTTCCTGGCAGAAGGCGCGAACGTGTGAAGAAACCACAACGCTCGTACCAGATGCACAGGGATGTGAACGCGGCATGGAACCTGTGGGAAGTGTGCGTGGCTCAGTACTTTGGGCATCCTAGGCCTGGGTACCTGAGAGCGGACACTGCGGCATAGCCGCCGGAGTGCCTAATTGCTGCCTCCAGAAGACAGGCACCGCGCGATTAAATCGGTGTATTATTCAATTGCATGACCTCCGATGTATTGACAGTCAGCCCTTTCCTCTCTGCATAAGCCTGTAAGCTATTCAACACAATCTGCATTTCACCTGGGTCATGAGTGGTTAAACTCAGGTTACCTGCATATAGCATGTACGACACACCATTCACTCCATCGCCTGTCCTAGCACCTCTTGCCCCTTCACTGATATCTCTGCCCATGTCATTGATATATAAGGCAGCTGAGTGGAAATTGATGTACAGAGAAAAAAGAAGAGGGGACAAAGGGCATCTTTGCTTAGCTCCATTTGTCGGGTGCACTCTGGCCCTTAGCCCCATCAACCAGAATATATCTATTGTCCTCAGGCTGATACATTTCCTTAATGGCACGCAGAAGTGCTGTAGGCATGGCAATGCGTTGCAAATGGTCCCAAAGTTGCAGTCGAGGCACAGTGTTGTATACTTGAGAAAAGTCAATAAAGGCAGCATGCAATCTAGGTGATTGCCCTGGTTTGAGCTTTTTTGCATTGTGTTTTGCATTGTGTTTTGCATTGTGTTTAAGTCTCGAAATAAAGAGGGGGTGCAGTGTGCTCCTACCAGGGTAAAAACCAAATTGGGTGTCAGAAACATTTTTTTCTGAACACAACAACTTGAATCAGTCACCAAGTCTTTAAGCGCATTGGCAGAAAAGTGATACATCACCCCACTTAGAGCAATCATCCTGTAGTTCCCCGGATTTGACACAGCTCCTTTCTTACAACGGGGGCTCAGTTCAAAGTTTGCTACTTTGCAGGAATTCTAGTTTCACTCAAAACCTTAAACATCCGCGAAATCAGAGGCACCAGCACGTCCACGTAATCCACTTTGGGATAATAATACCATCAAAACCATGTGAAGCACCCACACTTAACCTCTTGAAGTGTGATCCGACCATTCCTTCCCAAAAACCAGCTATTCAAATGCTGGTTCCGTACCACTGTTGGAACTGGAGTGATGTGTGAGGTCTGCCTTCCATAACACAGTATGAATCCGAGGGTCCTTCTTAAAGAACCTATCTAGAAAAAAACTCAAGGGTTTTATAATAAAGGGTGCGCTGGATAAAAGCTGGCCATGTTTCTTTTGTGTCTTCAGGCTCCCAGCTTGGCTCCCGAGAGATGAGCACACGTTCTTTGCTGAAGGAGCCGGGCTCTTACCTCAGTTTATCGTCATCATCGAGATGAGAACAACACGTCCAGTGATAGGCTGGATGGCAGACATCATGATGATCACAGGTTTACATATCAGGACAATGTAATGCACCTGATGTCTCATGCTTACATGTGCACACGTCAGGCTGCTTGGGTGGCTGCTCTTTTGAAACTTCGCAGTGCATGCGCATGCTATGTAATACATGACCAGTGGCGCCGAGGTTTGAAGCACAACACATATGATGAGCTGATCTGCCATTTTCACCATTTTCACCATTTTCAGAGTAATGCTGTTCTCTACTTCTCTGAACATCGTGTGGGAACAAGGAATTGTATTTTCTGGAGTCTGACATTTTGCATCATGATGGAGTGCGAGTGGTTACACTTTTCATGCTTGTCTCATGAAGAGTGACAGTGTGTGATTCTCTTTAGCAAGTGGTACTTCTGAAGTCAGCTCAAAGACTTGCGCTTCCTTCTCCAGTTGACATTTATTCACAAGTTTGGTTTGGTTACAGGCGCAATCTTGCTTCAGCTAAGCTGCCCGTGTAGGCAGGTACAGCTATGTAACCCTATCCTATTCTATACCAGGACAATGAGGCTCAGAGTTTAAGGACTCCTTGCATCCAGGGTAGTTGGGGTAGTTGGGGTCAAGCGCTTCTGCCGTATGCCTCCTCCAAATAGGCGGACAGCCATGTATCTACAACTGAGTCACTCCCATACCATACAACTCCACTCTCTTCCTCAAAGGTCCCAACCCGGCTCATAGAGTGCCACACGCCCGGGATAACAAGCTGACGTGCACCTGCTAGGTAGGCGCTTTGCAGTGGAACTACAGCATCTCCGACATTCCCCTGGCCCTCAGCACACACCTGTGGGGAAACAGGGTGGTGGAAACAGGGTGGTTAACCATGTGTGACAGGGAAGGTAAGGGATTGTCCTGCATGCATGTACAGGGGGGGGGGGGTTAACACCTCCTCCATGAGTGGTTATGAGCAACGTTTGCATGAGGCAATCAACAGTAGTGTATCACAGTGACAAACCAAGTGCCTGGATGCCTTTGCACAAGCATCAGGGAGGAGAGATAGGCAATGAAAGCCACCCCTGACAATGCAGGACAGCCTTCAAGACCAAGGGCATTCAGGATGCATGTCTGCTCCAATTCTTTGCACCAGATGCTTGTTTCAGATAAGGAAGGTCAAACAAAGATCGTGTGATTTACCCGGGATGAGCAAGTTCTGCTTTACCTGGTTGGGTTACAAGGGTTACAAGGGGTTGGCCTACAGCCCGAGAATCTGGCTGATCGGCTGCTGGTGAAACATTCTAATCCAGCATCAAATATTGAAACCAATTCTGACAAAAAATTTGAAGATCTGTACGAGTCTTAATTTAGGAAAGCATTGACCTTGAGATCAGTCAAAATATGAAAGCTCGCCAAGAAAGGAATAAAATCAGTGTATGGAAGATGAGCAAAAGTATGTAATGATTTAAAAAGATCAATGAACAGGTCCTTGTGTTTTCTGCGCAGCTCACACAACTCACAGCAATTGCAATAGAAAAGAACATGTTTCTCGTCCTGGACTTCAGCACATCCACACTTATCACAAATATTTGAACCAACCAACCATTTACAGGACTTGACCTTCAAGCGGTGGGCACGAAGCCTCAACCTACTCACATTCCTCATGACTCCTTTATCCAGATCCTTTAATAGATATGATGGGATACAGAAGGGTGTGCATGCTGTTTGATTTAAAGGTTTTCCACACCGATGATGGTAAGTCACTGCTTTCCTGTTCACCTCTCGGGGACTTTGGCTGTCCGCTGCCCTCCAAACCTTCTGCTGTGTGTACCTCAAATCCCCTAAAAAATCCTGCATGGGAATCTTGGAAGCACTCAGCAATTTCTGTTTAAACACCTCCTCGTTGCGCATGCCACTAAATGACTTAGACACATGTTTACCTGGTTGTACGAGTCATACGCATACTCATAGGGGAAGCGAGCGCGCTTAGTGTCGTACACTACCTTGCCTTCACTGGTCACCTGTGAGCATGGGTCACAGATGTCATGGAGTAGTTTTTTTCCTTTTCTTTTTTTGCCTTCACTGGTCACCTGAGAGCATTGGTCACAGAAGTGACAAAAGGGGGGGGCATTGCAAGCAACGCGGAAAACTGGCAAAGTATGCGCGCGCGTGTGTGTGCATGTTTGTTTGAACGTGCATGCATGCATGCACGTATGGGTGCATGCGTGTGTGTATATGTGAGTGCACGCGCGTGCGCATGCACATGTGCATGCCAGCATGCTGCACCACTGCACCAAGTAGCACTCTAACAAGAATCCAAAAACATCACAGCAGCATTCTAGCTGCAGCAAGTCCAGGCCAGGCTTCCCCTTATGCTGCACCTTTGGCTCCGTTGACCATCATTTCCACATCTTTATCGTCACCAAGTGGTCCAGCTATTTAGGAAGCACTTCTATTCAAAATATAAAAAGTATTCATCCTATTCAATTCGACCTTCCGCCAGACACAGAGACCCCTTAATTAATGCTTTCTAGACGCTGCACAGCACGTAACAGCGAGCACCATGAAAAATTTCCCTGGCCCTCCATTTTTGACCCATGATCTTGCTAGTGCAGCTGCGACATGGCAGCAACGCCAACTGAGAGGAGCTGCTGGGGTGCCCTGGACGACGCTCTGGAGCTTGGCCAAACCCTTGTTTGGGCCAACCAGCGCACCCCGTCCCCAAGTAAATATGCAACATTATTTAGCTCTCTTGATTATCGACAATACCAGCTCCACGGAACCGCTAAGGTTAACCCGCAAGTTTTTGGATTTGTCGGCAGAACTCAATGCTGCGTGTACAGGAGCGTACCAAACTCTGGCTTGCTTCCTAACAAAAAATTTCATCATTCTAAATCTCAGAGCCTGAGGTGGTGTGAGTGGGCCACAGTGGACTCGTGTGAACAGGAGTGTGATTTTCCCAAACAATAGGGCTTGCCCCATGAGGCAACGCCCTTCGGGCATCGCCTCTGAATGGGGGCTTTGCCAAAAAGCCAGGTAAAAGTCAGGTAAAGAGCCAAAATACGGATCTGGTTAGATGTCGGAAAATCGGGTCAGCAATCAAGAACAGCCCACCGAGGGCACGCTTTTGCATAAGCCTGCACCAAGGACAAGTAGTTAGATTAAACTTCCAAGCATTTCTGGCACTGCTGCCAGGATTGAATGATTGATTTTGATGTGCAAGGGGGACTGACTTAGGCTTGGCTCAGTGCGCCAAAACAAATCATTTTTCTGAGCAGGGCCTAGTGACCTTATTACAGGTACAAAACTTCCTCGCACTTTGGACAATAAGTACATTCTTCAAACTTTTTAGTGCAAAGCTCAACTGGACATTTGCAATTCCATTCACCACTAGACACTGCCAATCCTGGCCCCAGCCCATATTGTGGTAGCCCGTGTGAAGTATGCACTGCAATTGATTACTGTAAGGGCCCCTGGTGATTTTTGGATCTGTGCTCACAGAGTAAGAGAGCCACAAGAGTGAAGGCTTGGCTGCCCATGACAGGCCACCCCAATGCATGCTTTCTGTCCTTGAAAATGCCTTGGACTGTCAGCAGCAACTTTGGCATTGGCCAATCCTGGGTGCCAAGAGAAGCTCCCAATCCCTGCAAAAATTCAGAGGCTCCCCCCCCCCCAAATCTGACTGGAGAGATCTTCACTTGGAGACACATCTGAGGGGATCAAACTACTGTCAATGACATTCATCTTTTTCAGACTCAGCTTCCAGTCCAAGCCGGGCTGACTGATTGGACCCTTCCCTAACAAGTTAGTTTGTGCACACAAATTTCACAAGAAAGGTAAAGAGGAATTTATTTCTGCTAGTGCGCTCAATTTCCACAAGAAATTTAAAATTATCCCTCTCTCTATATCAGCACTCTGCTGCAAGCTCTTTGGCTTTCCTCCACACAAATCCCACCAGCGCGTACAAAGTGGCCACCCTGACGTCCGCATGTAAGGCGTGGAGTGCATCTAGAGGTTAGGGGCACACAGGGTGTGATACTGGCATACTCAGCGCACTGATGCATGCCTTGCATATTTCATACAGGTCTACCTGCTATTACCTGTTTGGCCTGAGATCTGACATGTCATCTTATAACTTAATGAGCTTACGGGCTTTGTGAAGCGGAAAATTATCTGAGCTGCCCTAGGATTAGGGCAGAACACTACAAAGGGGATATGACGACTGGCCAATCGGGTCATTGAGTTGCAGGAAGCAGGAAGTGATGATACTGATCGCACATGCATTTGTTTGCAAGCTCCAAGGTTGGAGCAGGCCTGCACTACTAATGCAGCCGTTGCTTGCCTTCAGGACGCATTAAGTGCATGTGCACGGTTTCACTTTGGAAAGCCTTCAAATTTGCCAAGTTTGCAATCAAATAGCCTATGAATATGCTCAGGAAAGTAGGAACCTACAAGTAAGCAGAGGTACAACTGGTGAGCAGGCTCAACTTCTTTTATATGAACCTGCAACTCCCTTACCTCACGCCTGCCCTTGACTGTCAAGCCGCACACATTGATGTAAGTGACACCCTGGTCTGCAAAATAGGCCCCTGCAAAAACGCAGAGCTTCATTCCGTTTTTTATCTAACGAGTGTATAAAAAATCAATTTTAAGTTTCGAGGTCGGCAAGCAGCCTGCCCAGCGGCGGGGTGCTCTGGCGACATACATGAAAATATATATCATGTCATGTATACAGGTCAACATACATGCATGGCATCACAATCATACAGAGGCCACAGACTCCATGTGCAGATGCCAGTGTCACTTCCAAGCTGGCAGCAGAAGGAAACAATATAGAGCATTGCAAGCCATGAGGATATCATTCAGCTCTTGACTGCAGTGTCGAGATATAATTCCATTTCCCTTAACGCTGCCTGTTTATATTCGACAATTAGCTGGCATGAAGACTTGCAAGCACGGAAGCACAGGAGAAAACAACACAACAGTAGACGCTGGATGACGAGTGAATATGGAGGGGGGCTTGAATGTGCCATGGACATTGTTTACAACATTTGACTGTTGGCTGCTTTCTGAGCAGAGTATGCAGCATTTGCGGGAAAATTTTCCCAAGACAAGCCTCCACAACATTGCCACGAGGCATTGGATCAATTATTACGGTGGATCAATTGTTATGGTGGATCAACTGTTATGGTGGATCGACTGTTTCGGTGGATCAACTGTTAGGGTGGATCAACTGTTAGGGTGGATCAACCGTTATGGTGGGTCAACTGTTACGGTGGATCAACCGTATGGTGGATCAACTATTACGATAGATCAACTGTTACGGTGAGCAGCAAAAAGGGGCTAGCTCAAAATGTGTGCATGACTTTGTTTGACGGTCTCGTCTGCAACTGAGCATCCAGGCAGGAAGCACGAGCAATCCTATCAAGGGGACATCTCGACTGCTGGAGCATTCCTGTGGTGAAAGGTTGTTAATGTAGGCAGCTACGACTGCTTCAGATTCTACAGGCACAAGTTCAACCAAATTCAGATTCTGCAGGCACAAGTCCAGCCAAAAAACAGTGGGAAGCGCTCTGAAAAAGGGCAGAATGAAAAAGAGCAGCCCCCTACACACACCTGGAAACTTGGAATGTACCCAGCCCACGGCACCCCCTGTCACATCTCGCACTTTGTCTGCAGGAGGCGGCCTGCCACAACAAGACAAGGGGTCAGCCAAGTACGTGACATTGATTAATGCATCATTTTGTTCTGACTGCACCCTTAGAAAATGCTGCTCGCCTGACCCAGCACCTGACCCAGCAGTGGACCCAGCCTGCTGTCAGCAACATCATCCTGTTCATACTAGGATTGGCGCCAGCATCCTCAAAGATCCACAGTTGCTTCAAGGCATCAGCTACTACAAGGCATCAGCTGCTTTCAGGCATGGAACAGCCCAAGCTCTGGCAGAGCCTGTCTGCAGACCAAACACTCACTTTTGAGGGGTACCTGCAGCCATGGAGCAGGAAGCAAGCCCTTAAAAACGGGGGGGTGTTCAGTTTGCTCAAGGGGAATGCTGGCATTCACCATCGTTTTTTTTTTTCACAGGGACGCTTGCATCCTCTCACAGCACTGAGGCAACTTATGCTCTGGCTTGCAGCAACATGAGCAAGCAAGGCATCTTGAAATGACGCTGACCCACCAAGAGTGATGAGGGAGCGAACCCTCGGGTTTGGCCGAAGCCTGTTTGTTTCTTCTTCGCTCACAGAACCTCCCTACAGCAAGGAGAATCATGCGGACACCTCTTAGGGTGAGCAATCATTAAACACGCAAAGATCGCGGGTCAAATTTGAAGCCCTTTTTTGCAAACAAAACACAGCCTGCGACACAACCTGCTTAGGCCATAACATGTTCTACATGCATGAAGCAAGGATTGCCGGGCCTTTCAGCATCCACAGCTTTACAGCAAAACAGCCCACTTGCCAAAATGCTAGATTGCTGTGCCTTTTGTGCTGCCAACTCGCACATGCTATTGCAAATGCCAAAATGACATGCTACAGGTAATGCACAAATCTGCAAGGAGGTGCACCCAGCCTGCCATGCACCTGCAAATGTGTGTGCCCAACCCGCAATACAGCAAGGAAACACGCGCAGCCTGCCATACAACCTGCTGTGCCCCATCCCACGCTTGCGGCAGTGTCATAGTGAGTGGAGGGAGGGAAGGAAGGGCAGCAGACACACGCTGAGCGCCCCCTACCGCATCAGAGCTGATCTCAGCACTTCCACTGGTGTCCAGCTGTTGCTGTTGCTGTAAGGTGCCAGTAGGGAAGAAGTCAGGGTCTCCAATGAAAGCCCTTCCCAGCCAGCCTCCCGCTGAATGCCCAATCAAATCCACCTGCATGCAGAGTTCTGCACGGATCTTTAATCTGCCACATAACTGCGCTCATGCGCACACCCACCAGCCTGCCCCAGGCTTCTGACCTGTGAGTTTGAGAAGAAGTCTGAAAAAGTGGAGTGTGTACGCTAGATCCACAAAGACCAACTCTTCAAGAAAATGAGGAAATAAAGAAAAGAGGCAGGTTTGAATGAGGCAGGCCTGAATGGCAAAGGGAGCATGGTCATGCTGCAGCACTCTCTGCCAACTTTCCTTGAAGTCATACAAATTTGTGTTCCTCTAATTGTTTATAGGTTTGGCCAATGCCTTTTGTTCACCATGATACCTACATGTATTCCAAAATGTTTTTTCCTATATTCATTCCTACACCGCGTTCCAAGTCCTGATGCATGTGGACTAAAACAATTCAATGCATCATGTGGGTATTAAGAGGTTACATCCTAACACAACTTTCTGTTTTACATAAGTGATAGGGGTTGGCGTTCAGTATATAACGTTATACACAAAATCCTTATAACCAGTGCCAAAATCGCGATTGGCGATTTTGCGGCCTTGCAGGGTACGAGTCTTTATTGTTTTAAATTCGGTTTGCTCTCATGAGCACTTCAAATGAGAAGCAGAAATGGATGGTGCTCAGTGATGATTGGAAGCAGAAGCACGTGGGGGGGGGCTCTTAAGCCCCATGACCTCTTGGCCAAGCTCAAGAAGGGAAGCCATCCCTGGGACGGCAAGCTTTACCCTGTGGTAAGGGAGGATTATGGTGGGGTGTGTGTGTGCTGGAATGCAAGGAATGCAAGCAGCCTCTCAGCGCTAACAACCCTTCCAAGTCCTACAAGGACCTTAAATGCAAGCCCCAGAACTTGGCAAAAGCAGCAGCAATGAAAGCCAGCCCACCAGAAAGCCCCACAACCAGAGGCGCTGTGCGCCGCGCGTGAGAGGGAGAGGAGAGCCTGCCTCAGTCCTTGGGCAGCAGCATGACACCACCCAAGTGGGCCAAGGAGAGTGGATTGGACAACTTTGTTGTGCGCCCAGTCCAAGAAGAGCAGGTGCACCGCATGCTTGCCATCCACATCATCAAGGAAGAGGTCCCTTTCATCAAGATGGAATGCCCAGCTCTGCGCAAGGGTCTTGAAGCGAAGGTATTACCAGGCCAGCAAGCACAGCCTCCAGATCTTGAATGCAGACAGGCCCTCCTTTTTGCGCAATGTTTGGTTAGCCAAAGCCAGCTCACAGTTTCCTCTGCTCGCTCACGCAGCCCAAAAGCTGCTATCAGCACATCCCACCACAGCAGCTGCTGAGCGCAACTGGTCGGCGTGGGCACGCACATACACAGCCTTGCGCAACACGCTGAGCAGAGAAACAGCAGAAAGGCTTGTGTACACTAAGGCAAACATGCCTGCCAGCTGGTGCAATTAGGCAGCTCCTCAGCAGCAGCAGATTTGAATAGGCAACACCTCAGCAGCAGCAGATTGGATTAGGCAGCACCTCAGCAGCAGCAGATTCAATGCAGCTAAGGAGAGCCTTGAACTTGGCTACTAGAAGCCAGAGAGGCAGTGCATTCTCTGTTTGCCCTAGACAGGGTATATAACGTTATTTGAAGAGTTTACAACCTAGGAAATGTTCAACTTTTATTTTTTTGGACCCAACTTTTGGGAATATCTGTTTACAAGGGTAATACACCTACCTTGAAGTTTTGGGGTCAGATGTCTGATCCCTTGGGGTAGATCTGCAATCCTATAACGTTATATGTATAACCATTTACGGTATATTTAATTATATAACGTTATATACTTATATTTTTTACAGGATATACGGTATGCGCCGACCTCTTCATAAGTGGCCAATCCTCTTGATGTGGGATTGTTTGAATGCAGCCGGGCACTCTTACAGAAGATTGATGTGCTTTTTCGTGAGAGCTGGAATTTGGTCCTTAATATGAGCCACACATCTCTCGTGCAGTCATGACAAACATTTTGACAGAAGGCTTTGTTCAGCTTGCTTACAAGGGCACTATGAAGAGAAATTGGAGGAACAGTAAGGGGTGGGGTCCTTGAGGCATGGTCATGTGGGACGGTAAAATGTGTGCAAGCGCTTGGTCCATTGATCAGAAACCACAAAATACATGATTCCTGAAACTCCACCTGCTCTGCACCCGTCTCTTGGAGGGCCTCCTCAACGGCGTCATTTACTCTCTTTAAGTACCTGCATGGAGTAAGGAATAAAACATTTGCAGGGGTGAGGTCCATCGAGTATATGGTATGGACCTGTGACCAGAAATGGAAAACCTAATTTGGTGGAAGTTTCTAATTCCTTCACTCCATTGCAGGGCCTTTACCTTGCATCTAAGCATGCAACATATAATGCTAGGATTGGAAGGAGTAACTATGAGGGCCTAACCAAAGTGGCCTCACCAGGTGTATCCAGGTTTGGTTGTCAGAGTGCTGGACCAGAAGCGAATGGTGAATAAAGCACGAGCAACCCTGAAATAAACGTATAGGGTTGAATTGAGTTGAAGTGCATGATAAGTATGAAGCACACATTTCTGAAGACAGCAACTACATGCACAAGCATCTGCTTTGGCATGGCTATTAAGCATCAGCCTGATCAACCTCTCGAAAGATTGACCTTGAATGCGCATCATGAACTTAAGGACAAGATTAACAGCACACCCAACCATTGAGTTTCCATTTCTGCAACTTGGAGCTCTAGCATCTTTACCTCCATTGCATACCTCCAAGTACAACAAAAGCACAACTAAAACAATTGTGCAAGTTTATGCCTTACCACTTCCTTACTCCCTTACAGATACAAAACCATCCTGCAACACAATGGAAACTATCATATCCCTCACAATTCCTGTACCCCAAAGTTCATTGATTCTTGGGCACCTTGCCTATTCCCACGGGGGCTGTCGGCCCCTTTACATCCACAATCTTTTTGGTTTTTACTTACACGCAAAGCAAGCAAGACGTGCGTGCAGAAGATGCCATTCACGGCTCGCTGGTCAGCCTTTCAGTGAAAGGTCTGATGTCCATGTCTAATTCCCATGCCTATCGTGTCCATGTCTGAACTGCATGTCCATGCCCGATATCTAATGTCCATGCCTGATGTCCATGCCTCATGTCCTATATTTGAACTGCAAATTTCTTTGTAATTGTGCTGGAGTAAAGGTGCTACACTCAGAAACATTACCCCCATTCTAGCCGCTCAAAATCTGCCTCTAAGGGTCATTCCCCTCGTGGCTTCACATCTGCTCCAGGGACAATAAAAAACTTGCAGTTGCAGTTGGTAGGCCTTGACGGTCCAAGAAACTGCTAGGTCTTATCCACACCGTGACCTGTCACCTCCTCCTCCTCCTCCTCCTCCTCCTCCTCCTCATCCCTACCGTCTGCCCCTTGCGTACATGCAAGCTTTGTATCCCATCCCTCTGGGCCCCAGGCCATCCTTCTCGCTTACACCCACGACACAAAATCGACAAAACAACTTGCTTTGAAATGATCTTGCACTATCCCAGAGCTGGACAACTCCCCCCCCCCCCCAAAACAGGTGTTTTAAACATGCTCAGTAGATGGGTTGGTCCCAACCCTGAACACTTTAATGTAGGTTCAAATTGCAGCCTGTTCTCCAAAGGATGTGGAGCTCATCTGTTCAGGGTTGGGGCCACCCTGCCAAATTAGCCGTGGCGTGAACCCTACTTTTTACCACCAAAACTCTACATTTGACCACCCACAGCACCAAATTGGGTGATTTTTAGTGATTTAGGGTCCTTGTTTAAGAAGAATATCATTGCAAAAGAAATGGAGTGAAAAGATTCAGTGGTTGGTCAGATATAGAATTTCAGTCATTTACCTCGGAGAAATTCCAGCAAAAGGGGTGCCAAAAAAGGTCATTTTTGACCTTCTCTTTTCCTTTTTTTGAATATGCAGGATGTTAGCATTATATATGGGGGTTATAAATACATATGTTTGGGAGTGAAATGTGGTCCCATGGTGGAGCTGTGGGCCGTTTTTTGGTGATCTGAGGCCAGGAGAGTGATCTGGGGTCCTCCGATTTTCATCATTTTTTGGTGTATACAATATTGTTTTTATAAAAATGGTTGGCATGATTAGATTTGAGAACGAAAACCGGAAAAGAGCATGTCCAGCAATATAGGGGAGTTGTCCAGCTCTGGCACTATCCTTCGACCCCCAGGCAATCCAATTTTTTGGGGTGCATGCAGTCATTTGCGGTCCTCAGTGACGTCATTTCTGTAAAACAAGAACATCTCTGTACAAGAGGATACATGCAGCAGACAATGCCGGCATTCTAGATACAGAGAGCTCCCTATCAACAGACTAGGACTACCAAATATTCAAAGCCTGTATCCTGCTCAACTAAGAAAAAGGGTTCAAAGATGTTTAGCAACTTCCCTGCTTTTGACAATATATCTCAATTCTGTACTAACATACCTGAACCAGTCCTTACGATTGACTTGTACCACATACACAGGAAACCCTCGGGCCTGAGAGGAGTTGGAAAAAGCAAGTTGCACATGTATGCCATAGAGTGGGGCAGCTGAAACCACACAGCGCGCAGCAAGGGCAAGAAACATTGAGGGAAGTAAAAATCTTGTGACTCACCTTCAAGCTGTTAACCAGGGAGTCCTGCTTTCCAAAAGGAGCAATATAATCATTCGAGTTGTTTCCAAAACCTGAAAACAGACCGCAAGATGTGATTACACTGCTCAGAGCCAGAATGATACTGCTAACAACAAGCATCTTCAAGTTTGCTGTCTTGGCCCCCTGACGAAAACATGAAATTGAAAGGCCAGGCACATGGACATCTGACCAGATGCACAAGGACTTTTTCGCGGCAGGCTTGGGTTGTTAGAATCTGTGTGCAGGACTAGCCATGTCAGAAGGCAATGATGTGTATGTGTGTGTTCCCACTTGCCTGGTAAGATTACTATGGGTCGGACCTGTGCAGGCGCCTCCACACGTGGCAGATTGGGTGGTGTGTATGAAACTATCCCATCTGCATTGAATTCAACACCTGCAGGCAACATAAGAAAGGCAAGGTCTTCAGGGAATGTGTGCATACAAACAAGCTTGTTTGTTGAAAGTGTCCTCTCCTATGCAAAATGCCTCGATGAAACAATTGTTTCAGTCCCAGCATAACCTAACCTCCGTTCAAATTCACTATTACTGGCAAATATTTCTTACTAACTCAGTGTAAACCTCTCAAAGAGATAAAAGCAATCACTGCCAAATGTTGTGCATAATCTCAGGCTTAAACACGGACATCAATATGCGCGCACTCACATACACACACCACCACCACAACAACAAACACACACACGCACACGCACACGCACACACACAATGCACACAATACACACACATGCACATATAAAACACACACAACACACACACATGCACATATAAAACACACACAACACACACACATGCACATATAAAACACACACACGCACACACACACACACACACACACACACACACACACACACACACACACACACACACACACACACACACACACACACACACACGCACAATACACACAATACACACACATGCACATATAAAACACACACAACACACACACATGCACATATAAAACACACACACACACACACACACACACTCACCAGGGAGACTCTTTTCATACGTGGTGACCTGCCTAGTCGGGGAGAGGGTTGTATGGCAGCGGATCTTTCTGTGGCGATGGTGATGATGGTAATGAAGCAGGCCGGGTCGTTGTGCAAGCATGACTGCTAAGTTGATGGCAGGTGATTTAAAATGCCAAATTTATGTCAGGTGTCTTGATTAGATTTGTGCCAAGACATACAGTTGCCTGCGCTCGGACAGAAGACTACCTTCCTTTTGTTGTAGGAGGAACATTTTGCTAATGAATTATATCTGTAGAAAAGGGAAAATAGGGTATGCAGGCAGTGAGAAGGCTGAAAAGGAGAGTCACATCGAATCAAAGTGCTGTGGGTCTCCTTTAACAAAAAAGATATAGTATAAAACGAAGTAAATGGAGGTTTTTCTGCCGTCAAATCTGGACAGGCAATGTGGTTGACCTGCACTACCGGTAATTGAACTGCACATCACTGAGCAAGTCTCTATCCGTGTAATTCTTCCATACCTCTTTGACCCCATTCATTGGAATACGACATTCCTGATCAAACTAGACGCAACTCCAGCCCTGACGCTAGCTCGGTCACTCCTTGTCCTACAAGGGAAAAAAGCTCCTTGCCCAAACAACACATTCAAGGGGACGTCCTAATATTATACCTTCTCTCATTAACAACTCACAAACCAATATGCTGGCAGCTGGTAATGTGCAGATGCTCTTGCAAAATATCAGGCAACCCAAGCCAATTATAACGTGGCTGATACTGGGATCCCTGGCGCAGGCACTGGCGGAAATCCATTTTCTCATCTATTCTGTTTAGCCAAGGGGGAAAAAAGAGACTGTACTGCCAGCACATCCAAAGCACCCAATCCAAAAATCACCTACATTTCCAATCTTCAAAATGCTCTAGAGATCTCAAGTCTCACATGCATACAAAATAGACTTGGATACACCAACTCCAAAACAGGCTATTACTCATACTATCAGAGTAGTACAGGTATGTTACCACATGTAGATAAGAAAATCGGCAACGCCTTTAGGGACATGTCCTGTATATCCACATCCATGAAGCGCACCATCTTACAATATCGCACTGGCACCCTCTACAACCAAAAACATGCGGTTCGTTTCAAAAGGTCCACTAACCCACTATGCCCTCTCCCAGGCTGTCATCAATCAGACAACGCACTCCACATGCTTTCACGCTGCCAAAATCATATCGTCTCCTGCATGAAGACTGAACGCCACAATATCGCTGGAAGAATGAGCATCAAACTCTTAGCAAAAGCCCTTGGGAAGCAGGCTTGGCAAACATGGACATAGGAAGTGGTGATAGGTTGGCACAGCACAACCTTCAAATCCCTGCACGTGCATCAAACAGGATTATACACCCTTACCTGTTTCCAAGAAATTGTCTAAGAGATCTAGACTCACCTCTAACCGTCCTGATGCTATACTGATTACTCCCTGTAAAGCCAAACCCACTCCTTCTTCTCCCTCTACCTCCTGCTCATACCATCGTGCGTTATGCAGCAGGCACAGCCCCACACAGAGGACCACAACAGCCAACCGCGTGAGGCAACCCCATCAACTGTAAACCAGCGGCATGTGCACTTAATTGAAGTCAAGTACTGTGAAGACACAAGGCCTGGACAACAGTTTGAGGCGGCACAGCGGCAGAATGCAGACCTCTGCAAACCCATTAATGCAAAAGTTGTAGATCTCCACACCATCCTTTTGGCTGTTGGTGGGACCTGCTACAAGGACCTCACCTGGCTACACTGGGCACACCCTTAACCAGTTTAAACAGCTGGGACTTGACCACCAACGCGCCAATAAACTTGCTCGCAAACTTCATGCCCATTTTGTTACGTATGCCAACAAGCTTGTTACCACAAGGCGTGCTATTGAAAGCAATTATACTTCTCACAGCCAGGTTATGGAGCCGGGTGCTTCCAGTAACCCTCCAGATCCCCACTAGCTTTTTTTACTTCACAGCTTTGTGATGGATGGGACTCACGGCTCTTCTGAGCCAACTTGTCTCCTTTTCCTTAATTGATGTACTACATCAATCCTAGTAGGGAGGGTTTCCTCTGCCAAACAGCATGTCTTTTCTTTCTTGCCCTACAACCCAAATAGACCATGTATTTCCCCCTCACATTGGGTACTCCGCAGTGAGACGTAATGAAGAAGTAAGAAGCATAACTCCAGCCAGGCAACTTCATGACTCATGAATTCGGAATTGAACATCCAAAACTGCCATATCCACTTAAAGAAAACACTTGCTGTGAGGATACGAGGTCTGGTGCCCAGCTAGAAGCCTCAGAGCAACAACGCAGTGAATTGTGCAAACAACCTCAGGGTGCCGAGATCACTCTCCACACAATCCTTTGGGGGGAGTTGGGGGGGGGGGGGATATCTATAAAGCCCGTACCCTGGATCTCTTAAGGAAACTAGGGATTGACCCGCAAAGGTCACCTTTGCATAGACGGTCTACCAAGCTTGCACGAAAGCTCCATGCCCACTATGTGCAATATGCACGCAAACTCACCTTAACCAGACGTACCATTGAAAACAAAAAAAGTCAACATAATTCTGGTGCCCTGGGGCCGCGTGCTTCCAGAAACCCACCAGACCCGCACTAGCTTCCCTCTTACCCTCTGGTGAGGGAGACTCACAGCTCTTTGAGCTAATGTGTTTCCTTTTCCTTAAATAAAGTAGGGAGTGTTCTTATTGCCTACGTGTGTCTCCTTTTATGTAGGGAAAATTTTCCTCTGCCTACGGAGTTATTCTTTCTTTTTCCTTTTGTACATTTTTGACAGAGCCCAGAGCTTACTTCCTAGGGGTTACAAGTGTAACCCGCATATTGTTTGTAAACCTGACCTCCCTCAGTTCCCTGTGCTTTTTCACCATGGTACCTCCGGTGATTTGCATTCAACAGAACAACAACCTCTCCAGCCCTCCACAACCATGACGTCTCCTCCTGCATTGCTATGGACTATTGACGCAAAAACAAGTAAGAGCCTCGTAAGTAAGAGCTGAGCCTTTCATTTTTAACTTGATTCTAATCCTTTATGGATACGTTGCTCATCCACTGCAAAAGAAAATAAAAGAAGAGAAACTGTGTAGGCAGAGGAAACTCTCCCTACATCAATTAAGGAAAAGGAGGCACGTTGGCTCAAAAGAGCCGTAAGTCCCCTCCACCGCAAAGCTGGAACAGGAAGGGCGTGTAGGGATCTGAAGGGTTGCTAGAAGCACCCGGCCCCAAAACCTGGCAGTGAAGAGTGTTCTTGCTTCCAAAAGCATATAGAATGGAGTTTACACACAAGCTTGCTAGCATGATCGAGGCCTATTTTTTCTAGTTGACCTAAAACAAGTCCCACCAACACCAAAAATAATAGTGTGTAATGTTTTCCTGTGACTTATATTATTGCGTAGGTCTGCATGCTGCCACTGTGCCGCCTCCAACTGTTGCCCAGGACTTGTGCCTTCACAATGTTTATTTCTTATCAAGTGGAAGTTCTGCTGATTTGCACTCCATTGATGGGGCTGTCAAATGCGAGTAGCTGTGCCGGTCCTCCATGGGATGCCGTGCCTGCTGAAAAACACATGGTGCTAATAAGGTGAATAAGGAGAGAAAGAAGTGGATTGGCATGGTAGGGAGTAATCAGTATAGCGTCAGGACGGCCTGATGTGAGTCTAGATCTCTTGGGGAAACTACATGAAAAGAGATAAGGGGAAATAGTTATGTTTGATGCGTGTGCAGGAATTTGGAGGTTGGCCTGCGCAAGCCGATCATCACTTCTTATGTCCATGTTAGCCAAGCTTGCTCCCTAAGGGCTTTTGCTAAGAGCTTTTGCGATCATTCTCCCAGCAACATGATGGTATTTATGTTTGAGATGATACGATTTTGGCATGTTCGAGATATTGCAGTTTTGGCATCCAGAGAGCATGTGGAGCGCGCTGTTTAATTGATAACAGCCTGGGAGAGGGCATAACACGACAGTAGTACTCGAGCTTTTGAAGTAGACCGCATGAGAGGGTGCCTGTGCGGTATTGTAAGATGGTGCGCTTCATAGGTGAGGATATATACGGCATGTTTCATCAGGCATTACTGTATTCCTTATAGACATGTGGTAACAAGCTCTGATACTAAAAAGTAGTAGCCTTTAAGGACTGGTGTATCCAAGTCTGTGATTGGCATTGGATTTTTTGGCATTCGTAAGATAGGGAGGGTTAGTTTGGAAGCGGGTGCAGGAGGATCTGCCCGTAGCATGCTCTCTTTATTCCTCCTTGGCTAACAAGAAAATGTATGGAGTCTATAATCCGCCCACGATCCGAGCCATGTCTGGAAGATGGAATTCCTCTGAGGCCTGCTGGACTCTGCGGTCTCCGATAGGGTGTCTGAAGTCTCGTGACAACTGTTTCAAAGTTTCAAGTTGCAAAATGCTCGAGCGATGTAATGCACCTGATGTCTCATGCTTACATGTGCACATATCATGCAAGGATGAGCGGTTGCTGTTTTGGAAAGCTTGCAGTGCATACATGACCAGTACGTCGAATTGAAGCACAGAGCATACCATGAGCATCATGTTATGATGTCTGACATGGCCTCTTACACCAAATCCAAAGTAATGCTGTTCTCTACTTCTTTGAAAACTATGTGGGAATACGGAAGTGTATTTCCTGGAATCTGACATTTTCTGCATCTAATGGAGTGCAAGTGGATACACTTTTTCATGAAGAGCGAGAGTGTATGATTCTCTTCAAAGTTGTCAAGTTAGCAATTGGCACTTCTGAACTCAGCTCAAGGACTCGTTTCCTTCTCCAGTTGACACCTCTGTTCACAAGTTTGGCTTGGTTTGGTTACATGCACCTTTTTGCTTCACCTAAGGTGCCCTTGTAGGCAGGCACAGCTATGTATCCCTATCCTATCCTAACAAGAAAATGTGCAGCTATGCATCCCTATCCTATCCCTATCCCAGGTACAGCTATGTATCCCCATCCTATCCTAACAAGATTGTCAATGTACTGGCCCCCCACATAGCTGCAATGTTAAAGCTGTTCATCACGAAAGCCCACATCCCCAGGTCTTGGAAAGAGGCCAAGCTGACTCCAATTCACAAAAAGGGCCCGGTGACAGATCCAGGGAATTACAGGATGATGCAGTGAGTGGCACGTTGTACAGACTGTATGCCAACCTGCTGCGCTCCATGATTCAAGACTGGTGTAGCCAACACAACAAATTCCGGACACACAATTTGGTTTCTACCCCGGCCGTAGTACACTGCAACCCCTGTTCATCCTGCGGCACTTGCGAGATGCGGCTCAGAAAGTTCAAGGGGGATCATCACGATTGTACACTGCTTTCATTGACTTCAAGCAAGCATATGATTCCATCCCAAGGAGCAAGCTGTGGGAACATCTAAACAACTGTCAGATGCCAAACCACATTGTGTCTATCCTGAAAGACTTATATACCATGAGGATGAGTACACACTGCTGGATGGGGACAAGCGAGCAAATGTGCAGCCATCATTTGGGGTCAAACAAGGGTGCTCTCTCTCCCCCCTGCTGTTTTCAATTTACTTGAACGACATTGACTGTCTGGCTGAAGGGGTGCAGGGTGCGCTCACCAGTATTCTCAATTTCATGGTGACTCACTTACTGTTTGCTGATGACATGAGAGAGAGGTCATCAGCGAACTCTCTCTCATGTCCAATGGCCATACCAACGTGCAGACCATGCAAAACAAATTGAGAGCTTATGCGGAAAGGAGGTCGCTGACTGTCAACACACTGAAATCTGAGGTGATGTGCTTCAATTCCAGATCTGATAATCTGCCCCCACTTTACTTTGATGGTACGCAGCTCCCCTACACAGATACTTTCAAATATCTCGGCATGGTGTGTGACAAAAAAACAATCTGGATGTTGCGGCTGATGCAGCGTTGAGACCATTCACAGCTGGTACTTTCCGAGTCAAAAAGTTTGCTCAGGAGCACGACCTTGCCAACAGATTCCACGCCCAGATTTGGCTCCTCAAGACGTACGCAATCCCTGCTGGCATGTATGCAAGTCAGATCTGGGCTACCCCTTACCTTCGGCAAGGCAAAGAGATGGACAATCCCATACAGAAGTGGCTACTAACAGTGCTTAAAAGAACTCAGAGGGTCAGGGACACTACTCCCTCTTGGTGTATCGTGTGAGAATGTGGTCTGGAGCCCTTACAATTCTACTGGTTCCGAGCAGCAATGCGTCTTTACAACTCCCTGACCGATGCAACAGCTCCACAATGAAAAAGATGTTGCAGGCTGACATGCGGCTGAGCTCGAGATCTGATGATTGTTGGTCTTCCCATGATCTGTCAGCCATGGATGGTTCGGCACACTCCCATTTTTTCGAACAGAAGCTGCTAAATTGTGTGCCCATTGATCTCAGCCGTTTTGCTGTAGATGTCAGTACCAGGCATCTATAATATTGGGAGCCTTTTTCCAACACACACCCTAGAGAGTGCAACAGTAAACGCTTGACCTATCACCAGTGGTGCGCTCCTCCCACTAAAAGGGTCTTGGTTATGTATTCTCCTTATAGTTATAGTCTCCCAAATACATGTTCCTTGACCTCCCCCATGATGTCATTCGCAGCGTGGCTCAGTTTAGGCTCCGTATTCACACCCTTCGCCATGAGACAGCAACTTGGAATAACAGCTCTCCTCCAAACTGTGACCTTTGTGAGGCTGATGATGATGTCCAGGATGAACAACATGTCCTCTTCCATTGCACACATCCCCAGGTGGTCTCTCTCCGCAGGAAATGTGCTCTCTTGTCCACACAGGCAGGATCTCATGATGCGTCTGTTTTTTTGAACCAGAACAACAACAAACTGCCTTTCCCCTTATGAATTAATTGCCTTTTATGAGCAGGCTAGCAGTCACACTTCTCGACTGAAGGCCTTATCCTTGCAAACCTTGTAACAAGAAAAATAGCAAAAGTTGATATCCGCCGAGACCTGCGCTTGGGATCCCAGTATCTGCCAAGCTACTGCTGTTGGCATGATTTGCATGATATTTTGGGTCTTGAGCTTGCTGGACAGGGCCTGCCTGACAGTCGTGTTGTAGGTCCCATGGTGGAGGCCAACTTGCTGGTGTAGACTTCTGAGCCACCTCTTCCTCTTGGTCTGTGTGGTGGGGCCCTGCCTTTCAGGACAGGACCTTTCCTTAATGCACACGGCCGGACTTGGCAAGTGTATTTTTTCTTTTTTTTTTCATCCCCCCTGGACGTAAAGCTTTTCACACGTGCCAAACCCCTACATTTCGCTGCTTTAATTTGACTCTTTTGTTCCACCTGTTTGCCATGTCTTCTCTGCCTATTCCTGCACGAGTGAGACAAATCTTGGCTCCTCATTCGGTTTTATTTGCTCAGTATGCTGAGCAGCCAAACTTCCTGGCTGAAGGCTAAATTCCAATTGTAAACCTTGTAAACCTTAATGAGGGTTATTTTAATTTAGTGATAAGTATACATCCTTCAAGGACGAACACAACTTGAAACAAGTTGTTTGTGTTCATCAGGGTAGTAGTTGTTTGCGTATTTGAAGAAAGGAGGCAAGACTGTCTGGAGCAATTTGTGCATAACAGCGCATCATGGCGGCAGCAATCGCTGCTAATTCAGCTCGACATAAGGTGTCGGTAATTCCAGCCGTTGGGCTCAACAAACTTTCTGGTGTCAGTGAGAGGGCAGCAGACGCCTGCTCCATTTTTTTGTTTGCCATTCCGAAGTACTGCAGTACTGCGTGAGTACTGCAACATTGATAAGGGGGCTTTTGCTTACACACACAACGAACAATTGCAAGCTAAAGGACCGCACAGACTTTCAAAACTCAGCCTCTCAAGCCGATCATTAATCGTTGTACGTGCAAGGCACACTCTCCTAAGCTAGCATATTGAAGGCGTGGCCCAATCAGCCCCACAGGACTAGCTAGATAGGCAATTCTGTTGCAGATTCAAAGTATACTGCTGCTGAGCAGAGGTCCTCAGCTCTCAGGGTCAAGGTCTGGCAGCCAGCCCAGTCGGGTACCTGTTTGTACCATCCTAGAAAAAACATCACGTGCACGCGGCCCATAGTCCAATGCCTCATCACCTAGCACACTGCGCACACGTTGAAAACCCTGCATGGGCAGGCAGAGTTGTGAGATTAGTTCATGGGCTCACTTTTCAAAAATGCAGCTTCTTCCTCATCTTGGCAATGCATGCTTTGGATTGCATGGATGGGAGGCAGCTACTCAATCAGTTGCATGACAAGTTACATGGAGCTCGGTTTATTTGGTATGCTAAGAAGAAAAAGGCAGCTTCACGAGGATGAAATTGTGGGTATTCACCAGTGTTTCAGAATGGATCAGTGTACTGTACTTGAGACAAAATATTCAGCAAATAATCCTTCAGGGGTGTGTGTATGGGGGCATGTGTGTGTGTGTGTGTCAGGGATGGGTCGTGCAATAACTTAGAACTGTTTGCAAACTCAAACTTTTTCGAACTGTTGGCGAACTTTATTTTGGCAGTTCGTAGGACTTTAATGTAACCTCCCTGCCAAATTTTGACCCAGTGACACCCCATAACAACCCCAATATAGCCCCCGGACACCCGCCCGGGCAGACCTTTTGCTGTGCCCTTTAAATACTGTGCCTGGAAGGGAATGGGATGAAGGGTGGAGGGGATTGGGTGGTTGGGGGGCAGTTTCTACCCCTTCCCAGCCTTCCCGCCTACAGGCATACGCACGTTTGAACAGTTTGTCGAACCACACACTTTCTCAAACAGTTGGCAAACTATATTTGCCAAACCGGCAAACGACCCATCCTTGGTGTGTGTGTGTGTGTGTGTGTGTGTGTGTGTGTGTGTGTGTGTGTGTGTGTGTGTGTGTGTGTTCCCTGCATGCTCAACTAGACCGGCCCCCTAAGGATACAAAATGTTGGAACTCCTCCACTCATACACCTTGCCCCCCTCCCCCTCCCCCATCTGGCATCCCCGGGGGAACAATTGTTGAGACCTCCTCAACTTACGCATTTTGCTTGCGCTCTTGGATCCAAAGAATGGGCATAGCCATGTCCATCCTTCTACTATGTTTGAAGATTGGTGTTTTTTTCAATATCAGAGTCCAAGACGGTACCTTTGCCATTTGCGTGTCTGTTATGACGTTTGCTGCAGACAGGGCCCCCAGCAGCTCAATCATGTCAGCCTCGGCCTGCAAGAAAATGGAAGAGACGGGCTTTAAATACGACAGCCTGAGCCGATGCAATGTGAGACAGAGGCTTTGGTGTACCTGCCTACCCTCTACTGGTAGACGTGCGAAAAACGTGCGCCGCATTGCATGGACCGCAGCCTGTGAGCTGCTTTTCGCCAAGGACCGCATCGCCTCTACAGCATCAGCCTGTGGAGAGCTGGGACTTGGCTCAGGAATTTGACTCAGCAAGCAAGCCTAGAAATGGGATCCGGGCATGCCCTGACATGGCCTGACAGTACTGTACACTATGCCACCTGAATCACAAGAGGAAGGACTTTGTGGCTGCGCGCGCCTAGCTGACCAGCGCTGCACGTTGCTTTTCTGCAGTGACTTCCCAGGTCTTGGTGACATCTTGAGGACAGTTGCCGTTGAGAAGTGGGTGCAAAGGAAAGCGATCACTGAATGAGAGCTACCACAATGTCAGTGCATTATGAAGGCTGACACCATGAAGAGGTGGCTTCCCTCTGTCAAGGCCAGGAGCAAAAGCCTATGCATATGGCCCAAGCATCTGTGGGTCATGCACGACACTCATTGGCCCAAAGCATGCAAAGGTGCACTGTTTCATGTGCACGCCCACAGATACCGTGCTGAAAGGGCAAAGCTGACACAAAAGAGGGTATGCGCTCTGAAGCAGTCCGTTTGCACGCCCCTGTAGACGCCCACAGGTGTTTTCTGGTGCAGCATGTTCACACCTTTTCCTCTGCGAATGATAGCTCGATGGCGGACTTCACCAGCTGATGGTGGTAGTAGCGCGCGCCAATCTCCGTCAAACATCGAGCCGCCTCAGAGGCGTCATGGGCACCTGCTGAGAACTCCTTGAGGAGGTCCACGAATTGGCCTTTCACCTGCAGTAGCAGTGCAATTGAGCAATAACAGTGCAATTCAGCAAATCCACCTAACGGCCCTCACTTGCACCAGCAGGGCACGCATCCCATCTGCACTGCATTGTTGTGCCCTGCTCGATTGTGCAATCGTGGTTGCGCAGTCACCCTGTAGTCACTGTTGCACATCCACTGCTGTGCAGTGACTGTCACCCAGACACTTCAGTAAAGTCGCTGTTACGCATCCACGGCTGTGCAGTCATGGTGGCGCAGTCACCCTGTCTGCACCGCACTCTTGCGGGTGCAATTCAGCACAGCTTCACAGCGCTTGTGTTTGCTTCCTGGGTCAACGCTCAGAGCTATACAGTGCTTGTGTCTGCTTTCTGGGGGGCAATGCTCAGCGTCTTCAAACCTTGTTTTTCTTGTAGGGTCAAAGCTGTGCAACAGCCAACGCATGCCGATTACTGGTGAGGATTGGTGGGGATTGCTGACTGTTGATTCTTGCTAGAAGAAAGGCTTGCCGATTCCCAAATGTACAGGTAAGTGGCCATTCTCTGAAAACGTGTTGGCTGCTGAGGGAATTCACCTACGGAAAGGCCTGCTGACTTGTTCCTCCTCATCCTTATGGTGTGAATGGCGCTGACCGGTGAGGGGGTCCACTAAAGGACCCACCTGCTGACCTGTCTCAACCTCATATTGCAGCACATGTTGTGTTCATATTAAATAGTGTGTTCACCTCTCTTGGCCATGTTACTCATCAAGAAGAGGTGCTGTTCAAAGCTACCTCGCAAGCGGTTACTGTATCCTCCACATGAATGCAAGGACTCGGCCATCTCAACTGCCGTGACAGCCATGTGCCGCAAGCGAGCTGCTCTGGCACAGCTGGTGCCCTAAACGGCAGGCTGCGCCCAATCTTTGCTGAGTGCGTAGACCTGTGCCAACACACACACACACGCATGCTCCATGCTGAGCGCCCCCCCCCCCTGCCATGCATTGCCTAGGCACCCCCCCCCCTCTCCACACACGTACCTGCTCCATGCTGAGCGCTCCCCCATGCCATGCATTGCTCAGCCGCTCTGCCCCATGCCGCGCACTCAGCAGGCCTCCGCAGGTGCGCACGATGGCCACGCCCAGTGACTGGCTACGCAAGGACTTCAGCACCTACAACAATCATAAATGATGATTCACAATGCAAGTTTGCACAAGCTTCCACGCTCTTGTACATTGCCAGTACCCATGCAAGTAAGGGGCAGGCAACAACATGGGATGCACGAGAAATCTGTTGCCTACTCAAACTCTCAAGAGTACATTGAGGTGCGCAAAGAAGCCTCAGCCGCTGGGGGCTACACAAAATCACAAGAAATAAAGCCATCACCTGTGCAAGCAAGCTCACTTGTGTAAAGAAGGTGGGCAATACCGCTTCATCCACCAAAACAAAATCAAAGGCATGCTGACTCACTTGTGTAAGGAAGGCGGGCGGCAGCACTTCGTCCACGATGGCACGACCCAAAAACAGCGCAAGCAGGTGCACCTGTGTGTGTGCATGTGTGTGTGCGTGTGTGTGTGTGTGTGTGTGTGTGTGTGTGTGTGTGTGTGTGTGTGTGCGTGCGCGCGTGAGTGCGTGTACGTATGTACATGTGTGCAGGCAAATCAATTGCCATACAACAATAACTACAGCAGCACCAGCTTCCAGTGCATGCAACCATCACAATCACATGCAGCCAACATCCACGACAGCAGACCATAACAACAACCTATGGAACTACGGAAGGTACACGCACCACATCGGGGCAGTCCAGCACAAGGTCATCTGCAGCAGCAAGGAGGCGTGTGAAGCCCGCAGCCACCTGGTCGCTGCTCAGCACCTGCATACATGTGAAAGCAAGTATGCATGCGTGTGTGTGTGTGTGTGTGTGTGTGTGTGTTTGTGTGTGTGTGTTTGTGTGTGCGCGCGCGCGCTAGGCCCAGCTCTGGTTTCAAGCACACACCTTGTCCTTCAAGCTCTTTCTTGGTATTCACACTTCATGCACATGGGGACAGGACAGGGGATGCAGCTCAGGATCTGGCACCACTTCTTGCAGTTTATTTCATGTTTTCAAAAGCAGTTTCATGTGCATTTAGTGCACAATGCCCGGAGTAGAAAGGAAAAAGTGTAGCAAAGACACTCCCTACATTGATTGAGGAGACACATGACCCACCATGCCGGCCAGCCATTGAACAACATTCTGTGAGTGCAAGACGCAACCTCCTGCTCCTTTCTGCCTGTCCCAGTGAGCATTTGCAATCTTTGCACTGCATTAGTGCCCATCAATGGGTGCAGCAGGGCTAGCATCAAAGCAACATGGGAACACAGCAAGTGCGTGACGGATGCGTTTGCTGATAGGTGCAGCTGGGTCAGCAGCATAGCAACGTGAGACACAGCAAAAGCAAAAAAATGCTTACGCGCAAATTATGTTTTGTTACACCAATAGGGTACAGCAGGTCAGCAGCTGTGAGAGGATTGACCTACCGATGGGTGCAGCTGGGTCAGCAGCTGTGAGACGAGCTCCCTCTCTCTGTCTTTCCTGTCCAGGGAGGCCACCACGGCCTGCTTCACGAACACCTGCATCAGGCCGGGAGCTTGGAACTCTTGCAGCCTGCGTGAGCATGCAAGTGTGCAGGAGGTTGAGTGCACACAAACGTGCAAGAGTTTCAGTTTGGGGTGAGAATTAGGTCTTAGTGCGAAAGACAACCTGCTTCACAGACACCTGCATCAGGCCAGGGGCTTTGAACTCTTGCAGCCTATGTTAGTACGCCAGCGGGTAGGAACTTTAAGGGGGGGGGAACAAATCTTCAAGTGGACCTGGCAACAGCCCTTCAAGCAGACACCTACAACAGGTCTAGGGGTATGTGGCAACAGCTTTTGAACAAACACCTGCATCAGGCCAGGGGCTCGGAAATCTGAAGCCTGCATTTGCATACCAGTGTGCAGGGGATGGAGTGCAATGGGCAAAATCAAGGTGCCAAAGATCATGGCATGAGCCTGCATCACGGACACCCACACCACGGACACCTGCCTCACGAACACCTAGGTCATGGACACCCGCATCACAGACGCCTGCCTCACAAACACCTGTTTTATGAACACCCGCATCAAAAACACCTGTATCACGAACAACTGCATCATGGACACCTTGCGCATCAGGATGGGGCCTCGACCTCCAGCAGCTACTAGCATGGAGACAAAGGTTTACTCAGGGCATTGAGCAGAATTTTAAAGGATTTGAATCAGCAGAGTCCTTGAGGCTGCTTCCCAGACGTGCGCATGAGGCCATGTCCTTGGAGCTCCAGCAGCCTGGACACCACATACACACACACGCACGCAAGCATGTGGGGAGGCAGGTTACAAACCCCACTGGCCCTGGGTAGGCCAGGCCTCTTCACAGAGAGCTGAACAGACTCTATAAGGAACATAGCAACAAGAACATGCGATCCCCCTTCTCTACTGGAATTTTGCACTCTTGATCCAAACATTGCTCTAAAACAAGTGGAAAAACAAAACCGCGCCTTCCAAAGGCGCTTCTACCACCCACAAAAGCACTGCCACAGAGAAGAAAACGAACAGCACAGCTGGAGGTCCTGTCGGACCACTCACACCTCATCATGCCGGCTGTTCCTTTGGCCCATTTTTGATCAGGATCACACGATTTGGATGCTTTTCACCCGCTTCCAAAATCTCCACAGCAAATACTCCACAGCTCCTCCTTTATTTCTTGTTAAGCCTGCCAACATTTGCCTCTTGCGCCTCCACAGCTCCTCCTGTACCGCAGAACCTCCTCCACTGCTCGTGATGGCTGCCAACATTTGCCTCTTGTGCAAAGCAAAGCATGGCCTCACTTTGCAATGCTGCAACACACACAGCACTCGCTCCAGGCCTTATCTTGCAATGCTGCAACATACACACAGCACTCGCTCCAGGCCTTATCTTGCAATGCTGCAACATACACACAGCACTCGCTCCAGGCCTCACTTTGCAATGCTGCAACGTACACACTGCACTTGCTCTAGGCCTCACTACACGGCGCTGCCAGCGCAGAGCTCACCTGCGGCCCACCTCCCCAACGTCACTGGAATCAAAGAACTCGCGGATGATGGAGATGCCTTCTGCTTTAAATGCCCCCACAGTTCGGGGCATGCCTGCGCGTGTGAAACATGCAGCGAGATTAATGCATGCATAGCCAGAAGGGCCCTCCCCAGGCGTCCCAGTCGTGCAAGCCAGGACAGCTGACCTGCTATGCAAACAAGCCATGGAGGATGCGAACGCCCCCGCTCCGTGCAATGCAAGCTTGGCGCAATGCAAGCACGGCTTGCATGGAACACAACAGCAAGATCTATTGTTCTTGAGCAACAGATCCTAAGGTTGATCCAGGTCCCCAAGGGTCTCCCACGACGCAGTGCCATGTGAGCAACACCTGCATGGAGCATCCTCTTGAGCCACAGGTCCCAAACGTGAACCAGGTCCCATTGGGGTCTGGGTGTCCCACAGATTTCACTGTCTGGCATGCCTGCAAGCGACACACACGCATGCAGCAGCAGCAGCAGCAGCACCCACCCTTGGTCTCCTGCTCCGCCTCAGAATTGGGTGTGCTGGTGCCGTTGGTGGAGGTGATGGAGGCAACAGAGATGCTGCGGTCTTTGGCTGCCATCCGTCGTAAGGCACTGGCTTCGTCGCTGTCCAGCAGGCCCGCGCTCTCCGCGGCCTGCACACACGTGCACATGCGAGTGCGGGTGTGCATGCGAAAAGAGAGAAAATTGTACAAAGGCAGAGGGAACTCGCCCGACATCAATTCAGGTGCATATGTGCTTGTGTGCATGTGTGTGTGTGTACGCATGTGTTGTATCCATCGCTCTTGAGGCTTGTTTTATCGCTCTGGGAGTTCTCCAAGTATGTGCAGAACATGCATGCTTAGCGCAATGGAGTACCTCAAGGCCCCCCTGCATAACAGCTTGAAGTCCAACACCTTGTAAGTATGCGCGTGGACACTCAAGAGCAAGGAATTGAACGTTGCTCCATTTCCCTGCCAAGCAGCCATTGGGAAATGGCTTTTGAATCAGGCCATCCTACTGTCTTTGATTCCTACCAGCTTGGCTGTCCAGCCCACATAAATGCCCAGCAGCTGTTGGGAAATTGGCTTGAATCAGGCCATCATGCTGCCTTTGAAGAATATTTACTGCCTATTTCTTCTACTTACACTCAGTTGTATAAGTAACGTGTGTCGTACACAACTTTCTACTGTAAGGCAGTATGTTTCCTCCCACAGCTTAGCTCTGTCCAGCCCAAATAAATGCACTTGCCACAGCATCAAGAAGGATTGAAGGTATTACGTATTGATGGACATTGGCATTTTATGTTCAGCAGGATATCAAGTTTCCGCAGAAACGACATGATGGCTGCTTAGTGGCGCGTTTTGCAGGGCCTCAAAGAATAAAATTGCACCATGAAGCAGGCACATGGCTGGGAGGCCACAGGGTTAAGTGTGTACCAGCTCATAGCTCTTAGGTTTATGGAGGAGACCCCAGGTTGGCCACATGGCAAATGAGCACAAGCCAATTTCAAGATTCTAGAAACAGGCATCGTTGGAAGCAACATGATTCTAGTTTTTAAACAATGAAACACTAGCATGTGTGTGTGTGTGTGTGCGTGTGTGTGTATGTGCATTGCTCCCCATACAATACCCGCCCCACATCTAAGCGGCCATTGCTCTACAGTGCTGCCTGCCTCCATTCATTGCACAAGACATATAAGTTTAGCTGGCTACCATGTGCACGGGCTTGTTCAGCAAACTTTAGCACCGATGAACTTGCAAGGGCCTGCCTGGCTTTGCGGCCTTCCTAGGCAGCCAATACCAACACACATCTCTACGACTCTCACAAAAGAAAAGAAAGAACAGAACGGGCTACTCACACCAGGTCTCTTACAAGTCTTCATCGCACACTGACCAGCTTGGTGCTGCTGCCATCATAGTTGCCATGTCAGGGCACCCTCATACAACTCCTCTACCTTTGATTGTCCTTCTTGATCGCTGCCACCAGAGATGCCCAATCCCGCAACCTCGCGGCACCGCTGCCGCATGAAGCGTGCACTCGCAGGACTTCAGCATGTTGCATTGCACGCGTGCCTTCATGACTTTGGCATGCAGCATCACATACACACCTCCATGACTTTGGCATGCTGCGCGCGCGCAGCAGGGTTGTCCAGGCACAGATCGTCCAGCTGCTCTGCCACACGGCTCAGGCCCTTGGACAGCTGGCCAATAGAGACCTCACCGCTCTCTGCCAGCCTGCGCACGCAGGTCAGCAGTAGCAACAGCAGCGATTTTGTATGCGCACTGCGTATGTGTGTTGTGCAACCACGGGAGACAAAACAGTAAGGCCTCTTTCACTTTCCACGAGTTCTCCTCATGAGTCATGTGGGCATCAGGAGTGATCATACGACTTGGCATGCAGACATTTGGCAGGCTATCCATTACAATGGAGCACTGAAGATGCAGTGACAATACACACCATCAGCAATTATGACAGTGACACAGCACACCACCACCATGGAGCACGGAAGGTGCAGTGACATGTCGCACCATCAGCAACCATGACACTGGCACTGCACACCATCACCATGGAGCACGGGAGATGCAGTGACACTTCGCACCAATTGCAGGCAGGGTGTTTGACTGGTGCAGGCTATATAGGCCATGTGATCATCAAGTGTGTGTGTGTGTGTGTATGTGTGTGTGTGTGTGCACGGGAGTGTGTCGGTTCAGGCTACAGGTGTCCTGAGGCAAAACTGGACACCAGAGGCTGCAACAGCAACCCCAGTTTTCCGGCGTACCAGAAGCCTGAATTTCTGGCAGCAGCCTGACAGAGTCTTGAGGCAAACATGACATCAGTGGCAGAAATCGACAGTGGCTGCAACTGCAACTGCAACCACAGTTGTGCTGCATGCGATCAGCAGCCTGGATTCTAGCACCAGCCGCACGGAACCCCAGAGCAACGCTCAACATGCTCTACTCCTTGTTCCAAAGTGATGAGACATTTGAGCTGAATTCTGGATAGGAGGCAGCAGCCTGGAGCCCATATAAACCCCTCCCCTCTTCCACACTGCAACCACCAGCTCTCAGTGCTGCTCCAATGCAGATCATCTACCTTGCCAATAAGTTAATGAGCGCATAAGCATTGGATCTACATCAATGAGCACAAATACATCAGGCCCCATACCATGCCAAGAGGTCATTGAGCAGATTCATGTCCCACACCTCAACGAATTAATAACCTTTATTGAGAAATCCCTTACCTTGCCAAGAGGTCAATGAGCGCCTGTGTCAGGCCAGGGTTTGCGCTGCTGGCCTCCATGGCCATCAAGATGGCTTGCTTCACGGCCTGCAGGGACAAATACAAGCAATTGGTGTGTGTGTGTGTGTGTGTGTGTGTGTGCGCACGTGTGGATTCACAAGCTTCACTGCCTGCAGAAGTAAACCCAAACAGAAGTGTGTGTTTCCACAAGCTTCTGCTGTCAGGGGTACAAACACACACACATACACACATATACACACACGCACGCAGACACATACCTCGTGGTAGAAGAAGGGCACGTGCAGTGAGCGCAAGCAGCGTGCAGCCTCCTCAACATCCCTGCTCACAGCAAACTCCTGCAACAGCCGCCCGATGGCTTCCTTGGTCTCTTGGTACTCCAGGCCCGCTCCTGCACATGCAATGGCATCAGCATACATTCAATCAGCACCGATGGCTTCCTTGGTCTCTTGGTACTCCAGGCCCGCTCCTGCACATGCAATGGCATCAGCATACATTCAATCAGCACTGATGGCTTCCTTGGTCTCTTGGTACTCCAGGCCCGCTCCTGCACATGCAATGGCATTAGCATACATTCAATCAGCACCGATGGCTTCCTTGGTCTCTTGGTAACCTAGTCCTCCTGCACACATAACGACGTCAGCACACACGCAATTCAGCTTTGCCCCTCGCACTCAGCTGGAGTGTCGGACATTTATCTTTGCCCTCCAAGCCCATGCCCTGCATGTGCCACACACCCTGCATGCATTCTTTGCAGGTGTGCCAGCGGATACATTCAGCCGGCTGAGTCCCTGAAGCCCTTCTCAACAAAATGGTTCCTTGCAACGCGTGGCGTAGTTGCTAACAAAAGGACTGCAATCCACATTTGTAGCAGTTGTGGTCGTTGTTGAGCTGGAGGCTGCAGCTGAGCATGGAAACTGAGCAGCAGCTGGTGCTGGCCACCATGGCCGATGCACTCTTGTTTCCTTGATCTGCACATGTTATCAACTAAAATCACATGCACAGGCTCAAGGCTCACATTTTGTAAAGCCAAGCTTTTCAGGGCATAGAGTCATATCCTGCTCTGTCAAAAATCTGGCCCAGACACATCCTGAGGTTCTTGAGCAATGCACATAGTCGAACAAAAGCGACTGCTTGCATTGAGCACACAGTTTGATATGTTGATGCATCTGCAAGGAATGCGGGAGTAGCTTGCCTGGGGGATCTCTATCATTTCCCCCCTCAGGGATTGAGAGCTGAGAGAAGGAGTAAATAGGAAAACTTTAACTTGCAACGGCGATGGAGTTGCATGGCTGAGAGGTCCTGGTGAACGCAAAAATCCACAACTTTGAGCTAAGCAGCAGCTGAATCCAGAAAAAAGCTTACAACCATACGTTATTTTGGATGCAATGCATTGGTATTGCATTGCACTTAATTCTACCCCTCCAGATGCACACCCTCACCCCCCCCCCCCCCCCCCCAAAGCAGTCGCGTAGCCACGTGCACATGTCATTCCCAGCTCTGTAGCACCTTTTGGAATGCACACCCACAACCCCTTACCCCCCCCCCCCCAAAAAGCAGTTGCGTACAAGTAGTTATGCTGTCAGAAACACACCTGACCCCAAGCACCGCAGCACCCTCTCTGCCCTAAGAAGTGCTTGCAGCTGCTGCTCCTTCCCCCCCCACACTCACATATGCAGTCACGTAGCGCGCTGCAAACACACCTGATCCCCAGCACCGCAGCACCTTCTCCGCCCCATGGCGTGCCGACAGCTGCTGCTCCAGCTTATGCTTGAGGGCCTGGGAGGGGGCTGGAGTATTCGGCACCCTGCGCAGCATCCACAGTCAGCCAGGCAACTTGGTTGCAGTCAAAGGTTGGCGCTCTGGCTTCCAAGCACACCAGGAAGTGTCCGCATGGTGCCAACAGTGTTTTCAACCACAGCCTCTATAATTTGATCAATGTATGTGATGCCCAAGTACTGCTGGTCAGTGCCTCCAATGTATGGAGAGCGAGCTGCTCTGGTAGGACAAGAGCTGCCTATTATTGAGGTGGAAGATGTACAGGTGCTTGAAAGGTGACACAAAGGTGAAAGGTGAAAGGTGACACAAGGTAAGACACCTCAGTGATAGATGGACAGGTGCTTGAAAGGTGACACAGGGGATTGTGGATCAGCACAAATTGGACAGCTGCTTCTCCACACTGCGGTGAGGGGCAGGTATGACAGCAGGCATACCAGCATGCAAGCAGGGTCAGGTGCGACAGCAGGCATGCGAGCACCGCCATGCGTTTACGTACAGAGGCCAAAGCTTATTGTGCCTGGCCACCCGGAGTCCTCTTGGCCACCCGGAAAGCACCTTCACATGGATAGCCAGCCCCTGGATAGCTGGATAGCCTCGACCGCCCGGGTAGCACCAGCACCTGGATTGCCAGATAGCCTGGACCAGACGGATAGCGCCAGCAAAGCAGTTCCCCTTCACCTCCATTGCTTCATTGAAGCACAAATTCAAGTGCGGCATTGCGCGCAGAACCTTAAATTCCCCACCTATTCTCTTGCATCAGCAAGCAGCTAACGTGCAGACCAGAACGGCGCTTACCTCTCTACAATGGCAGCACGGCGCTCACCTGTGTGCAATGGCGGGGGGGAGGACATCGTCCACCACCGCGCGTGCGATGAACATGGCCAAAAGGTCTGGTGCCTCAGGGCAGTCAAGCACTAAGTCACCTGCGCAATGAACATGGCAATCCAGCACTAGGGCACCAGCGCCATGAACACGATAAGGGTTCTGATGCCTCAGGGCAGTCAAGCACTAAGTCACCTGCGCAATGAACATGGCAATCCAGCACTAGGGCACCAGCGCCATGAGCATGATAAGGGGTCTGGGGCCTCAGGGCAGTCAAGCGGTAGGTCACCAGCACAAGTGTGAGAATTTGTTTGTCATGCTTCCTTTATGAACTAATGAACTGCATGTGCCGCAAACATGGATAAGAGGTCTGGGGGACCTCGGGGCAAGTTAGCATAAAAGGTCACCTGCGCATGTGAGCATAAACCAGCTTGTTACTCTTTTTTCCACTACAGGTAATTTGTGCTTTAATCAGGTACACCTCTGTTTCAAAGTGACCATAATCAGCAGAAGGTCACCTGCACATAGATTTACGAACAACCAGCTAAAGACCGTTTTAGCGCTGGAGGGGGGGGTGGGGTAACGCACATTCCTGATAGATTCTTATATTGCAAAATGACAAATAGATACATATGAGCAAAAGTATGTGGTCATGCATCTTGTGAATACATTTAAAGACCTGCATGAACAAGCAGACCAAATCTAGAAAAACTCTTAGCAGGTCTGTGCACGCTCACGACGCTTTTGGCAGTCATGGTGGCACCAGCAACCCAGAGCCACCATCTTAGCTGTTGCTAGGACTAGTTTCTTCCCAGAAAGAACCAGGAAGGTGGGATGAGGGGCCAAAAAAGAACAAGGACAACAGGTGCTCAGGCACTGCCATGTCGATCCTCGCTTGTGCTTGCAACAGACAGTGAAGGCCATGTGCAGAATTAGCAGCATGGCTGGAAAGCCACAAGCATTCTGTAATCCTCCCTGTGTTCATGCTCTTCCTTGTGTCTTAAGCTCCTTTTTGTGTCCAAGCTCTGCCTCGTGTCCTTGCTCATATCCAAGCTCTTCCTCCTGTCCATTGAACAATGAAGCAGGCAGAGGCAAGCACTAAAACATTCCCACCTATGCTGTCGATCAGGATGGTGAAGCCCCTCTGAACTTGGTCAGGAGGAATGACCTGCGCCCAGGGATTGCAGTGCGCACCTTGTGAGTGCAATTCCAGACAACGCGGGTGATGTAAATGATCTATCAAGCCAAACAACCTATTGTGCTACAAACAAAATCCATGCCCGAGGGAATTGCTGGCAGCTGTGCCACTCACAGCACTGCAGGCTGGAAGCTAATACATACAGATGCTCTAAGGCATGCAACGCAAGCCGCTGTTGGACACACAATAACACACAGGCTGTTGCGCCACGTGCACCACGTACATCAGCATACAGGCTGCTCAGTGCTTGGCTGGCCATCTCACGCTCGCGGTTGCTGCGGTCTAGGGCCAGGGTGATGAGGCGCTTCACAAAGTAAAACATGTAGCCCTGCATGTGAAGGCGAGGACGATTCAGTGCTTCTTAATGTAGAACATGCAGCCCTGCATGTGAAGGCGAGGACAATTCAGTGCTTCTTAATGTAGAACATGCAGCCCTGCATGTGAAGGCGAGGACGATTCAGTGCTTCTTAATGTAGAACATGCAGCCCTGCATGTGAAGGCAGGGGTGATGACGCGCTTTACAAAGTGGAGCATGTAGCCCTCCAAGCGTCAAGGATAAGCAAAAGAGGGACTCCACAAAGTACGGCACACAGCCCAGTTCCTCTAGTTGCAGTGAAGAAGGTATTCAGAAATCACAATCAAGCCACTCCTACACGAGCGTACGCGATGGTCATTATTACTATGTGGAAGAGGTTGTTACCCTGGAATTAAAGAAGCAAGCATTAAAGAGTTTAGGTATCATGCGTCTTTTTTGGATTTAGTGAGTGCAAACGCAGGCACTTCTGAGAGCGCGCGCACAGGCAGATGGGTGAGCTGATCGAACATAATCATCTTAACATGCAAAACTTAAACAATTAGTAGGGACCAATACGGAGAAGTTACTTTATTCAAGCGGTGCCGGTCGACTGACAAGATGCTCTGCAGCCGCCCAGTGGAAAGACAACTTGCATCCTGCTATGAGCTGCTCAAGCCTTTGTACCTCGATTCAACAGCTGAGAACTTCAAAGACTGCTTCAAGCTTCATATCTTGTCTTTGCCTAGAGTTGGAAACCAAGGTGGTCTCCTCCTGCGATTTCCTTGCGGAACAAACGCGCCCAGCTCACACTCCCAACGCAAAAAGCAAAAAGCAAAACGCAAGAGTGGCCACAAGGCCCAGCGCTCACTGTCACTCCGAGGTCTTCCAAGGAGTTGGCCACTTCTTTGACGTCGCCAGATGAAAAGTACTCTGCCACGATGGCCTCCACCTAAAAGAGTGTGTGCGCATGCGTGCGTGCTCAATGTGAACGGTCACAAGTTGAATACCCTGCCAGAATGGCCTCGACCTGAGCCAGGGTTTTGCAGGAGTGCATGTACGCAAGGTGTGTGTTTGTTTTGGGGGGTTGGGGGGTGAGACCCTCCACCTGAGCCAGGTTGCAGGAATGCATGTACGCAAAGTGCGTGTGTGTGGGGTGGGGGGTGGGGGAAGACTCAACATGTGTAGGGAGCAATGCAACATCCAATAGGGTACAATGTTTGGTATCGACTAGGGCCCCTGTGCAAGATATGAGTCCATGATTTGATATGCACACAGGGGCAGCGTCTAGCACGACATGTTCATGCATAGGGTTGGGAAAAGCGGGTTGTGCGTAGAAAGAGGCTGGAAAGAGCCCCTTAGGGAATTACTTGGCCCTCTTTTTTAAAGCCTCTGTTAAAAAAGCTCAACCCTCTTCACACAACCCTATGTGTAATACACATAAGGAGTGTGATGTACTTAGGGGGTGTGTGTTGCACATAAAGAGCGTGATGCAAGCTGCACATGATGCTTTGCATGCTGCCCTGACAGAACAATGATAATCGCCAGACCAAGTTCCAAGCACCAAGTAAGGTGTGAAGCAGCTTCGCATGTTATACTGACGAATCATGAAACTTCATTATTGGGTGCATAGCAGGCTTGTGTGCATCACACTCTTCATGTACATTTCACATAAATCACACACACATATCATCCTCTGGAGCTGCGCATATGCAGGGGCTATGCTTATTTTCTCTGTACCAATCTAATCCTAACACAGATTCTGAAGGCAAATCGCGCATGCTCTGCCAGCACGAGACAGACAGCTGCTCATACAAAATTTGCTCTGATGTACATGCATACGCATGCTCTACGCATGCTCTGACGTACATGCATACGCTCTGACGTACATGCATACGCATATATATACATACACATACTCCAACTTTCCACACTAAAGATCACTGGCATGCTCTGGCCCCTCACCTTCTCTTTGTACACTTGCAGCTCCGTTTTGATTCTTTGCTGCTGCGTGTGTAGGACCACCGTGCGCTCCTCATCTGAATCATAGTTGGGGTCGTTTTTATCAATGGCCGCCTTGTTGTCAGGCCTTGTGCCTGCGCATGCAGTGTGTTGCTAAGCATGGTTTGTCAACTCTGCCTAACAAAAATCAGGGTGCTGTGTCCAGGCTTATCGGAGCACTTAATGTTTCAGTTAAGCTGCCCTTGCAGGCAGGTACAGCTATGCAGGCCTCACATTTCCTTTCCTCCTTTCATCAAGGTACCGGGCTGCTGTTCACATGAACATAAACATGCGATTATAAGCAAACGCTGAGGTGCGGTTTGGAAGAGCGCGGAGTGTGTTCCAGTTGCATGCTTGAGACGTGTATGTGGCATCCGGTAGGTGCAGAAGCTTGTCTTGTAAACTTGCTGTGAGCCTTGTGAAAGCTGGTCGAGAATGTTTCACCTACGACCCATCAGCCAGAGGTCCGGGCTGTAGGTTGACTTGATTGTAAACCAAACGCGTGGCTTCCACCCCCAGGTTTTGCTCATACATGTTGGCAAGGCCATTCAATCCCATGATTTTTTTCTAGAAAACAACTCCCAGCGTGATACAAAGTTGACAGCGCCGGTGCACAATCAAGTTCTGCAAGCGCAGTGGCTCACTGTCCCGAGATCCCTGGCAAGCCAAAGTTTGATGGCCACAGCTCACAATGAATGCTGTTTGTAGTCATTACCTTCACCAAATCAGATGGAAAAAGGCGATACATCCAAGGCTTGAGGGAGTGTATTGGGGATGGAATGTATTGCAAGCGCCTTGCTTCCCTTCCCCCTGTTCCATTCCTTGCTTTGTTCTCCTTTCTTGACTCAGCACGCTTCAGCAGCACCATACCCACCCAGTGGTTGCCATTGCATAAAGTGATTGTGAAGTGATTGCCATTGCGCAAAGTGGCAAGGAGCCCTCTCTCAATGTCGCTTCACTGAACTAGTCACATGGCACCTTCTTGGTTTAGCTAAGCTGCTAGTCTCTTGCCGGCAGGTACAGCTATGCAGCCCCTTTCCTCAAGTGTCGCTTTACCTGGTGCTTCCCTTCCTAGTCACTGGTCTGCTCTTACAAACTCTTTGCGGCTGGTCTGCTCCAAACTCAATTCCAGGTACCATTGAATGGGACCATGACCATTAGGGCGGCTAGTACAACCAACTGTCTGCTGGCCTGTTGTGGTATGGTGACATCACTTCCATGAAAACCTGGCAATGTTGAAAGCCAAGCCACAGCTTATTCCCGAGCATGGCGCTATCCAGCATCATTTGCAGTGTGCATGAACATCTGAGCTTCATACATGACAGCTGTCACACATACAAAAATCCTTAGAAAATCGGAAGAGCGCATTCTAAGAGATCTGCTGTGGCGAGTTTGAGCCAAACCCTTCTACATCTGCCTATTGACATGACAACAACCAAGCATTGCATTGCAATCATCCTTTCACAAGTTGGTGCACAGGCCACTGGACCTGCACCATGTGAACATTGCACCTCTGCATATTTGTTCGTGTATAGACACATGTACACATGTTCCATGATGTGTGTTTGTGTGTGTGTGCGTGTTTGTGTACGTGCGCAACCCTTCCTAAAAAATATGGCTGTGCTCAAGAGATGCGTGCAAAAAAAAAACATCACACGTACCATCAAGGATCGTGCCCCATGTGAACTTTCCTCCTGCTCCGCCTTTCTGCAGAGCAAACACAACGGGTGGGATAGCAAAGCAAACATGAGCGCTGGGGACGAACAAGGGGTGTAATTGTATTAAGCCCCTTCCCCGCCGCCGGCAGCCACTCGCCCAAACATCACTCAAGCAGATCAATATCTTGGCACTGCAAGTGCCTGGTTTGAACGCACACAGCACGCCAAACACAGATCCGTGAAGAAAGAAAACCTACGTAGGCAGTGAAAACTCTCTGTATCCGCAAACATTCACAGTGGTTTTAACAACACCCTTAACATCCAGCAGAAATGATACACAGCACAGCCTGTTTGGAGCTGTCCCCACTTCCACCATCTTGCCAAAAACATGGTAAGCCCAGAGGAGTATCGCCTCGTTGCGTTCAAGCTCCCGCTGCTTTCACATACACTTCAATTGAGAGGTACCATCAGTGTTGGACAGTGAGCACTCCTTTTGGCGCACTCCTCACCAGGTGATGGTGTTGCAGGCAGCAAGTCTCAACGCCTAATCTCACTCAATTACCCGTTTGAAGACTCACCTTGGGCTCTTTCGCACCCCCTGCTGCTCCTCGTGCCTTCATGCTGGCGGCCTTTTGCTGAGTGGCAACCTCCTTGGCACGCGCTTCATCCTCTGCCATTCACAGGGATCCGCACGCATGTGTGCAAGTGTGTAAAACGTGTGGAGTGCATGTTGAATGGTTCCCTGTGTGAGATGCACACATCTTAGGTGTAGAAACATGCTGTTGCATCTGTTTATATTGGTGCGTCCATGCGCTTGAGTGTATATCCTTGTGCATATCGGCGTGCGTGCGTGCATGCATGCGTACGTGTGTGTGTGTGTGTGTGTGTGTGTGTGTGCGCGCGCGCGCGTGTGTGCACGCATGCGCGTGTGCCGAAGGGTATGTGTGCGCACCCACGCCAATGTGCAAGCACATGCAACAAACTGCTTGTGAGTGAGCACACAGGTGTGTTTACAGATCAGCCTAAAGTAAGGATCTGTACACCCCGACAAAGAGAAAGGTTACTTCCTTCCGAAACCAGTCTGACGCGGATAGGGTAAGGGTGCCAAGCATGGCACCACACGATGGACTCATCAAGTTGAGCTTCTCACCTTGGGCTTTCTCTGCCAGCGCGTAGTCAAGCAACTTCCGCTGTTCTTCTGTGAGAAAGGATCCAGGCACCGGTTGACTACCAGCGTACGGCATATCTATATTGTCTTTGTGTACAAAATGAATGGGAATACGATTTCATGGCATCAAGTTCAGAACTTGCAACCAAATCCGGAAGCGAAAAAGTTGAAGCCGCAAGGTTAAAATTAAAGTATTATGCTATAGTTACTTTTGATCTGACTCTAAGCATTGGACACCTTCATCCCCTGGATTGTTACAGTATGCATGCGACAAGATGAGTGCTGCAGCAGAGAGGCACGTTAATCACTCTTTTTGTTTACAAATATCAAATATTTGAATGAAGATCCAAGCTTGATTGGTGAGCATAATTGGTATCCTAGACTATCTCTAGATAGGCCCAGGTGAATTGAGCTGCCCTTCGTCTTCTAGTAAGATTGGTACCAATTATAGGATACACTCCTCTGTAAAAAAAGGTTGCAAAGACGTGAGCGGCCGCAAAGAGTGCTGTTGAAGGTTTAATGTGCTGAAGCTTGTGCTGGGTTCGACCTCCACATTTATATACCCTTTGATGACTGGGCCAACAAAGCAGTCACCTTGTATGTGTTGCCATTGCACCTCTCGGGTCGACTGACGCCGTCCAAGCATTCTGCAGTTACCCCTGGTATCATGACAATGCTCAAGGTATAGAGCATGAACTGACAGCTGTATCTGCAGACTGTGGGAGAAAGAAAAAGAGGAAGAAACAAAGAAATACTGCGTGGGCAGGGGAAACTCTCCCTGCATCACTTGAGGAAAGGAGCCACATTGGCATTGTCAAAAGAGTCTCCCTCACAGACTCTGAGAGGGCAAGAGGAAAGTTAATGTGAGTCCACTCCTTATGTGATTCTCAATCAATCTTCACCCTAAAGTGGCTTGCAAGTCCACAAAGTGTCATCCTAACTTCATGTCATCCTTACTTAACCATGCACTGTGACACCTTGCATGGTCACTGTCCATTCAATCAATCTAAATTGATTTGCTGGGCGCTTGCCTCCGTACTCCCTTCGGCCCACACCCATGCGCATGTGGCACTGCCTCTGAGTTTTGTACACTGACGCCCCCCCCTTTTGATTCAAACTCTGAAAAAGGGTGCCAACCGACAGGGCCTGAGCTCAGGTACATGATGATCCATTTGTATCATACAAATGTATGCACTCTCGGATATGATGTCTGAGGAAGTGGCTTGGGAACAAAATAGGGGGGTCCCAACAGTTGAACAACCCCAAACCCCCACCCCCTCTGATTAGACACATACATATCGATCAATAGCACTTGAGACCAGGATTTCGAGTACGTAATTCTATATTGGATTGGCACATGCTGTCCAAAAGGTCTGCTCCTGTATGCACCTGACTTGACAATGAAGATTCGGTGTAAATATTTGAAGGTTTGCTCAGATCTCCAGCCAAACTATGACCTGGCACAAATCAGTGACGCATGCTACTAGCATGTTTAGCAAACATGGGCTTGGATATGTAGATCGCGAGGCTATAACACTTATTACCAGAATTTTCTAACTCATGCAACATAGGGCATAGCAAAGTCTTCTGGAGTATACCTTGTATCTCAACCCAAATAAAGCGCACAATGTTCCAACGTTCCAACCTTCTACAATTAAAAACATGTGGTCCGCTTCAAAAGATCCACTAGCATAACATACTCTTTCCCAGAATGTCCCCACCAGGCAGAGAAAGAAGACAGGTCCAGCAACGAGGAAGAGAGCAGGATGATGACTAAAGGACTGCAATTCCAGACCTTCTACAACAAGCAGAGTTAGCCTTCCAACCAAGGAAAGCCATGCCCAGCAGCTACCTGCTGAGAACAACTTCAGTCTGCATAAACGTTTACTAGATGCAGCTGCCGACCACAAGCAGAAGCCTGTGGAACAGCCCTCACACCCTCAAGAAAAGAAAAGAAAAGAAAAACTACGCAGGCAGTGAAGATGCTCCCCGCATCAATTAAGGAAAAGAGGATACCTAGGGCCGAGGCACCGTGTATCCCCTTCACAAAGAGAAACAGGAGAGAAGTCGATGGGGATCAGGAGGGTTACTAGCAGTAGCCCGTGCCTGATCTTGGCGATAAGAGTTGAGAGAAGTCTTCTCAAGAGCGCGTCTGGTGCTAACAAGTTTATAAGCGTACTGGACAGAATGAGCATGAAGCTTCAGAGCAAGCCTGGTGGCTGTATGAGTGTCAAGACCAAGCTCTTTTAGAGGCTCCAGAGTGTGGGGGGTGTAGATGACCCCTCCCACACCTAACAGAATGGTGTGGAGGGTGACTTCAGCTGAGGCCCTTGAAAGATGGCTACATTGGTTGCGGTGCTGTTGCTTGGAGGCCTCAAGCTAGTTCTTGGGCCGGGTTCCCTCAGTTGTGCCGACACACTAAGTGAAACCATTATGTCGGAGTTGTTAAAGCATATTTGTTGTCGTTAAAGCACACTTTTGTGAGAGAAAAATGGTCTTAGGGTGGAGCTGCAGGCCATTTCTGCGTGATCTGAGGCCAGGAGAGTGATCTTTAGTACTCCTGTTTTCATCGCTTTTGGTGAAATTGCAATGTTCTGAACAATTCCGACTCTTATCACCAAGATAAGGCTAGGGTACTGCTATTAACCCTCCTAATCCCCATTGACTTCTTCTGTTTCTCTTGGCATAGGGGATACACGGTGCCTCGGCCATAGGTATCCTCTTCTCCTTGATGATGTGGGGAATGCTTTCGCTGCCTACCCAGTTTTTTCCTTTCCTGTGAACAATAACAGTGGGCGTGATCAGATGGAAAAGAAACACAAGAAGGAACATGTCTGGTTAATAGGCCGGCCAGTTGACTCCATCTGGTGTTTTTTAAACGTCTTTTCCTTCCATGGTACATCTATTTTCACAACTTTTCTATGCAATAGCCTGCAATGAACGCTCGAAACTGGTATACAGGTGTTTCACACCTAAAGGATCCATCAGCATCAATCCTGAAGCCCAGGCATGTACTGTTGGTGCATTCATTACATGCAACTAGGGGTTTTATATGTGGTCAATTAAGTGGTGTGCACATGCTTTAAAAAAGTAACAAGTTAAATATACAGCAAACGGCAAGTCAATAGAGACTGATAACTTGACACAGTTAGGAAGTTGCCCTGGCCTCACGAGCGCTGCCCCCAAAATGAACAATGCACAGAAAAAAAAGAGAAAGGATGGAGAAGGGAAAAATTTAGAAAGATTCGGTGGAGGTGGGGGAATGGTATGATGGACAACGTCGTCCATCCCCCAGGGTAGTGCTCTTCACCCCCCAAGGTGACTTTCACCAAATGAGTTAAACATTTGACAATATGTGTACATTTAATAATTAATACGGGCTGCATGTTTGGAATTTTTGAAATTGGCTTAAGGGGAGAAGCAGGAGCGCTCCCAACATTGGTTTAGAAAAGAAAAAAAAATACGTAGGCAGTGAAAACACTCCCTACATCAATTAAGAAAAAAGATATACATTGGCTAAGAGCCGTGAGTCTCCCTCACCTTATTTTAAATCAGGTCATGGATTAACTTCACACAACCCCACGCAACTGGCATTTGAACAGCCCAATTCTTGTCATTTTTGTGTTACAGGTCAGGTCAGCCAAGTAGGTTTGAGTTCATGCCCCACTGCAACCAGATGATTCTGAGTATGCAGGACCTTTGTCTAGACCTATCTTAGCAACTCTGCTTACTCAGTTTGTGCCGGGGGGTGCCCAGGGTGTGGGGTCACAAATCAAGCAAAACCCCTGCCAAAATGGGGTCTCCAGGGAGCTCCCCCCCGGCTTACCTGACCAGCAGCCGATGGCTGGGCAATTTATCAGGAGCACATCCAGGGGGGTCCGGGGGACTGGGGCGGGGGTCCAGAAAATCGCTCCCCGGACCTCGATTTTGGCAGGGAAAATGTTAACATAGCAGGCAACTCTGCATACTCAGGTTGTGGCCAAACACAGTGCTTGCCTGGTTTCCCTGTTCACACCACTTTTGCCTAGCAGGTGTGCACAGGTGACCATGCTCTAAGTGCTCCGGACCAAAATGTGCCCCCCCTTTTTTTTCACTCCGAAGGATCAGGCTTGACCTATAACCTACCTGAGAGCCAAAATATGGGCAGAATTCGGGCCAGAGCAGGTGTTTTGGCACCCATTTTCCTGGAGATGGTCAAAAATGACCTAAAATGCCCATGGCTCAATCCTAGAGCCCCACCCTCACTTTTTTTTATGCAGAAGCACCAGTTTAGGCACCCTCAACCACTTAGCATACTCAGCTTGCAGCGGGGCATTAACTCCTCATTTTCACACATATCTTGGCTGAGCTGATTACAGGTACCTGCCATTGAGACCCATCTGTAGATTTGCCATTTGCGGGAAACAACTCCCATATGGTAAGCTGGCCGAGAAAATGTGTTTGGGCCATTGTTTTTGCAACTCTGCCCATACAAGGATCAGTATAAAAGGTGTGGAGTGCTATTTCCCTGTTCCTAATTAGGCACGGGTTCTTGGCATAATGTGATACAGCGTCACAAGCAAAATTGGGCGGACAGAAACAGTACATGGCATATAACCAGCTGTTACATAATCCTATCCCCAGTCCCAGCCCTAGTCCGAGTGATACTCTTGGTAGTCGCTGTCCCAGTCAAGGTCCCAATCCCAGTATGAGTGCTTGTCCCCCAGGATAGGATAAAATAGGATAGGATAGGATAAAGTTACATAGCTGTACCTGCCTACAAGGGCAGCTTAGCTGAAGCAAAAGGTGCCTGTAACCAAACCAAACTAAACTTGCGCAAATGTCAACTGAAAGCCTTGAGCTGAGTTCAGAAGCGTCAACTGTAAAAATCACACACTGTCACTCAAATGAAACAAGCACGTAAATTCATGCACAAAAAACTCCATAAGGCTGTAGTGTTAGGAAAATACACTTTTGTGTTTCCACAAGAAGCACAGAAAGTTTGAGAACAGCACTGCTCTGAAAAAAGGTCCAAGAGGCCATAGTAAATGTGTTAGGGGGTAGGCTTGTCCCCCAGTCCTAGCCCCAGTCTCACTATGAGTCAGTGCCCCAATCCCAGCGCCATTTGCACCTGCAGTCCTAGTTCCAATGCTAGTCCCAGTGCCAACCGCAGTTCTAGCCTTAGTTTCAGTCCTAGTCCTAGAGCCTGCTTCAGTGCTAGTTTTAGTGCAAGTCCAAGTCCTAGTGCTGGCCTCAGTGCTAGTCCGAGTCCTAGCAGTGCTATGGTCCCATCATCCTTAACGAACGTCATTTTTTAAATCATTAAGGTTGCAAATGTTTTAGCCCGTCGGCAGCCATAGATAACAATGTGTTGATTGTATTGGTCAACGCCTTTATCTAGGACAAATCGTGCGCATTGCGGTCCGCAGCAGCTTTTCAGTCTTAATTTACTTCTAAACTTGCTATGCCTTTGTCATACCTTTTGCTCTCGTATAGACCTATTAAATGCCTCATTAAATGCTAATTAAAACACATGAAATAACGCAAGGGAGCCTAGTCGAGCCCGGGTGCCGAGAGAGCCAAGGATCAGGTCAAAAACAGTTTTTACAGCATCACCTCAAACAGCTACTTGCTTGGGCAAAATAATCTTAGGAGTGGTGTTCCTTAAGGGAAATCCTCTGCTGAAACACTCAATTTATGACGAGCCGCAGTGGCTTGTCAGAACGATCCCCTGATTCCTTTCTTTTACTTGATGGAGTATTTCAAGATGTATCCTTGTTGAAGGGGTCGAGGAAGCCAGGCCATAGCAGGCACACGACAAGGTGGGAGAGTCAAGTCAATGCAAGCAAAGGACACATAAAATGTGCAATATAAATCAACCCATTGTCAGTGTAGATGCAGCAAGGCTGCTCTGACACATCCAAGGTCTTTGTGAGGGTGGAAACAGCAGTGTACAACCGATAGATTTCTGGACAGATCACTAGAGCAGGGCTCAAGGGCTGACGAACCTCACTGACGCGTGGCTGCCAGGTGGTCAACCAAACTTGCTGCCATGCGTACAGCAGCCCCACCCTCTCCTCAGCGACAACCTCTTTCGAACAACCTCATTCAGAACCGTCCCAGCTGTTGTTATAGCTTAGCAGCCGGCCTGGAGGTAGGCTGCACAGGCACAGCTAAGGGAGTGCAAGCAGCCCGGGGGTCCATGGTACTGCTGCAGTAGTCTGCGTCATGCTGGCAGCAATGACTCCTGCTGGCAGAGCAACTTTGAGCCTTGCAGGCTTGATGGGGACCCAGCATCTGAACAGCGGCACTGCCTGTGCTCCCTACTTCACCCTGGAGAGCGTCCATTGCACTTGCTCCACTTCTTCTTTGCCAGCAATCCCCACCTGCCTGCCTGCAGTGGTTCTCCTCACTGGCCGGCTGCTGCCAGCAGCCAAGGGCATCCTGCTCTGTGCATTCGCAGGTGGTGGCAGCCCTGGTAATGCCCCTGTGAATGGGCTCGTTGGGATGAGATGAGGGGTTGTCGAGCAGAAGGGTGTGCGGGTGGGGCTGGGGCGGCAGGATGAGTTCAGGTCCAATGTGGGCCAGGGAGGGGCACCCTGGGGACAGCAATGGGGTAAGCAAGAAGCCATGAAATGAGGAAGAGGGACAAGTAAAGGGTGAACTAGGGGAACGTTAGAAGTCAGGGAGGGGCACCCTGGGGACATCAACAGGATAAGGACCAATGGATAAGCTGGTGGGGTAAGTACCGTAGGGACTTTTCAATTTTGCAAATAATGAAATAATTATGAGGCCCTCTCGCGAACTGGAAAATTTGAAAAAATAAAGTTGAGGGGGACCTCGCGAAATTCTAACAAGCATTTTAGCGTAAAATAGAGGCCCAACCTGGCAGGGACCAAGGTCTTAAGCTTTATATGGCTTTCAGAGGCCCTGCACTGAGGAGGATGGCCCCGTGCTCAGTATCAAGCAAATCACAAGAGGTGCAATTGCACCTCTGCAAGCAGGGATGCAGCAGGAGCAGCAGCAGCAGGACCTGGACGTGGAGCTCAGGCTGCAATAGCCAATGCCTGGAAGTCAGGCCATGCGTCCAGCAATGCGCCCTGCACACCTGCCCCTAAGAGACAAGTGGAGGTCTAGTGCAAGCACTCATGATGCTGCTTGCTGGCAAGCGCCAACAGAGCCAGAAAGTTAGCAAGCTTGTCGTTGTCCAGCTGTCATAGCAGCCCATAGCAGCAAAGGCAGCAGAGCAGCAGGCTTGGGTGCGTGAGGGCGTAGGTTGGATTGATGGAAGTAGGTCGGCACTGATGGAAGTAGGTTGGCACTGATTGTGACAGCAAGTTTAAGGGGGACACAGGGAGGTTCAGCAATGACAGTAAAGATGTGTGCAGGCCTGCATTGATTTGCTCATGGACTTCACTTGTTATTTCTGTGGATTTGCTGCCAAATAGCGTTGAAAACAGTGAACGTTAATTGAAAAATAATTATTTGGAGGGCCTCGCGAAGTGGTAAAGTTCGCAAAGAAAATTTTTAATTATAAATTATTTTTTGGAGCTCGCGAAAATCTAGGGTCGCGAAATTAAAGGGTTCCTACGGTAAGTAACTTCTCATGGTAACATTTAATGAGTTGAAACTCCTGACCAGCGCAGCTGCCCGCGTTAGACAGCCCCATCAACTGAGGGCAGACCAGCGGCACATACACTTGGTTGAAATCAAATTATGTGAAGACACAAGGCCTGAGGCAACAGTTGGAGGCGGCACAGCGGCAGCATGCAGACCTTAGCAAGAATGTCTCGAACAACGAGCTGGCAAGCTTGCATGTGAACTCCATGCACGTTCTGTAAAGCACGCCCACAAACTTGTAACCACTATGCGCACTTCTTAAACAAGAATAATCCACACAGCAAGGTTCTGGAACCGGGTGCTTCTAGCAAGCCTCCAGATCCCCACTAGCCCTAGTTTTCTGCTTTGTGGTAGAAGGGATTTGAGGCTCTTTTTTGCAAATGCGTCTCTTCTTCCTTAATTGATGCAGGGAGACCTCCCTCTGCCTTCGCAGTTTTCTTTTCTTTCTTTCTTAGAACTCCTGAGGAGTACAAGGATAAGGAAGGACCCACGGAATAATGTGATGGGGCAAGTAAGTAAAAAGATCCAGCAAGGGGGTCAAGTCAGGAGTCAGGGAGGGGCACCTTGGGAACAGCGACACAACTAACAAGGCGACGTAAAATTACAGTGAAAAGAAGGTGAAACTTTGGTGGGACAAACCACCTATAAGCGCATCTGGCTGAGGCAGATGAAAGGGACATGATCCTTTGTCAGCCGTTGTTTGAAATCCACAGTGACAGGCCTTGAAGGGCCAACACACCTGCTAGTGCCATCCCGAGCTCCAACTCGCTCTTCAGTAAGCCAATCACCCTCTCCACCCCTTCCTGCCCTGCCAGCGCCAAGCCATACAGCACCGGCCGCCCCAGCAACACACAGTCCGCACCCAGGGCAAGGGCCTTGAGCACATCAGTGCCGCGGCGGATGCCACCATCCTGCACAACAAAAAAGATTCAGCAGTGTTGCATTTGCACGCGTAGGCATGGTTTCAACCAGCAGCAACAAACTCTCTGTAGTTACAATGTAACCATCAACAAACAAAATATCCTGTTGCAAGAACAAGACATCTTTTTTGTGTGCGTGGTGGCATGCAAACAGGTGAAGGTGCAGGTGTGCGAAGGCCACTCCTGCTTCCAGCACGCCTGTGCTCTGGGCTTAAAAGTGGCCCCATTAAGCACAATATGATGAGAAGTGTGTCTCTGTGACGATGAGCATGAAAGCAAATTGCATCAATGCATGGCTTCACAAGTACGCATGTTACCCTGTTTTGTGCCACCTGCAAATCCCTAACGTATGCAATGCAGCCACACTTGTAATAGCATTTGATGGGACCAGTCTAAACACCAGTGCTCAAAAGAGACATGATCAGCTCCGAGACAGTTTCACCCACCTGCTTTCCAACAGCTCCAAAACGACTCCAAACACACACACACACATACACACACATACTGTATGTGACATACACATACACACACACCATGAAGACTGGCACGCGCTTGTTGACTGCCTTTACAATCGCAGGAAGAACCTCCAGTGCTGAAGGTGCAAAGTCTAACTGCCTGCCTCCTGCACAAAATGACGCACAGCGGCAGTGATTGCCTGTGGGTGGAGGTGGCACATCACAGCGCATTGCCTGTGCAGAAGGTGGCACATTGTATGTCAAGCCACCAGGGCCCGCTCAGGAAGGTCCGCACTTATTTTGTGTGCATTGAGGTGGTGCATCATGATGACGTTTTTAAGCCGCACTTATTTTGTGTGCATTGAGGTGGTGCATCATGATGACGTTTTTAAGCCGCACTTATTTTGTGTGCATTGAGGTGGTGCATCATGATGACGTTTTTAAGCAGCCCTATCACAAAGCGTAACTTTCCCTCTCCTTGTAACTATCACACGCAGCTGCCCAAACGCAGCTGTGCAAACCCTGCCCCAAAACTCGCAGAGCAGGCAAGTACAGCATTTTACTGTGGCTGCCAGCTTTCAGCTCCTTATTATGCAGCATCACTGACACATTGGGCGGCTGATGAAACTAGCGTGCCTTTCAAAGCATGCCCACCACTGGATTACTATACCCGGCACAAGCATGGGCTTACCCACCATTCTCTCTATGTTCAAGCTGGTTTGCCTTTTGGTCAACAAAAGTTCTGTGATGCTTGTTGCGATGGATACCTTATCCTGCATTCGTTCAGCTTTTGACCTTGCGTAGAGCATTGAGTGGCAAAGCCGCAGAACCTTGCTTAAGCATTCAGGAGAGGATTTTCACCGTCTAGACGGGGAGAACTAGAAGCATCTAGAAGGAGAGGACCTACACCGTTGCCCAGGTGTGCAGGTACGTTTATAAGTTGGGTGTACTAGTGAACTGTATGGTTTGTTGTTAACCATGCTCATTTTGCAGCTCCCTCAGACTTTCTTTTTGACTCAGTGTTACACAGAGTGTCTGGCATACGAGCTTGCATGGTGATCTGAGCCAACAACATGGCTACCAGCTGTTGGCAGAAAAGAGGCAGGAATGCTGAAAGCCCCAATGAGAAAACTGCAGGAAGGACCCACTCTAAAGTGGTAGCTTCAGCTATGCTCCCAGGGGGCTGTAGGAACAAACTTGAATTTTCTCAAATAGTGTCCAACTGTGGGAGCAACAGGAATCGAACCTGCCTATAGATTCCAGTCACTGAAACTACCACAACTAAAAACGCCATGTCATCAACGGCGTCATTGGCTCAGATCATCATGCAAGCTTGCATGCCAAACACTCTGTGAAACACTCAGCACCAAATTGGTTAACATGGTGATCAACATGTTGAAACTGTTTTGCAAGGATTAGGAAACACTGATATTGATGCTTTACTGCCAAGAAAACGCACTTTGTAGGCCATGCAAGATGCGGAAAAGGGGGGAGGGGTTTAGGCAGACTCAGGCTTGAGCAATTCCAAGGTGCACTCAGTGAAGAAACCTTGCAGCTTGGACCAACAGAGGGGCATAAAAGCAAACATACTTTATTAAAACAATAGTCCGTGAGAGCAGCATTCCAGGGTTTGGTCAAGAGGGAAGCTACAAGTTTCAATGAACAGCCACCTTTTCACCTTTTCTTCATCGTCTAAAAACCCACCATGGTTTGACACTGCAATGCCATCCACACCCGCATCCAAAGCTATCTGCACATCTTCAGCAGCTAGCAGGCCCTGCAACATCAAGCACAGGGTGCACAATAAGCAAAGGGGGGGGGGGGGGCACCACAAAATTTTAAAATACCAAGAGGCACCAATCAGGCAAGAGGGAGAAACAATGCATACAGGACAAGCACCAGGCAAAAGCATTAGCAGCAACCGTGATGCACGCTGGACAAGCACAAGCAGCAACCAGGCAAAAAGCAAGAGCAGCAACCATAATGCATGCTGAACAAGCACAAGCAGCAACCAGGAAAACAGCAAGAGCAAAAATACACACTGGACAAGCAAAAGCAGCTGCTCTCACCTTAATAATGACAGGAAGCTTAGTGATGGACTTCAGCCAAGGCACAAAGTCCCAAGTGAGCGAGTCGTCCACCTCCTGCAAGCATGCACATTTACGACAGAGGATTGCGATGTAAAACCCTAGCCCTGGTTGAGCCTGGAAGTAGCAATTTTGTTGTACCTTGCGTGCATGCAGATGTTCCCATTTGCAAGTGTGCGTGGTGCTCATGTATGGCTTTGAATTTAATCATCATTGCAATTGTTATCAAGCCAACAGGTCCAGGCACCATTAAAAGTGCAATCAGAAAGGACAAGATAACTACAACACCGTGCATATTCTAAAGGCACTTCCAGGTAAACCAAACAGAAAACGAACAAACATAAAATTGTGAAGTTGTGACACGTATCATTATTGCCATGAAAAGCTGCACGCACATGTATGTTGTGTGTGTGTTGTGTGTGTATGTCACAACCGACTTGAACCAAACCTGTGCAAAGAGAGTCGTCAGCCCGCTGCCTTGCGTGCTTGCTCTGGCTTGGGATGCGCGCGTACGGTTGCCAAGGAGCTCAAGGTTTTTTAACTGTAAAGGTGACAATATTTGCAAGTATTTCAGCGCGGGGCAAAACCCACGGGGGTGGCCACCATGATGGAGCACAGGTTGATAAATGGGCAGCCATTGGTAACTGCTCCATACAAGCATGGGTATGCCTGCAGCAGAGTGCTATAAGCTCTTTTGACACTTGGACTCAGAATGCAACAGCAGGGTGCTGGATCCCGATACCATGGGTCAAAATGCAAATTTGAGCAGACCAATAAGCCTTTGGTGGGTTGTTATGCACTGTGCAGCCAAGGTGCAGGCTGGCACACGGAGATACAAATTCCTAGCACCTGCAAAATTACGCGTCTAAATGGAGTGTTTATCCACTAGACCTCTACGATCTCAAACTGTAAGAGAAGGCGCGGGTGTGACCTGCTTGAAAGTAACAAACTACCGGGTGTACAACACCTCTTTCACTTTGCTCACCTGCAAGTGTGCAGGCAGTGTGAACCGGTTACGCTCGTCGGCCTCTCGCCGGCCCTGCGTATATACAAGTATAGGCGAGTGCAAGTGTGCATTGTTGCACTCAGTTTCCGAGGTATCACATCGCAAGTACCCTTGCATGTTACACACGGGCAGGCACACACACACGCACACACACACACATACACACACATGCACAACCATGCAGTTGTAAGCATGCGTGCATGTACAAGCACACACACACACGCATGCATGATTGTGCAATTGCAAGCATGCATGAATGTGCAAGCACACACATACAAACATGCACGCACGCACGCGCGCGCACACACATACACAACCATGCAGTTGCAAGCATGCATGCATGCCAGTGCTGTGCCCTTACGACTGACGGCGTCAGGCGTAAGTTACGCTACGTAACGTAATATACGGTTTTTACCGTAAAAAATAAAATTATGGCCGTAAAAGACGGTAAATTATTTTTTGACGTCTGACGATTGGGCTTTTCCATTATTTACGGCAAAATAGCATCAAAAATTACAGCAATTGTGAAAAATGTCCACTGAAATGCCAAACTCGGCATTTGGAGGGGGGCAAGCAACTGCTGTGGGTGGGGCAGGGCTGCTCCCATCCAGACTCGATCTGGCCCTCTTCTTCATGTTCCTACACGGCTGTGAAGTCTTTGATGACAGAATCTGATTACGGCTTTTGAGTTCACTCGGAGGCCTGCAAGTTCACTCACTTGGCCTTGAGTTTGCACTTTGGGTCACTCTGAGTTCCTGACGGTGAGTATTTCACACCGTTACTCACGATTTCATACCGTCAGGAAAAAACGCACTGTAATTAACAATGATGTGACGTCAACGTCAAAAAATCACCGTTATTTACGGTGGAAAAATCAATTTACGCCGTTAAGGCACAGCACTGATGCATGCACAAGCACACACAGAGACGCGCACACACACACACACACACACACACACACACACACACAGACGCGCACACACACATACACAGACACATACATATACACACCCACAGCAAGAGTCTTACTTTGCCTCACATGGAGCGTGCATTAAGGCAGGTAAACCTTTCTAGCCCACACACCAACACAGACTTGATTCTGGGCCACCTTTTGACCACACCATTTAGCCTGCCATGCTGGAAGCAAGCCAAGCAACCACCTTGATGCATCAAGCAGCTTCCTGCCACACACACAAGCCTCACACAAAATTTCTTGCTCACAAGCAGAGACCATTGCCTCCAGGGGCTGTGCAAAAAGAAAGAAAAGAAAAGTCTGCCAGGCAAGTGGCCGCGTGCATTAAGGGCTGTGCATCAAATGTGGCTTCCTGCCACGCAATGTGTGCGCCTGTAGGCTGAATTGAGCATTCAGGCCTCAGAAAGGGACCGCACAGTGTCTGATCATGACCATGTAGCTTTGATGATCTGCACTTGGTGCTCAACTACAACCACCAAACAATTAGTGGAACAGGCAAAGCCTGTGAGTACATACCAAGCGCTGTGCATCCACGGTGACCATGAGGGCTTTAAATCCCAGGCGCTCAGCTGTGCGCACCCACTGCTCAACCACACCCCGGTCTCTGCATGCAAGCGCGCGCATTGGGAACAAAAAAGAGGTGGATTTGATGGAGCTGCGGAGGGTGCTTGCAACATAAATAGTGCAGTGTGGAGCACTTATGAACACTCTTACCCGCCACATTTCCTGCCAGAAGCATACAGAAGTGGCCTTCCAGTATGCAAGGCTTCCCTCTTCAGAGCATTACAGATTGTACTGAGCCTCAAGGCATGTCAATAATAATGAAACATTTTTATACCAGGGGATGAGCTTGCAGGTATTCCGGCCTTGCTGCTTAATCCAAACTCAATTCCATGCATTTTGGATTTCTATTTGCTTCACCACATGCACAGATATTGCGGGTCAAGCCACAATTTGATATTGCTGGAAAGGATCAGGACCTCAAGCCATACCCTTTGCTTTTTAGGCGCTGCAAACATATGTCTGGTTTGTCATGGTCGCGCAGAAAGGTATTGGCATTAATAAAAAACAAAGGTAGGCCATCAAGGCTATTGCAACAAGCTCAACCAGGTTGTGTTTCACAGAGCGCTCATCCCTGAAAGAAAGAGCCTAAGAAGCATGTTTTATACCTTGCATACAAAACTCGCGCACCAGATCACCAGGCACCTTGCCTGCAGGAAAGATTCCTTTACCATCCCAGTCAGGCCCTTTTGCCTGAGATCTCCTTCATGTGAAGTATCTGCGCATGCATCTGTACATTAACCTTGGTACTGAGGGCACTGTCACAGCCCAAGGGATTCGCAAGATGTTGCATTGCATGCACCTGCCCAGCTTTTAAAAGCGTCTTGAAAGGGTTGTCTGCTCATTGTAGCAAAGCCTGAAGCAAACGCCTCAGATCCTGTAAACCCAAAATTCAAGAGCTATTTCACGCGATTGCAAGGCTTTTTTGAAACAATCATGGAAATAGGTGCCTGTATGACCTTGGGATTGCAACAAATGTGACTGGCACACTATTCAAGACAAAGAAGACATTACCTTGGATTGTCCTCCCTAGGAATAAACAAATCTCGCACTTCATTCCGGCATCTGTTTAGTACTGCACTCCCAAGTAGCGCACCACGTGAGACGTCGTGAACCAGGCTGACGTCCTAGGATAAGCCAAGTTCGTGCGCTTGAAATGCTGTGACTGACTTTTACGTTCTTAATTCTTGTCCTCCAGCTGCCCACGTAGGCAGGTACAGCTATGTTACCCTTTCCTTTCCTTCTTTTAAATAGATTTGACTTTCTTCATGTGCCTAAAATCACGATTGTAATGCACGAGCGCACACACACACATGCACAAACACATACACATACACACACAAGCATGCGCGCGCACACGCACACACACACACACTAGCACGCTGACAGATGTGCATACATACACACGCATACACGCACGCATTAACACACCTGATGACGTAAAGCTGGAAAACAGTGTTGTCATGGCCTGTTTGTGCGATTTCCTGCATGATCGTGGTGGAATTTTTGTTTGAGCCATCTTAGCACTTGTACTACAAAGCCTTCCTTAGCTCTGCAGCTCTCTTGCCTGAAGTCAGAGAGTGTCTTTGTACTGCTCATGCTTGTATGCCACCATGCAAACTTACAGAAGAGTCCAACGACAGAAGGCACCACGACTAACATGATTGCCTGACAGACCACCCACTGTCCCACCTGCACAACCTTAACACGCTGGGGCCGTGCTTACCTACTCTATATCGCTCCACTTTGAACATATGTGCCTGAGGTC
>OU611758.1:5637841-5657841 GCA_914767535.2 Dunaliella primolecta | reverse complement strand
GTGTCTTGGGTGTCAATGTGTCATTTTCCTAAGGGATGTGTGCGCGTAAAGATTTCCCCCAGGGGCTGTCTTGATCTAAACAATTGAGGGGACTCTGGACACCCTCAAGAGCATGCAACATAGGCCTGGTATGCACCTGGTCCTTCTTGCAGAGCTCTTATCCTTGATCCGTTAAGTGAGGAGAGGGTTGCAAGGTCGTGGGTTCAGTCTTCTTGCTGAGCTCTTCATTCAGGATGAAGGATCTCTGGAATTCAGAGCGAGCAACTCAAATACAGTGGCTGCCAAATTTCTTTTGTTTGGCAAGCACAAGCATTTTAGAGGCAGCCATGCGCGTACCATTGCACGTGCAAAAAAAAAAAGCTTGCAGGCAAGTTTGATGCCTTTGAGGTACTGACGTGCCCCTTGAACAAGGTAGCTCCGGCCTTGCAGCATGATGTTGAGTGTTGCTTGAGTGAATGCTTTGTTCACACACATGCTTTGGAGGCCTCTGCTTTGCTGGCTATTATTATAGAGAGGCTCTGCCTGGCCAGGAAGTGTTGATGCTGCTGCCGGCTGCTGCCACTTGTGACCCAAGCATTGCTGCTTACTGCTGGTGAAAAGGGTTATATGAAAATGAACGTAACGACAATGATGGTGATAATGATGACGATGACGAGACTCAGGCACTTTTGCAATGCTCCCCTGCCACCCCTCACGTCGCAACTGCAACCTGATGATGGTGGAACTGCTACCACTACATGACCTATTGGTGTGGTGATGCTGATGCCACTGGCACAGGAAGCGGAGGGGCTCAAGGAGGTCAGGAATTGCAACTTACGTGATACCACAGTGGTGGTGCTGATGCCCCTGGCACAGGAGGCACAGGTGCTCAAGAAGGCCACGTACTGTGACGCATGCAATATGACGATGGTGATGCTGATGCCCCTGGCACTGGAAGTGTGCACTCCTGTGCTCGAGCAGAGGTGCTCAAGAAGGCCACGTAGTTGTGAAACATGCAATATGGCGATGGTGATGCTGATGCCACTGCTGCAGGAGGCGGAGGCTCTCAAGAAGGCAGCTGCCGCGGATGATGATGATGAGGAGGAGGAACAGAAGAGCTGAATGCGTAGTACGGGAAGAACCATCCATCAAATTTGGCCAATGGCCTCAAACAGAGGCGAGCTCAGGTTTGAATGCAGACACTCTAGGGTAATGTGCAAACAATCCTGCGTTCATAGGAACATGAGCCTGAAAGACACTGGGGCGCAGTGTGGTTTGCAATTTTGCTCTTCTTTGTTTTTGGATGGGCATGAAATTGGCATTGCATGAACCTTGAGGAACAAGGTGGCATGCACGTAGGTCCAGGTGTGAAGCCCGTAATTCTAGATTTAAGTATAGGTGCGTGACATGTTGTTGCAGCCTTTGTTGAAGGACCCAGGGGCACGTTTCCTACAGGTACTACAGTGATAGAAGAGTGAGTCCGTACAGAGCCATAACCTTGCGGGGTGGAGTACTGCTCTTTTTTTATTTAGATGTACCCTAAGCTTGCAGACAAAATTCGCCTGCTTTTTAATCATTCAGTGTTTTTGAATAGAGATAGGGTGCAGTTATTGTGGTTGTTTGCCTCGGGTTGTGCATCTTTTCCTCGTCCATACAAAGGAGCTAAGTGCAAGTTCATGGTTTGCCCTCAAAAGGAATGAGCGCATACGCTTTGTTGGTTCAAGCTTTTGTTGTCGCAGCGGACATGTTGTGGTTAATTGAATTTTGCTTAGAGAGATTTTTCCTCTCTGTTTGCATATTTGCAACCCTGACAAGCGTTGCAATCAACATCATCATCACCTGTCCAACACCATCATGATCGTCATCATCATTATCATTATTATCATTATCATCTTCATCATCATCATGCAACTGTTTGGTCCTTGTTTTCAGATGCATCCACAATTGTTTGTGAATGATTGCTTGCTTGCTTGCTTGCTCGCTAGCTTTTCAACAACGAGATTGAAATAACCTGATGCCTAAATTTGAGGATGATCAATGTAGACGGTAACTTACCTTGAAGGCAATCTGAGCATCTCCAACTTTTGGGCATGGCTCTACAGGAAGCAGCTATCAGCAGTTTGCCGAGGTTCTTTTCCTTTTCAAAAGATGAAGGGCCGTTTTAGCCTGGAAGAGAAGAATGATTGATGGATTACGTAGGCAGTGAAAACACTTCCCTCCTAAAAAAAAAGCCCATGCGAGCCAGAAAATGCCGTGTATGTTAAGAAAAGGTTCAGCTAGCAAGCTACTCTTCCCACATCAACTGAAAAAAAAGGATACCTAGGGCTAAGCCGCTTGGGATTAGTCTGGGGCCTGATGGGCTCTGCGGTCTCTGATAGATTACAGGAAAAAGAAGACCTCTAGTCAAAACGGTTGACTGCTAGCCTGCTCATAAAAAAGCAATAATTCATGTAGGAAAGGAAAAAGCTTGTTGTCTCTGATAGGGTGTTTGGAGTCTCGTGAAAACTGTTTATTAAGCTACAAGCAATGTAGTGCACTTGATATCTCATGCTGATATGTGTCAGGCTGTTGCTGCGGGTACCTTTCTTGAAACATTACAATGCATCTATGACAGTGGATGCTGATAATTGAAGTATGAAGCTGAGCATATCATGAACATGTCTGCCATGGCCTCTTGGACCGTTTTTCAGAATGATGCTGTTCTCAAACTTTCTGCGCTTCTTGTGGAAACCTTTTTTGAGCTGTGTACACGACTTTGCATGCTTGTTCCATGTAGAGTGACAGTGTGTGATCCTGTGATTCTTACAGTTGACACTTCCGAACTCAGCTCAAGGCTCTCAGTTGACATTTACACAAGTTTGGTATGGTAACAGGCACCTTTTGCTTCAACTAAGCTGCCCTTGTAGGCAGGTACAGCTATGTAACCCTATCCTATCATAGGATGATCCTGTACACAAAATATGTGCTGAAGTCCAGGACGAGAAACATGTTCTTTTCTATTGCAATTGCTGTGAGTTGTGTGAGCTGCGCAGAAAAAACAAGGACCTGTTCATGATCTTTTTAAACCATTACATACTTTTGCCCAACTTCCAAACATTGATTTTATTCCTTTCTTGGCGAGCTTTCACATTTTGACTGGTTTCGAGGTCAATGCTTTCCTAAATCAAAACTCATACAGTTTTTTTTTCAATTTTTTTTTTTGTCAGAATTGGTTTCAATTTTTGATGCTGGATGAGAATGTTTCACCAGCAGATCAGCCAGATTCTCGGGCTGTAGGCCAACCCCTTGTAACCCTTTTTTAACCCTTAACTTCACATGCTCATTTCATGCAGAGTTACTGTGCGCGTGTTTCTTTCAGCAATTAACACTTCTGAGCTCAGCTCAAGACATAGTTCCACACTCAGTTGACATTTATACACGTTTGGTTTGGTTTGGTTATAGGCATCATTTTGCGTCAGCTAAGCTGCCCTTATAGGCAGGTACAGCTATGTAACCCTGTCCCATTCTATCTAAGGTGCTTTTGCGTCTCTTGGTGAAGGGTATACACGGTGCCTCGGCCCAAGGTATCCTCTTTCCTTTACTTGACGTGTATAGGATTGGATACTTGATGCGGGGAGTGCTTTCACTGCCTGCGCAGTTTTCTCTTCATTGCATTTTTTTCAGAACTCATAGAATCTTTGTGTGTGGCTGGAGCAGTTGAGCAGGCCGAGCAGCCAAACTACCGATTAACCAAAATCAAAAATCCATTGTAACCATTGCCAAGGGCCCCTCAGGTTTAGTACCCCATTTAAGGTAATCCCCATCCTTTGCACGGCAGTCCACGGCAGAAGAAACCTCAGAACGTATTTCGTAAGAGAAAGAAAGAAAAAGAGAAAGACTACGCTTGTTAAGTCTGGCCGCGTGCATTAAGGAAAGGTCACCTGAAAGGCAGGGCCCCACCACACAGACCAAGAGGAAGAGGTGGCACAGAATTTTATTTCATAATATGAGTCATCCCGAGGTTTCAGTTCGTGTGAGCCATTACCTTGGTCCTCCTCCTCCCAGTGCTGACTTTACTCAGGATTGAACCATGTTGTGGCTTGCCAGAGTTACTGAAGCGATGGTTTGTTTCCTCTCCTTGACATGCTACATTCACCGTGATTACTCAAAAATATTAAGTCTCGTTTTATAGTCTCATGGCCTTTCCCATACAAATGATATTTAATGGAGCATGCTACTGGAGAGGGGTAGTACAAGAATAGGGCAGCCGGATCAAATTTTCATTGACAAGCTTACGCATGCCCATTCCTGTCTGGCGGTGAAAGCTGCCAGCGTGCTCTTCTGATATCTGTCAGGCGAAGAGCAGCTCTCACTGCTACTATCCATGGACAATGCTTGTGATGATGAGTTGCTTGCCAAATCATATTCTGGGTCCTTGTGATGGGGAGGCTTTACCAACTATCATTCACTAGGGGCCCTTGTTTTGTACCCAATTCCTGCGACGTCCAAAGCTCCATCAGCTTCATAATTTCATCACTTCAAAAAGAGAAAGCGACTTTTACATCATTTACATGTAATTACGTGTGCAGCGCAATTACAGAAAAGCCAATGATATGCTTGTGAAGGAGCTGTCCCCACAAGGTAATTAGGTGCGGCTTAGGCCTTGATGAGCCTGGCACTACTATGGCTACTCAGAAGCGCATGCCTCCGGCCCAACCGCACAGCCCATACTATCCACACCAGGCACAGCGCTGCCCCTGCCACAGCAACACCACTGAGCCCCAGGTGCATTTGCACATCTGCGCGCAAGGAGACACACATCAAAGCTGTAAAACACGTGTATGATCTGAAGGGGGATGGAGCAAAAGTGAGGCATCACAGCACAAGGGTCGCTTTGCATCACTGTTACTGAGCCCTGGGTGCATCTGCACATCTGCACACTAGCAGATGCACGCCTTTGCCAGGAGATGGGTGCGTAAACTGGAAAAGGTTGGAACAAATGTGGCATCATGGCGGAAGGATCACTCTGCATCGCTACTACTGAGCCACGGATGCATCCGCAAATCTGCACGCAAGCAGATGCACGCCCTTGCCAGGAGATGCGTGCGTAAACTGGAAGGGGTTGGAATTATTGTGAGGCATCATGACAAAAGGGCGTCTCCGCATCACCATTCTTAACCCCAGGTGCACCTGCACACCTGGCACGCAAGGCATACACCATTGCTGAGGGTGCAAGTGTGATTGGGATCAGATTACAACACAAATGAGGCCCAATTGCACCAGCACATTTGCACGCAAGGAGGTGCACACTATAGCCATGAGATGTGTGGGAGACCTGTGGGCAATAGGACAGGAATAATCCATCACAGCAGGCATCGCTCCCCCAAGCCTGCTGTGGCGGCCTTGAGAGGAAGAATTGCAGGCAGTGAGCAAAAATTCAGAAAAGAGATTAGGTGGAAGAAAGAGTGAGTGAGTGAGTGAGTGAGTGTGTGTGTGAGAGAGAGAGAGAGAGAGAGAGAGAGAGAGGGAGAGAGAGAGAGAGAGAGAGAGAGAGAGAGAGAGAGAGAGAGAGAGAGAGAGAGAGAGAGAGAGAGAGAGAGAGAGAGAGAGAGAGAGAGAGAGAGAGAGAGAGAGAGAGAGAGAGAGAGAGAGAGAGAGAGAGAGAGAGAGAGAGATGGGGACACAAGGATGCTGCAGACTGATGCATAGCTGAATGGCAAGGACTCCTGGGAGTAAGGCTCTGCAAGTGTCCAAACGCCGCCGAGATCTTCATCAAGGGGCTCCTGCCATTAGATTGAATGCACCAACAAGGTGCCATTAGAGGGAAAGCAGCAACCAGGTGCCAGGGGAGTGAATGCAGCTTGACCTAGGCACCATATTAGTCAGTGGACAAAAGAGTGGCTTTGCTTAGGGATTCCCCCCTTCCCTCTCTCTCTCTCTCTCTCACACACACACACACACACTCAACAGCCCCAATCTCACCTAGCACCTCAAAAACAGCAGCGGCCACGGTGTCCCCCAAGCGCTGCACTACTGAGTCGATGGACAACTTGGCCTTGTATTTCTCCTCTCGTGTAACCACTGTGTACAAAACCTGCATTCAAATTCATATGCGTTTTATTTACGATACTCTAGGAACTCCTGTAGTGCTTTTTTCTTGAGGCATCACACAAATAGGAAACATCATTGCTGGTGGTGTGACGTCCTCAACTGTTGCTGATGCTACATTCCGCTAAGGTACGGTCAAATTTTGATATTTTGGGGTAATGAAGAATCTATCTCTGACGCCTGATGCATGCCAGAGGGGGGTCACCATGGGTAAGGTGTCTCCCAAACTTTTGTGGGCCTGCTGAAGCCATCAGAGCAATCTTTTGATGCAGGTTTGTTGCTTGTGTGTGTTTGAGACGACCCTCACCAAAAGTTTGGGGGAAGATGCCTCCATATGCGTGTGGTGGCGAGGGAAAAAGAGAGGACTGAATGTTGAGGTGCAAGAAAAAGGCCAACTTGCTTCCATCATGAGGCCTGGGCATGCAGAGTACCAAAGGCATCACATGAGTGTAACCTGCACCATCCAATGGCTGGGAGAGGGGCTAGAGTTCTTCTGTCCCAGGCCAAAACCGGGGTCATTCATCCTCCCCCATTGCAATCATTGGAACCCCAGAACCCGTAGGTATGAATTACTGAACAACATTGGCGAAAAAAAGGATCAATTAGAGGTCAGGCTTCAACGAGGTGTGCCAAAATGGCTGAAATTTGCTTTGGCCCCTAACGACCTTCTTGCACACTCCTGATAAAATGGATGTAAAACTTCCAGAATGTAAAGGAACTCTCTCCCAAAACCTTGCATTTCAATATTGGATTGCTCCTTCTTCACAGGCACTCTCTCAGAAGCATCCTCCGCATTTTGGATATGCTGAGCATCATTGAAATTGGGAGAATCCAAAGTTTTCAAAAAGTTCATCCTGACCTTGATCTGGACATATCTCAGAAATGCCTGGATGATCCTGGACCAAAAGTATTAGGACCTGATTCTTAAAATGCCTTCTTTGCACTGACAAAATTGGGTTTGGGATCATCCAGGCGTCTTTGAGGTACAGCTTCAGGAACTCCCACGCAATGGTGACCCCCCTCTGGATGCATACCCCTTAATTCGCGGTGCAAAACCTTAAAATAAGCTAACGTTTGTTGGTATTGGCCTGTTTTGGGCCAAAGCCGGCACTTTGCTGCTTACCTAATCAAGCCCTCTTGGTGCAATCTCCTACAGACATGCTTTGCTGGATTGAATAACGTGTAGGTGTATGCAACATCAGATACTTCTGCTCACTTGTGTGCCTCAGAGTTCCCTCAACAGTCAGCTTTTGGTACTGTTAATGACATCTCTGCACCGTCAGAGCAACACATCACGAATGCTGGTGTGACATCAACACATTTACCTTACCATCCCTTTTGGTGCCAAACTCAGACGACGTCATATTTGCACAGCACTGATCATAAATTGCATTTTGCGGCAGTCATCCTTTTCCTCATTGAAATTCACAACATTGCAGGACACCAGATACAAGCGCATGAACTTAGTAAATGTCCTGTATGGTCCTTACTGGTATGTACTCCCAAGCGCTTTTTGGTATTCGTGTGTCAGCGGGGCTCCTAATGAGCGTGCGAGAGCGGGTGAACCCCACCAGCTTGCATACACACCTCATTTGATGCACCTTGCAAGGCACGCACACATATTACCGCCTCCCTCTCGTGCCGGCCTGACCATGCTGTAGCCCACCACCTTAAAATGTGACATTGCTTGATGAACCATGCAAAACACATATACACATGACCACTGGTTTCTTGTGCCGTCTAAGGCATGCTGTGAACCACCACCTTGCCTGTACATTTTGTTTGATAACCATATAAGGCGCGCGCGCGCACATACATACACACACACACACACAAATACACATTACTGCTCACCTCTCGTGCCGGCCTGACCATGCTGTAGCCCACCACCTTGCGCAGAATTTCTGCCATGGCAACAGTGGTGGTGCTGGGCTGCACGCCCACTCCCAGGATGCCCAGCATGCACACCAGGGGCATGGCCGAGAGGGACAGTGTGATGCCCAGGAAGCGGAGCAGCCGACCTGCAGGCAAGCATGAACACCATGGGCATGGCAGCATGCACACCAGGGGCATGGCCGAGAGGGACAGGGTGATGCCCAGGAAGCGGAGCAGCCGACCTGCAGGCAAGCATGAACACCAGGGGCATGGCAGCATGCACACCAGGGGCATGGCCGAGAGGGACAGGGTGATGCCCAGGAAGCGGAGCAGCCGACCTGCAGGCAAGCATGAACACCAGGGGCATGGCAGCATGCACACCAGGGGCATGGCCGAGAGGGACAGGGTGATGCCCAGGAAGCGGAGCAGCCGACCTGCAGGCAAGCATGAACACCATGTGCATGGCAGCATGCACATCTAGGTTATGGCCGAGAGGGACAGGGTGATGCCCAGGAAGCGGAGCAGCCGACCTGCAGGCAAGCATGAACACCATGGGCATGGCAGCATGCACATCTAGGTCATGGCCGAGAGGGACAGGGTGATGCCCAGGAAGCGGAGCAGCCGACCTGCAGGCAAGCATGAACACCATGGGCATGGCAGCATGCACATCTAGGTCATGGCCGAGAGGGACAGGGTGATGCCCAGGAAGCGGAGCAGCCGACCTGCAGGCAAGCATGAACACCATGGGCATGGCAGCATGCACATCTAGGTCATGGCCGAGAGGGACAGGGTGATGCCCAGGAAGCGGAGCAGCCGACCTGCAGGCAAGCCTGCACACCAGGGGCATGGCAGAGAGGGTCAGGGTGGTGCTCAGGAAGTGGAGCAGCCGGCCTGCGAGCAAGAACGAGTATTTGAAATAGGGAGATCATGCGCACATGTGGTCATATCACACACAAGCTCATATTTTGCGTGAGTGCAAATGTGAGCTTACATCCTTTGATTTATTGACTTGAATACCAATGTGTAAGCCAGGTGGTCAATCAGCAATGCAAACTTGCAGGTTATCATGTACAGGTGGTTGTCCAGCAATGCAAACTTGCGCGTTATCATGCACAGGTGGTCGTCTGGCAATGTAAACATGCGCGCATCATCATGTACAGGTGGTCGTCCGGCAATGCAAACTTGCAGGTTATCATGTACAGCTGGTCGCCCACCAATGCAAACATGCACGACATCCTGTACACTAAGTGGTGGTCTGGCAATGTAGACTTGCACCAGTGTTGTTATTAGTGATTTTTGGGGTGTCGCACTTAGGCCCCCAAGTGAGACCCAGGGGGGTCTGAGCAGGATTTGGGTGTCGCACACCCCACAAAATTTTTGGCCACAATTTTGGCTGCGCCAAAATGAGCCCCAGAGCCCCAATGACCTTAAAAAAACCCTTTAATGGCCAAACATAACAACGGCAAAGTTTCAGAGGAGGTCAACTGGCCTATATCATTGGATATGTTCTTTCCCAACTTTCTTCCTCACATTTAACCATGTTAATCATTATTAATCCATATAATATCATGTTCACCAGAAATTCATGAAAATCAGAGGTTCCCAGATCACTCTCCTGGCCTCAGATCACCTAAAAATGGCCCATAGCTCCACCTCAGGACCATTATTCACTCCCAAATATTTGTCTTTGTCACCACCATTTACATAATTAGCACCCTGCATATTCAAAAATAGGAAAGAAGGAAGTCAACCATTGACCTTTTTGGCACCCCTTGCGCTGGATTTTCTCTAAGGGAAATGGCTGAAATTCTGTATCTCACCAACCACTGGGTCTTTTCACTCCATTGTTTTTGCAATGCTATTCTTTTGGTATAAGGACTTCAAATCACTATAAATCACACAACTTTGTGGTCTGGCTGGTCAGATGTGTGTAGCTGGGTGTCAAAAAGTAAGGTCCACGCCGCGGCCATTAGGCATGTGGCCCCACATTGGATGTTTAAAGCTCAGGTGCTATGGATAGGGGAAAGCATGAGCTACATCTGGGTGCTAATTTTTAAACATCGAAACTGGGGCCAACATGCTTGGGGAACATCTTAGAAATGCCCCCATTTGGGGCCTCCGTCGCCCCCCTCTGGCAAAGTTTCCAACAAACATATTGAGTTGGGGCATTGCGTGCCCAATCCCACGTCTGCTTGCGCAGATACAAAAAGAACTTAACAAGCCATTTGAGTCAATTTCAATCACAACTGGCTGCCTTGGCTGGTGAGGCTGCCTAGGCACTGCTGCAAGGCAGCGCTCTCTGGCTGCAAACCATTTCCGCATGGCTGAGATGAAGGGGAACTGAGCGAAGGTGAAGATGCGCTGGGTTGCCAGGACTAAGCACATATTCAAATGCTCTGCTTCTAGGCGGTTGCGCCGCTCGTCCTTGATGAAAGCCAACTTGCTAAACAGCCGCTCTTCCTCAACTGAACCAGGCACTTGCATATTGGCAATGGAGGCCAAGCTGGCCCAAAACCCGGCTGTCTGTCTGCCTGCCTGCCTGCAAGCTGTGCTTCCCCCAAAATTTTGTAAGCTGCATCTGCCTGTCCATGAGCAAAGGGCCATTGAGAGGGGGCTCTAGTGTCCTGTCAGCCATGAGGGGGGACACAGTGTGGCCAAAGCGCTCTGCTAGGCTGTTAGCTGAACTAAAGAAATGCTCTTGATGCTGCCTTGCCTTTACGGCTCTTTGTGCCTATGTGAGAATTGATTGGATCTGCTCTGTGCGCTTTCACAAGCTGCTCCTTGCCTGTGGCCCAGGTGCATGGCACGCACACAAGCCATTGAGGCATGCTGGGGCCTACCTCCCGAAAGTTGCCTAGCTCTGACAGCGGAACCAAGGACATGGGAAGGTTCTTGAGCTTCTTTGCTGGTTGCTTTCCTTCACTGCCGCTGCTGCTGCTGCTGTCGCTGCCCTCACTGCCCATGTCATTCCCCTCACTTGCATGCTGTGCCACAGTTGCACTGGAAACACCTGCTGATGCCGCTGGCTGGGCAGTGGCGGGGGGGGGCCAGGCTGCTCCGGGGCAGGTTGTCCCGGGGGGGGCTGTCCCGGAACAGGCTGAGGCGCCCTCGTCCACGTCCCCATAAAGCGTGCAGTGTACCACGGCCAGAGTTCATTTCAAATACCACTTTCATTTTCAAGCAAAACAGGGTGCTCTAAACCGAAATCCTGTGTCGCGTGGCAGCCCATATATCCCATATGGCAGCCCATCGGGCGTCGCTGGGTCGCTCCTCAATGTATGAAAAAAGCGACCCAAAGCGACGCGTCGCGCCTAATAACAACACTGACTTGCACGCTATCGTGTATGCCAGGTGGTCATCTAACAACACAGGCTTGTGAATACCGGTGTCACTGCGTACGGGCTTCCAGGTCGTTTTGTACTTTGTGTGGTGGTCGACAGTGCACACTTGCAAGCCATCAGGCCCTACCTGTGGCCAGCAGCTGCAGCCCGCAGATCACCACTGCGCTGAAGGAGTACACTGTGGCGAAGAACTCGGTGCGGTCGTTGGCGGCTTTCACCATGGCGGCCACCACCAGCGAGCGCTGGAAGTACATGAGTGACCCTGCAGCATGAGGAACTTTTAAAGTGCTGAGTGAGTGACCCTGCAGCATCAATGACTGTTTTAAGCACATGAGTGATCCTGCAGTGTGTCTTCTTTTTTAAGCACATGAGTGATCCTGCAGCGTGAGTGTGTCCTTTTTGAAACACATGAGTGATCCTGCAGCATGAGTGGCTTTTGGAGTACATGAGTGATCGTTCAGCACGAGTGACGTGTGAAGAACAAGACCGACCCTGCAGCTTGTGCAATATTTTAAGTGCGTGAGCGACCCTGCATCATGGTGACCACGACCCTGCATCATGGTGACCACGACCCTGCATCATGGTGACCACGACCAGGAGGTGCTGCAAGCGCACAAGTGCACAAGTGCACAAGTGCAGCCGCTTCGAAAAAGCAAAGAAGTACGGCTGCTCACTTCAGGGTACAAAGACAGTAATTGGAGGGGCAAAGGTGTAAGCACGCGAGCCATCCTGCCAGGTGTATCGAGGTGAAATGCATCGGGTGGCGGTGGATCAATAGCAGCCACCAGGTCTTGGATGAAAGGGTTAGCGGCATGCACCAAGGAGCATGGAAATGCATCGGATTAGAGGTGGATCAGTAGCAGCCACCAGAGGTATTGAATGAAAGGGTTAGCGGCATGCACCGAGGAGCACTGGAAATGCAGGCAGGAGTGACCCCTCACGTGCCTTTGTCAGAGAGCAACAGAAGCAACAGTTGTCTCAGCAACGATGGTAAGCACGTGAAACTACAGCAATGGTCCCAACATATCAAACTACAACAATGGTCTCTGCTTGTGAGCAGTCAAGCCAGCCAAACTACGAAGTCAGCACGTGAGCAGTCATGCCAGCCACACTACGAAGTCATGCCAGCCGCGCTACAATGTCGGCACATGAGCAGTCATGCCAGCCACACTACTAAGTCGGCACGCGAGCAGTCATGCCAGCCACGCTCCAAAGTCTTGCCATCCACACTAAAAAGTCAGCACGCAAGCAACACTGCAAAGTCATGCCAGCCACACGACTTAGTCAGCACAGAAGCAGTCATGCCAGCCATACTACAAAGCTACAATACAAAGCCAAACAGAGGTTCTGCAATCAAAATCAAGCGAAGCTTTCCAAGCATAGGGCTAGTGTCTGTTAGTTTGAATGGGTCATCAGAGTGCTGCATCAGAGTGCTTTAAATGCAAGAACACAAGCCAAAGGAGCAAAACACAAGACTAAATGTGGCATTCTTGACAGCCATGCTTGCTACCAGCAGGTCCCTGGATAGCACCCAACGCACACCCAACAAAGAAGCGCCAGTCGCAGGCAACAAAAAGAGTAGCAGTGCACAGTCAGAAAGCTGTTTTCAATCATGCATGCTATGAGCAGCTCCCTGGAGAGCAACTCGTGGCAGCTCTAACGCAGACACCCACTGCATGTGCGCCAGCCACAGGCAACGGAAAACAGCATTGAACAGTTCGGAAGTTTAATTTTCAATGATGCATGCCAACGGTCTGTCAGGGACAGGTCCCTGGACAGCAGCTTATGTCAGTTATAATGCAGGCAATCGCTGCATGAGCGCCAGCCACCGCAATACAAACGGCTGCAGTGCGCGGCCATGGAGCACTCACCTACAATGTACGTCATCAGCAGGTATCCGCACAGCAGCATGAGGTAGCTGGATGCCGCGATCAAGGCAAAGCCCTCCAGCACCCCACCCAAGTGCTCCTGGAGCCGTTGGGACACAGCACTGATTGAGGATTGGTTGGAGGCAAAGGGATTGTTTGAAGGCACCAAAGGGTGGTCACATGCATTGTCTGAAGCCTTGCATGCTCAGCGGATAGGTGCTCAGTGACAACATGGGTGTAGTGCGTGTTTAGTGGTTGGGTGCTCGGTGAGAGCATGTGATTTCAGTGTGCTCACCTGCACCCACACCCAGAAGCGGCTCTGTTGAGCACTCCAGCCCTCTGCCAAGGCTGCGAGAGGACCCATGCTACTGGTGGAGCCGCCAAACCCCCCTGGACTCCCCACAAAGCCGTTGCCAGCCGCCTTGCACCCCCCACTGCTAGAACTGCTAAGCTGTGTGCATGGCCCCCCTGTGCCTTCCTTCAGCTCTCCCCCCAACCCCCCCCACACCACCTTCCCTTGCAACAGCTTATCTCCCCCTCCTACCCCGAGCGCGTGCGCGTCCCCCACAAGCTCCTCCCCTGCACCCCCCTCACCCCCCCCTACCCCCTCACCTGGCACATGCACATGTGCCTCTGACGCCCACTGACAGTTACTATCTCTCACCCCCGATGCACCCTCCGACCGCCTGCCCCCATGCCTGCCTCCCCTCAAATGTACATGCCTAGGGCATGGAGTGTCATGCATGCCCCCTATCGGCTTTCCCTCTCCAAACGCAGCATGTGCGAGTGCATGCTCCCCCGCTATGTGGCCCCCCCCCTGCGCCCCCCCGCACTCATTCAACCCTATGAAACCCCCACCCCCAGCTATGCTGCTGATGTTGTTGCTGCCGCCCCGAACTGTGATGCTGCGAGCATATGGAGAGGTCAAGGTATTTAATTAAGCCATGATCAAGGTAAAGTGCTGCCACTGCCACCCACAAACTGCGATGCTGCCAGCATGGTGGCAACAGTTTGACGCAGAACAGAGTGCAGCAGCATGGTGTACGGGCTGCAAGTATCGTCCATGCTGCTGCTGCTGCTGCTGATGATGATGCCAGCACGGAGAGGCATGTACAGGATAACAGGAAGGAAAAGTAAGAATAAAGCAGCTGTGCATTGCACGGGCAGCAAATATAAGTATATCCCTGTATGTCATTAGTTGTAGAAAAGATTCTGAGACTTCAGGAAACACAAGAGCAATTTAAATAGGGGAAGGGGCTCAGGTAGCAGGCTACAGTTGCACAGGCAGCAAATCTGCTTCGACCATTATAAGGAGATGACGATCTGATGTGCGGATGGAGAAGGTTAGCATGTGCGGGTGCGCGCGTGCGTGCTCGCGCATGTGTGTGTGTGTGAGAGAGAGAGAGAGAAGGGGGGGAGGGGGAGTGGGGAGGAGAGTGAGTCAGGCAGGACATAAACAAAAACACAAGCGAGCACTAAGTAGATGCCTCTCATTCACAAGAAGAGCAAAGGTCTTCACACACAGAGCAGAGCATGCATAGCTGGCAAAGCTGCCCCCTCCCAGGACTGCCCCCTCTTATGCACAAGGCCCTACACATTTTTTGGCCCAAGCAATAAACACATACATGTGCGTATATGCATGCATTTATGTCTGTATGCCCCTCCAGCACAGCTGGCTGCCCCCTCTCATGCACAAGGCTCTGTCTCAGCACAGCTGGCACCTCAACATGTGCTCACACCCCAAGAAAGCGACCTTGCTCACCGGTGTCCATAAAGCACCCCTGGCACCTCGGCAAAGCATGCATGTCCATGTGTACATACTACATACACACTTGCAACCTTTGTGGGTGACCACCCATGAAGAGCGGCAGGGCTGCCAGACCGCATGGTCCGTGCCTCCCTGAGCAACCTAGTTACTAAAGTCTTGAACAACGGCTTGATCACGACCTTCTCTAAACAGTCTATCACCAATGTATTGATTAGGACTAGACCACGACTTTGCCTGAACAACCCAATCACCAAAGTCCTCATCACGACCTGAACAGCAAACGATCACTCACACCATCAGCTCCTGTGATGCAAGGGGCTTCACAATTTTGCCTCTTTGAGGCTACGACTGCAACTTGTGAGCAGCATACAAAGCCTGCCACTGTGCCCTGTCCGCCTTTTTACAAAACCTGCCGCTGTTGTTGTTTGCAGTGCAGAGTACCCTTACCTCAGCAGGGCAGCCATGTACATGAGCCCTGCAGCCACAGGGATGACCATACACATGGGCAGAGACACCAACGGAGCCGTGCGTGTCACCACCATTGCCGTCAAGGAGCCCACCAATTGGCCGGCAGTGGCGCCTGTGCGTGCATGCGCGCACGCATGCCTTTGTGCTTGATTCTTTGCGTGCATACGTGTATTTGTGCAAGTGTCTTGCCCACCAATTGGCCGGCAGTGCCTCCTGTACGAGCATGCGCGCATGCGTGCCTTTGTGCTGGAGTCTTTGCATGCGTGTATTTGTGCAAGTGTCTGTGTGCAAGTGTCTTGCCCACCAATTGGCCGGCAGTGGCGCCTGTGCGTGCATGCGCACTTGCGTGAGAGTCCTTGAGTACAAACGTGTATTGTACAAGTGTCTTTGTGCAAGTGTCTTGACCACCAACTTGCCGGCAGTGGAACCTGTGCGTGCATGTGCAAGTGTGTTTGTGTAGAGTGTCGAGGATTGAACGCACAACACTGTTAATCTGTGCAAATCTCTCTCCACCAGTCCCTTTTTGTGTGCCTTTGATTGCCGTATGTGCCTCTCTGATTGTGTGCAACAGCCATTTTTGTACACCCTCACCAGCGCTGCATATGTCATTCTGTATGCAGCTAACTGTCTCTCTCGCCCTCACCTATGTTGCCTCTCATTGTATGTGCAGCTGCTTGTTTGTCAACTGTGAGATGGCCATCTGTGAGAGACCACCCCTAAGGAGCCAGCTGCCAGAGACCACCCCTAGCGATTGAGAAATACGCATGAGATGATGATCTCCTATCCATCCATCCAGACATCTTGATTGAGCCTTGATATGTCCTCACCTGCGCTGATGAGCCCAAACAAGCGCGATGCCGCCTCTGAGCTGAACACGTCTGCACAGCGCGCCCACATGCAGCTCAGCACCACCAAGTTCTGGACATTGAGCCACACGTAGAAGGCGCAGCGGACCTGTTCACAAAAGCGTGTGTGTGTGCGTGTGTATGTGTGTATGTGCGCGTGCGCAAGTTTGGACACACCCACACTTGCAAACGTCATGACACGCCCTTCAGGGGTAGCTGACAAGCAACCTTTCGAAGTGATAAGCTGTTATCGAATGAAGGGTTACTTTGTTAAAACAAGGCAACCCATCAAAGCGGTAAACTATTTGCATGTTAAAAGCAACAGGGACTGCCTGTACAGGCCAGGCCTTGCACCATGCCATGCGTTCAAGGGCATTTATGGATGCACCGTACTTTTGGAGGACAAAACAACATGCAAACAAGGGCTTTCCCATGGAGGGTACACTGCGCACCATGCTTTGGAAGGAGTCCAAAGAGGCATCATGGTTGTGAAGGACAGAACATCTAAACAAGGACTTTCCAAGACCTGCAGAGGGTAACCTGCGCACCGTGCGTTGGAAGGCGTCCATGGAGGCATCCCCTTTGTGACGAACAAACTCTTGGACTTGTTCGGAGCCTGCAACACAAGATTAAAAAATGCTGCAGGTTGTGTCACAAGGTGGCCTGATTGCACCTCTTAAACCTGTTCAAGCAGGTCAAGCTGAGCGCTGTGATGTGCTTGTGCAAGCCCAGCGTGTGCAATGTCAGTGATCAAACATGTTTTAAGGATGGGCAACCACCCCGCTATGCCTTGCCAGCCTGGGTAGCCACCCTGCTATGCCTTGTGTTAAGGATGAGTAGCCACCCTGCTATGCCTTGCCAGGGCCTGGGTTACTCTGGCAATTGAATGGGAGATTCAGTGATATTCTTTGCTACTAGAGTAAACACATTACGTCACAAAGTTTCGCTGGCCAAGCCTTGCCGTAACTTGAGGCTTAAGCAAGGCAAGGCGAAGCCTCGTGACATTATGGGTTTACACTAGTGGCAGTGATTGTCACCAAGGCTCCCCATACATCTGCAGATGATGAGAAACAATGTCCAGGGAAGTGTCGAGGTGGCGCTGAGGACAGTTTCTTGTGTGAGAGCATGTCATTGGTGATCAGGGAGAGGCGCCTGGGTGTGCAGCAGTATGTTGGCACTCAAATGCGGATGCTGCCCTCGAAGCAATGAATCTGCGGGAGACTAAGGGGAAAGCATGGGGGTGGCTTGCAGCGAAGTGGCCAAATTTTAGGGCAAGAAAATCATGTTGGTAGCTAAGACAAAGCTGGCCTGCTTCTCTCAGCCGGGGCCCCGGAATAGCTCCAGTCGGCACAAAAGTCATCAGCAAACTTGTGTATGTGCCCTTGATAGGTCCAGGGCCTGTGGGTGGCCTGGTCAGTGGACTTCGCGGTTTACCTGCCAACCATTCAAGCTTACTACTGGGCCAACGGATTTCCATACTTCCAATAGAGTGCAAGGGAAGTCATTATAAGTTCATGTGCTCCACGCCAAGAGTTGAGGGGTGAAGGGATGGATGTGAACACCGATGCGATGATGAGCAGGACTTACACCCTGCCCACTATGTGGATGAACAAGTTTTTTTGGATGAACGAGTACGAGGCCTGCTGCTAGTTGCGGGCTTCTGGGCTGGCACAGTTTTTCCCTTTCCTTTGCTAGCTGCTTCAGGGGAGAGAATAAGAGATAATTGAGAGGGGCAGCTTGCATGGCGCGTTAGGCAATAATGCGTGCATGCAAGAGGCATTGCGTGTTGGAGGATGGGTCTCATACCGTCATAGGCATGTCACTCCTCTCCAAGTCAGAAAGGGCTGGCTGCGCCTTTTTTCAGCGTCGCTTTCGACGCTTCCCCCCATTATCACAGAGGGTCACCATTGGTCTAAGATGATTTTGGCTACTTACTCAATGAATGACTAAAGCTTCCTATAAGCCGGAATGGGTAGATGCAACTCAGGTCATACCCTGCCCCCCCATCTCATACCCCCCTCGCCGCACTAGAGTAATTAATCAAACAGGCATCTCCCTCCTTAAACAGCTGCAATCTGGCCTCCAAGTCATTGTCAGTGGACTCTTTGTTGCAGCATTGATCATCAGCTTCAGCGCTCCAGGGCTAGCTTGTTGTTGCAGTATTGACCATCAGCACTCCTAAGCTATAGGTACGTGAGGGTGGTGCTTTCGCTGTGCAGCCGGCCCCAAGCTGACAACTTGCACCCTCTGATACATGCTGTTGAGTGCATACTTAGCAGGCGTAGAGCATCTAAAGTGAATACTTCTGCAACCATGCCCCCTGTCGCAGCCAGCTCCCGGGTTCCCAAAATCGAGCTCACATGGACAAGAGGCAGAGACGTAAGGTACAGCTCCTCTGGACATTCTTGCAGCAGTGCTAGGCCTTCTTTACCAAACTGCTTGCAAGCTTTCAACCTACCTGCCGCAGTCAGCTCCCGGGTATCCAGAATTGAGCTCACATGGCCGTGAAGCAGAGACGTGTGGTACAGCGCATAGAATGCGAGCAGGATCAGGGCCAGGAAAGTGTAGAAGCGCTTGAGCAGGACCTGTGTGCAAAACCATGAAGCAGAGACGCGTGGTACAGCGCGTAGAACGCGAGCAGGATCAGGGCCAGAAAGGTGTAAAAGCGCTTAAGCGGCAGTCAACACCATGCTCTGGGTCACCAGAGCAAAGCTGACTCATTACACTTATTGGCAGAAGAGGTCTATAGGCCAGGCACTGAGCAGGCCTGGACCATGGAGTTTAGACCCAGAGGCAGGCAGGCCCCATAGCAAAGCTACTTGCTATGTGTTCATGTCATTACCCAAAAAACAAGAAAAGGCAAAAAAGCCAGGCGCCGAGCACGTTTGCATCACATGGATAACCCTGGGGCTTGCCCAGAAACACGCATCCTGCTCTGCCATTAGACAGATACATTTCTTCTTTCTCCTCGCCTTCTTACAACTGGGAGCATCAAGGCAGGCAGGCACAGATAGCAGGCTGGGTCAAAGCTTCATACAGTAGGGTTGGCCAATTCCATATATCTACTCCATATTTGGCGTACACCAAGTGCTAAAAAGTCCGTATGTATGCCGTGTGATACGTTTCATTATATGGATGTATATATGGCCATGTACGCCGAGCCAACCATTTGTATGGACCCAACGATCAAGAGAAGACAGAATGGGTAAAAAGGCAAGGGCGACCAAACCCTTGCGCTGCTGGCAACTAGTGGCTGGGAGGCCAGGGCACTCAGGGCCTGGCAAAGAAAGAAGAACTATGTAGGCATTGAAAACTCCCCACATCAACTAAGGAAAAGAAGCCACATTGGTTCAAAGACCGTCGGGCCCCCCACCATTAAGTTCAGACTGAGAGAAGCAAAGCAGGGAGGGAAAGAAGACAATGCCTGGCAACTCACTGGCACAGGTATTGCCTCAACTTCATAATGGGGTTCATGCTCCTTGTATTGCCTTAACTCTATAATAGGGTTCATGCTCCTTGTATTGCCTCAACTTCATAATAGGGTTCATGCTCCTTGTATTGCCTTAACTCTATAATAGGGTTCATGCTCCTCTAATTGCTCAATTCTGAGCAGGGATGTGCTTGGGTGTGTGTTTGCTTGCACGTCGTTTTTAAGTGAGCAAGTACTTGCCCCCCCCTGCCAGAACATGAGCATTCTAGACCCCTTTATATTCAATTAAAGCCTGAAAAGAGTCCTTCTCCCGTCGAATACCCTGGCATACACAAGAAG
>OU611758.1:5540341-5632841 GCA_914767535.2 Dunaliella primolecta | reverse complement strand
TAAAATGGAACTGGACTTAACACATGCTGATCGTGCAGTGGATGAGGAGAAGGGCCAGCTGGTGAGCGACCCATCCCTCACCTTTCGCCACGACTACCCTCCCACCAAGCTCATGTTCATGCCAGACCAGGAAGCCTGCCGGCCGGACCTGCTGGTGAGAGGCACACGTGGCTGTGGTGCTGCCTGGTGTTTCCCCCCGCATGCTTTCGCAAAGCACTGTGTATGTAAGCTGCATGTGCATTGCATAGGGTACGTTGGCCGCACATGCATCGTGTTATGTACAAAGCCGCATCTGCATCATGGTGTGTGCGTAAGCCTCATCTGCATTGCATTGGGTACATAGGCTGCACGTGCATCACGTTGTGTATAAAAGCCATATACACATCGCATCAGTTACATAGGCTGCACGTGCAGCGCATTGAGAACGTAGGCCTCATGTGCATTACTTTGTTTACATAGCATGTATGTATCATGCTGGTATGTAGGCCGCATGTGCATTGTTGTACACGTAGGCTGCATTTTGTGCATCACATTGTGCGTACAGGCATCTGTGCGCTTCAGTCAGTCAGGTGTTCTTATGCTTACTGATGAGGGCGTGTGTGTGTGAATATGTGCGCATGTGCGCGCGCGCACACACACACACACACGTTCACACACACACACACACACACACACACACACACACACACACACACATGCTGATGAGTGTGTGTGCCACATGCGCGCATGTGTGCAGGCCACCACTGGGGGGTTCGTGCGGCCTTGCATATGTGCTGAATTCTGCATGTGTGCACGCATGTGTGCAGGCCACCACTGGGGAGTTCTTGCGACTTTGGCGAGTGGGTGACGACGGTGTTCGATTAGAACGGCTGCTCAACAATGTGAGTTGCTTTCAGTGTTGCATACCATTGGTGTGGTCTGGCGTGACTTAAGGCTCGAAGGATCAGACGCAGGGTTGTTTCCCCCTATGATTCTCAAGCCACAGGCTAGTGTGACTGAGCATCTCAAATGCATATTTCTAGCATACTCACAAAACATTTTGTGGGGAGCACACTCCAAGCAAGGGAGGGAGGCTAGGTTAGAACCAAGGTGGAAGACGCACACAGCTCCTCGGGAGGGCGCTTCACGGCTCCTTTGGAGGGTGCCTCGACTATCAAGGTGGGAGACGAACACGGCTCCTTTCGGAGGGAGCTTCAGTTGTCAATCTGCTCGTGGGGCGCTTCTCTGAGACTGAGACTCTCAGTGAGAGGTCCATGAGCATCTTATTAGCGTATTTGCTTCTATTCTCAAGCTTGCATGAACTTGCACGTGGAAAGAGACAGGCAGCGCCATACAAACATGTCATGTGATTCACATTCTCCCTGCAATGGAGTGCAAATAGTTGGCATGTTAATTTGTATATTCGGTATAATTGTACGTGTATTCTCCATGTATATATATGGTTGTGGCGGCCAGCCCTACACATAAAGCAGTGCTCATGTCTTTTTCCTGGTGGCCTTCAATCACACAAGCCTGTGTATGCGCCCCTGTTACGTTTGTGTGTATGCTCCTGTTGAACAAGGGTACATGCATGTGCTGTCTTCTCTGTCATAAAGTGCCCATCCACTTTCAGCCGCAATCGGCTCTCATACGCTGCTGCTTCTACCAAAACCTCCAAGCACTGTATCCAGGCAAAATAGTTGTTTCTTGCATGATGCACCGGTTTTGGTGGCTCTTCAATCTGGCTGACACAGTGGACATGCACACGAACGTGCACAAACACACATACAGATAATGATACACGTTACTATACACGCATATTGTGGCTGAAATAGTGGACGCGCATGTGTCAATAATACACATGTTTGTAGTACACAAAACCTGGCTGACATAATGGGCGCACACATGTTCTTCGCACCCCAAAAAAAAACATAGTCTGGCTGGCATTGTGGACGCACAGCTCATATCTTCTCTGTAGGTGTTCATCGTAATTTCGTTGCTCCTGTCCAATGACCAGCGTCCGCTGCAGGGTCTGCCTCACTGGCATTGGCACTATAGGATTCAAGAGCCACCCTTATTCTGCACATGATACGCCAAACTACTTGTCTCGCAGGACAAGTAAAAACTAACTTTTGTGCCCCCTTGTTCCTCTTTGGTTGGTGTAAGGCAGACCCTGAGCACTTCATGCACACTTCACATCTGTCAATTGTTTTGCAGAACAAGCAGAGTGACTTCTGCGCCCCCCTGACCTCCTTTGATTGGTGTGAGGCAGACCCCAAACACTTGGGCACCAGCAGCATCGACACCACTTGCACCATTTGGGATATTGAGGTACGACAAGGCTGCTGCCTTGGGTGTGATGAAGATCGGCTATTCTCAGTGTGAGGACAGCTCCTAGGATTGCGATTACCGAAATTGGCCACCCGCATGGCCGCCACCATAAACGCCACTCAAATTCTGGCAACACTCTCCCCTGCCTGCATGCTGTATCGCATGTGTGTCAGCAAATTAGGAAGCAAAAGGACGTGGTTACAGTGGCGGGGCATGCAGGGTGTGTTGCATTTGCATGTGTTTTCTCCTGGTAGCCATACCAAGGTGCGCTCGTGGGGAGGCCATGGCATGCGTGTGTCAAGGAGCCTAGAAGCCCACCAGAAGCTCATGCCCTGGTTGCAGCGCTTCAAGTGAGGTGCACTTGCAGCTGCTTGCTCTTGGCCAAAGGTGCACAGTGTCTGTTGTGCATTTGCCTTGCCCAATGGATTGATTGCAGTCGTGGTTTACTATGGTTGATCAGGCGTTGCCCATTGTGCACAGGGACAGGCATATAGTTGATTGCAATTGGTCGGGCGTTGCCCAATGTGCACAGGGTTTTAAGAATATCCATCAGTAGAAACGCGCAACTGCTAGGCTACAGAGCGAAGAAAAGATGCACAAAAGGACGAGGTGCACAGGAACAAGGATAACAGGAGCAACAGCTTAGCCCGCACCGCGCACTGCTTGATGAATTGATTGGGTTTGTTGTACCAGTCATTGAAGTGGTTTATCTTTGATGTCATTGTTTGTATCGATTGTTGTGGTCGTTGATCTTTGACTGAGCACGGCTGATGGCTGCATTCATGGTTGGGTGAGTTGTACCCGCAGTTCGACTTCCTTCAAACGCTTGCTCCATGCGCATTGTTATCGCTGCATTTTCGCAGAGGGGTGAGGTGGACACACAGCTCATTGCACACGACAAAGAGGTGTATGACATTGCCTGGGGCGGCTGGGGCGTGTTTGCCACAGTAGCAGCGGACGGCAGTGTCAGAGTCTTTGACCTCAGGTGCGCGCCCATTTTGATGGTGCTTCTTTCTTTTTTGACGGCGCTTTCATTTTGGTAGCGGGAGTAACTGACCTCAGGTGTGCCTCCATCGCCTGCGTCTGCCTGCAAGGAAGCGTGCGAGTAGCCTTGTTTCATGGCTTTTTGTTCCTTTGAATAATTGATCTTTTGCATGGTGATTTGCAGTCTCCTTCCCCCGACTGTGCACAATCGTGTGTTTTGTGTGCAGGGAATGAATAGCACAGCAGCAGCATCTATGAGCCCCATTTTTTATTTCGCGTACAGGGACGTAGCACCATCATTTGTGAGTGCCACTTTTGTGTTTTGTGTGCAGGGACAAGCAGCACAGCACCATCATCTATGAGTGCCCTGTACCCAACACGCCTCTCCTGAGGCTCAGCTGGAATAAACAGGTATGTGCTTGACATTGAATGTTTGTGCATCCCTTCTTCCTTCATTCTTATGGACTCACCCCTCTAGAATGGAAGAGCGTGCACAGATATATTCGAGGGATTGTCACAAGTATTTGGGCCTTGTTTGTGGGGACAAGAAAGGCAGAGTTGCATGGTATCCGTTGTAGGAGCTCTGGCGCCTCTGTGACAGGCCTGCATGCCTGAAGATGACTCCAAATGTATAGTGCCTGCATGCCTGAGAGTGCCTGAAATTGCCTGATATCGCTGAACTGCCTGCATGCCTGAAAATGCCTGCATCGGGCCCTGGAAGCTTAATAGCCTGAACATGCCTGAAAATGCCTGTAATTGCTTCAATTCCTGCATGCCTGAAAAATGCTTGTATGAGATTCTAGATGCCTGCAATGCCTGTTAAAAGCGACCACGTCCTGCCCTCCTTTCCCACTTGATGAGGAGAGTTGCACATGGCAAATGCCACAGAGCAGATCAGTAGGCATGGTGGTGTGCCTGGCTGCTGTGTGATGCAGGACCCTCGCTACATGGCCACAGTCATCATGGACTCCTCCACAGTCATAGTGTTGGATATCAGGTGCGGCAAAAATGATGGACTCAAGGGTTCGACATGTGACAAAAACGCCTTCAACGAACTAACAGAAAAGCATTTCACAGAATGCATCTTCATGCATTTCACATAAGCAAACAATAATTATATGTTGCTTACAGCAACAAACAACATGGATACTTTGTCTCAAGGTGTGCGCATACATGACTGTGGTTGAGCCATGTTTTTGGCCTGTGCTGTGCAGAAAGCATTGGAAAAAGAAAGGGAAGGCTTGGTGAGGTGAACCAGAGAAGTATAAGACTTGAAAGAAATAGACAGACTGGTGCAGAAGTACAGAATGGGATTGATTTTGCAGGTGTTACAAGGCGTGATGGTAAGTTTTTGTCAGGCTGGTGGCTTAATCTGGCAATTTGAATTCTGTAGAGAAATGCACTCATCACACACCGCCCAAAAAATGATTGTGTGATGCAACCTCACGTCAACCACACACCCCTGCAATAATAATCCTACACTGCTGCGCATCTACAACGCTGGGGGCGTTTGCCCCAAAAGCAAAAGCACACAGGGCTTGTTGAAAACCTAAAGCAATGAGCATCAAAACAAACTTAGGACAGCTGAAGGCAATCAAAAACTGAACAGTATACCCTGGGCAGACACGCCAATGTTCACTTGTTCCCCATTCCATACTCATTTGGAGCAGCTGCCCTCGCCGGGGACCTTTGATGCTCCTCGGCACTCCAGCCATTCTTCTTTCTCTCCTGCTGCTACCACTGCTGCTGCTTTGATCCCAATTGCTGAAATTGCATGCGCTGACAGAAACTTCCCCTGCTACTGCTCCTATAAACGGGGTCCCATTAGGGAAACTCTGTCCAAGGAGGGGGAAGGCTACAGGAAAGAGGGAGGCAAAACGAGGTCCGGCAGGGTGCTCCTGACCATTTATTCCCCGAGCTACCTCTAAAATGTTAAAACAACGCCCACGCACCACTGCTCACTATCAAAGTATATATTTATTGTACAAGCATGCAGTCAATGCGCAGGGGCAAAACTCATTTTTTGCGCAGTGAAACATGTTCTCTACGGTTCTACTTGGTGGCTCTGATGTCTGAGTGTGGCTCTAACATCTGAGTACTCTGTTGCTCAATCTGGCACTCTTATAGCTTGGAACTTCAAAGTCTAACCACACTTGAAGCTTCATGTTTCCACGAATGGAGCATTGGAGCTTGACTTGTGTGTGGCCGAGTGCCTGCCTTGCGTATGCCTGTTTAGTGCCAGCATCCAGTACTTTGCTGAAGTGCTTGACTATATGTTAAGTATGTCCAAGTGGCGACATGGCATATGTTTAGCCTGGACTTGGAGGATTTTGGACATTGTACAGGGCATAGTACATTGTACAAGGCATAGTACATTGTATACGCCTCAACCTCTCTCCGGGATGCTAAACTCCCAGTGTTGAGCCTTAGCAACATGCCTCAGTGTCATGGCAGGAAGCCGCCCCTCTCCGGTACTCGCTGTGTCCCTCATCGTGCACACCCCTCTACAGGTTGAAGCCTGCCGGTTGACATTTCAAAAGACAAAGCCTGCCACATGACTGTTCAGGACGCAGGTGGACGCATGTCCTTCGCGCGACTCATGTCCCTTGCACTATACCTCATTCACCTGTGCACGTTTGGACAAATGAAGGAAAGGAAAGAAAGGGTTTTGTAGCTGTACCTGCCTACGAGGGCAGCTTAGCTGACGCAAAAAGTTTGGACAAATGAAGCCACTGCACATTTCCTGTGCGCGCAGGTACCATTCGCTGCCCATCAAAAAGGGAGCCACTGCGCGTTTCCTGTGTGTGAAGGTAACCCTCCCTGCCCACAACACCTTGCCCGTATGCGTGTGCGCCTGTAGGTACCCTTCCCTGCCCATCACAGAGCTCACTCGACACCATGCGCCTGTAAACGGGGTGGCTTGGGCGCCCCACAGTAGCGCGCATGTGTGTACTGCAGGAGACGACTCGCAGGTGAGGGCGCGCATGTGCCTGTTGCATGTTTGTACCGCTCTGCATCCATGCATCTGCACAGCGTGTATGCCCTGCTGCGTGTGTGCACTGCTGTGTGCGTGCTTCAGCAGGAGATGGCTTGCAGGCGAGTGCGCGCATGCACCTGCTGTACTTACGTACGCATCACTGGCCATGAGAGCATGCTGTACGTGAGCATAGGTGTGGGGATGAGCACAACGGCATGCAAGTGCACCTGCTGCTGAGCTGCCTTTTTGTGTCGGCTTGTAAGGGTGTGCTGTATGAGGGCAGGGGTATGCCTGCGCCTGCTTCCTTTTTGTGTTGGCTCCAGAGGTGTGCTGTGTGCAGGGGTATGCTGTGTGAGGGCAAGGGTGTGCTGTGTCGGGGGTGGGTGGGTGGGTGTGGGTGTGCTGTGTGGGTGCAGGGCCGTGCCTGTGCCTGCTTCCTGGCATCTTGCCGGCCAAGGCCATGAGGTGCATTTGAATTATGTTAGCACAAACTTGCATTTGTGGGTGTGGGTGTGGATGTGGGTGGGTGTGGGTGTGGGTGTGCTGTGTGGGTGCAGGGCCGTGCCTGTGCCTGCTTCCTGGCATCTTGCCGGCCAAGGCCATGAGGTGCATTTGAATTATGTTAGCACAAACTTGCATTTGTGGGTGTGAATGTGGGTGGGTGTGGGTGTGGGTGTGCTGTGTGGGTGCAGGGCCGTGCCTGTGCCTGCTTCCTGGTATCTTGCCGGCCAAGGCCATAAGGTGCATTTGAATTATGTTAGTACAAACTTGCATTTGGGGGTGCAAGAATGCCTCGTCTGTAGGGGCGGGTGACGAGGGTTGAGCATTTGTCAAAAGGGCGAGCTCTAAACAGGGCAAGGAGGGCTCCCTAAAATACTTCCTTGAGCCTCTTCCACCAAATGCTCAACGATTCGTTACTCTCTTCCCAATCCATACCCGTTTCCACCCATCAGGTTGCTTCTCTCTGGTGCCGGCTTATGCTGGTTTGTGCACTCCTTCCTTGTCCTAGCTATGTACCCTTTGGTTATCCATTAGTCACGGGGCTTACCTTCTGGATGCTCTTTAGCCTCTCCTGTCAACCATTCCTGTTGCTGGTGCTCCTGCTTTTGCAGGCATTGATTTGGGACATGTCCGCGCTCGGAGCAGGTAAGGGTTTTGCTTCCCTTGGGACAGGTCGGGCAACCTTTTTTTTGGTAATACTTGGCAACGGGCACCTCTTTGGGTCTTTGTTGGGAACTGCGTCGGGGCTCGTCAAAGTGTTCTGATCAGTTTGGGGGAGCAAAGTCAAAACATCCACACCATTTCTAGCCAAATGGTGCTTCTAGGTCAGTGGCTTTCCTGCCAGGGTGCTCCTGTTGTTTGCGATGAGGGATCATTTGAAACACCCATGGTCTTGTGCTAAAGTGTATTTACATGAGCTGCTCATGTTTTGCTTGTTTTGCGTGCTATGAACAGTTTATGCATCCTAGGATTTTGACTTGCAGCCATGCTTAAAGCAGCATCTGTGTTGTGATGTTTGAAAATGCTCCCTTGACCTGAATTGTCTCTGGCCCCCCGACCTTCCATATGCGCGTTGCTGGCACAGCTCATCCTCTCTGGCCAAATGGTGTGTGTGCACTTGTGAGCGTTTGCCACAAATGACTATGTGTATGTGTAAATGGCCTGCAGGCGAAGATGCGGGGCTGGATCCCATGCTGGCGTACAACGCTGGCGCAGAGATCAACCAACTGCAGTGGTCCTCGGCCCACCCAGATTGGGTGGCCATCTGCTTTGCCAACATGGCGCAGATCCTGCGTGTATGAGGCCAGGCCTGCTGCTGTGCTGTGCGTGGGGAGCAGTCATGTACTGTTGACCACCTGTGGTGTTTGCTGGTCCAGAGGGGCAAGGGCGTGGGGCAATGGTCGTTGCAGATAGTAGGTATTAGGGCAAGCCTGCTGCTGTGCTATGCGTGGTTCAGCAAGGCACGCACGCGTGCATGACCCCGTGGCCATCAACTGTGCAGCCCGCTTGGCACCGATCCTGCGTGCATACTGACAGGTCTGCTGCTGCGCTGTGTGTCGACCACAGCCATTCCCGTGCACAATTGTGCCGTGAGTTGGCCACAGCCATTCATGTGCTACAAATTGCTGCAATATCTCGCCAGCAAGGACCAGCCCACAGCGCGTGTGCTGTTGCTGCCTCTGCAGCTCTTGCTTGCAGCCCAACTTAGGGCTGGTTCCCTCATGTGAGTCCATATCACCAGCGCCCAATCAGCCATGATACATGAAAAACCTGGTGTTTGCAGCCTCCACTTAGGGCTCGTTCCCTTGTGTGAATCTGCATCACCACCACCCAATCAGCCAGGATGCCTGGAGACGCAGGAGGTCCTGGATTGGAAGTGACTCAGGGACGGTCGGTGAGGATGCAAAAGCGTCCTTTCCTCAATGCATGTGGCCTTGCCCGTCAAGGGTGCCATGCGTGCCTGCCTTGCCCTGGTAGAATGCAAGGTCATGCAGCTGCTTTGTGGCTGTGGGCAGGAAAGAGTCCCCCGCTTAGGGCTCTTACCCTAGGAGAGTTTCATGCTCTGTTAGGGTGCCCAGGCCATGCAGCCGCTTCGTGGCTGCAGGCAGGAAAGGGTAAGAATCTCCTTGCAACGCATGTGGAGCATGTGCATGATGAACCGGCATTTGGCATCATACCCCTCTGTGTGTGTGTATGTGTATGTGTGTGTGTCCGTAGTAGATGTTCAGAAATGTTGGGGCTTGGAGTCCTTCAGGCCGCAGTGTGCGGCAGTATGGCTTTGCGCTGGTATGCCTTGGAGTCTTTTGGTGGGCAATGTTGGAAACAATAGTGTGCTGCAGTGTTGTGATGCGTAATGTGCTTTTGATGCCTGCAAGTGCTTTGGGCCATAATCAGCTGCAATTTTGGGATGCCTGCGTGTGCTTTTTGCTGGGCAGTGTGAGTTCCACAGTAGTTTGGGGATGCTCACTTTGATGCTATGGCATAGCTGCTCCAGCTCAGCTATGGCCAAAGCTGCTCTGCCGTGAGGGCGCGGCTGCAGTGCAGCAACCAGCAAGTTCAGGAAAGTGTGTGGCTTTGTGGCTTTTGCTGGGGTGCAAGAATGCAAATGTAAAGGAAAAAATGAGGGTATGCGTGTTTGCATGGAGTGTGTGCTACTTATGCTGATGCTGCTCACAAGCGGAATGCATGCCACAAGATAATACTGGACATCAGGCGTCCCTGCTTCGTGTGCTGCGCGTGCTTACTTCAGCACTAGCAAATATGTACCAGAGTAAGTACTGCTTACAATGCATGCATTGCACCGAGCGTCCAAGCTTGTTTTGCTGAAAGCAAGCGAGGGATGGCCTGTGCTAGTAACATGCCAGTTTCCAGGTGCCTGCACCATGGGCAGATGCAAGACTCTTCACAGGGGCCTGCTAAGGCTTGACCTGAAGCCGCCTCTGCTGTTTTGCTGCATTGCTCTGCAGTGCATGCCTGGGTGGTAGGAACTTAAGTACCAATTTAGTCTGCTTTCTTCTCCATGTGCCCAACTGGCTGTACACTCATACCATCCTTGCTAATTTGGCCGTGCAAGAGCCTATAACGTCTGCTCTGTGCACGAATGCCTTGCATGCATGTGTGCACCCTGGCTTCCTATTTTGGGACAGTTTTTCGGTGCACACCTGAACATACAAGTCAGAATCTTCTTGTTTGAAAGCGAACGTTGCTCATGCAAATTAATTTGGTTGGCTCCATATCTTTTCTGGCTTCCTTAACTTTTCAGTCCATTGATGTCCCTAGGGTGGGAGCATGCCTGGCTAGCATTTGAGAACAGGTAGTGTTTCAATGCATGGCGACAGGCAATGTAATACACCATGCACTAAAGTTGGTGATGTGATGCATCATGCACAAAACTTGAAGGCTTGCAGAGCACAGGGGCACGCACTTGCCTTCTCACAGTCACAAAACAAACCCTGTGCCTGTGCCTGCACCATCGACCGACCATGAGCTCACAGTCACAAAACAAACCCTGGTGCCTGTGCCTGCACCATCGACCGACCATGAGCTTCTGCAAAAGGTTTGAGTGCGAGCATACCTGTTGGGACCCGAAAGATGGTGAACTATGCCTGAGCAGGGTGAAGCCAGAGGAAACTCTGGTGGAGGCTCGTAGATGTGCTGACGTGCAAATCGCTTTTCGGACTTGGGTATAGGGGCGAAAGACTAATCGAACCATCTAGTAGTTGGTTCCCTCCGAAGTTTCCCCCAGGATAGCTGGAGCTTGATTCAGTTTCGTCAGGTAAAGCGAATGATTAGAGGTTCGGGGGATGAAACATCCTTCACCTATTCTCAAACTTTAAATAGGCGAGACGCGTAGGTTGCTTATTTGAACCTGCGCAATCAATGTGAGCTCCAAGTGGGCCATTTTTGGTAAGCAGAACTGGCGATGCGGGATGAACCGATAGTTGAGTTAAGGTTTAGGGCTACTGTTAAATTTTTCAACAATATGCTCAATTTTAACAGTAAAACATTATGCCAAGTGCTGAAGGCAGATTTACACCTTGCTGATATGGATGAGTCTTGTTGGTCTGCTCATGTATCTAAGTCATTTAATGGCATGCGCAATGAGGAGGTGTTTAAACGGAAATTACTGAGTGCTTCCAAGATACCCATGCAGGATTGTTTAGGGGATTTGAGGTACAGACAGCAGAAGGTTTGGAGGGAAGCAGACGCCCTAAGTCCCCGAGAGGTGAACAGAAAAGCAGTGACTTACCATCATTGGTGTGGAGTACCTTTGAATCAAACAGGACGCACACCCTTCTGTATCCCATCATATTTGTTTAAGGATCTGGATAAAGGAGTCATGAGGAATGTGAGTAGGTTTAGGCTTCGTGCCCACTGCTTGAAGGTCGAGTCCTGTAAATGGTTGGGTGGTTCAAATATTTGTGATAAGTGTGGATGTGCTGAAGTCCAGGACGAGAAACATGTTCTTTTCTACTGCAATTGCTATGAGTTGTGTGAGCTGCGCAGAAAATACAAGGACCTGTTCATTGATCTTTTTAAACCGTTACACACTTTTGCCCAGCTTCCAAACACTGATTCTGTTCCTTTCTTGGCGAGCTTTCACGTTGTGACTAATCTTGAGGTCAATGTTTTTCTAAATCAAGACTCGCACAGATTTTCAAAAATTTTGTCTGAACTGGTTTCAATTTTTGATGCTGGATGAGATTGTATCACCAGCAGCCGATCAGCCAGATTTTCGGGCTGTAGGCCAACCCCTTGTAACCCTTGTAACCCAAAACAAAGCAGGCTGCCAGCCTGTGGTGCTTTCAGGAAAGGAAGAGGGTTGCATAACTGTACCTGTCTACAAGGGTAGCATAGCTGAAGCAAACATTATTTTGAAGTGGGCATTTTTGTAATTTTTTAGTGCACCGGCCACGAGGAAGCTCTCTCGGAGCCCTTCTAAAAGAACCAGAAGATAGATGAATCCTACAGGCTTGCTCCATGGCTAGAGCCTGCAGCCTGGGGCATTAAAGCCAACAAATGTAAGTTAGGATCGCTATACCCGTCGGAAGGGTATCGGAGCGGGAACATTGAGGCCAACATGGAGCACAGGGATTGACAGGGTTAACACGCAGAAGCCATCAGTCAAAACTTTCGAGTTTGAAACTCGTGGCTGCTAGGCTGAAGGTTTTACAGTGTTTACAAGGTTTACAAGGATAAGGCCTTCAGTCAAGGAGTGCGACTGCTAGCCTGCTCATAATCAATTCATGAGGGAAAATAGGAAGTTTATTGTTGTTCTGGTTCAAAAAAGCAGACACATCATGAGATTCTGCCTGTGAGAACAAGGGAGCATATTACCTGCGGAGAGAGACCACCTGGGGATGTGTGCAATGGAAGAGGACATGTTGTTCATCCTGGACATCATCATCAGCCTCACAAAGGTCACAGTTTGGGGAAGAGCTGTGATTCCAAGTTGCTGTCTCATAGCGAAGGGTGTGAATGCGGAGTCTAAACCGAGCCACGCTGCGAATGACATCATGGGAGAGGTCAAGGAACATGTATTTGGGGAGGCTATAAGGAGAATGCATAACCAAGGCTTTTTTAGTAGGAGGAGCGCACCACTGGTGATAGGTCAAGTGTTTACAGTGTCTACAGAAGGTTAGATTACATGGTGGTTTCGGCCTTCGGTCAGGTGGTTTGACTGCTCAGCCTGCTGGCCTCTGCCAGACTCACAAAAAACATCGATAATACTAGAAATGAAGTACTACTACTGATTCAAATCTTGCCTCAGAAATTGAAATGACCAATCATTGGATAGGATAGGTTTACATAGCTGTACTACAGGTCGTCTTGACTGAGGCCTTTTTTTCCCTTGTAACCCTTGTAACCCTTGTACTACAGGTAGTACCTGTCTACAAAAGCAGCTTAGGTTACAGGTTACAGGAAAAAGAAGGCCTCCAGTAAAAACGTTTGACTGCTAGCCTGCTCATAAAAAAGCAATAATTCATGTAGAAAAGGAAAAGGCTTGTTATTGTTTTGATTTAAGAAAGAAGAGATATCATGATGATAAGACTGTGCATGGTGAATGCCACTGGCAGGTACGTAGGGTAGGGAGTCACGCTATTGGAAGAGTGAGATAAAGAGAGGAGAGGACCAGAAAATAAGGGAGCATATTTAAGGGCAGCTTAGCTGAAGCAAGAAGGTGCCTATAACCCAAAGCAAACCAAACTTGTGTATAAGTGTCAACTGAGTGTGAAAACAAAGTTTTGAGCTGAGCTCAATGAAAAGACGTCCTCGTTTGAAAAAACAATGTGGAAATTGTTTCTTATAGCACACACACGCTAGCACAATTCCAAAGGAAAAGGGAATATTCCTCATCTTGCAAATCATGCAAGTCACAAAATTCACAACAGCCATTTCTGCCAGGCTGCCAACAAGCCTCTTCAACTCCCAAGGTGTGAGCACGAAGTCTAATTATTGAGACATTACGCTGCACTCTCGTATTCAAATCAAGATTAATCTAGGCACCTTTTACGGGCACACGTTAGCATTCAAAGGACTCTGATGAGAACTTATCTTGAAGCAAACCATCGATGGTAAGTAAGAGACCTGCTTCTGCCCCCTTGGCTCGACATTGTCCAGATTACACCACATTCTACACAAATGACTGCACAAGAAAAGAGAAGAAAAAGAAAAACTAGGGAGGCAGAAGAAACTCTCCTACATCAATGAAGGAAAAGGGGAGAAATTGGCTCAGAAGGGCCTTGAATCCCCTCCACCACGAAGCTACAAAAAGAAGACCCTGATGGGGATCTGGAGGGTCATTGGAAGCACCCGGCTCCATAATCTGGCTGCGAGAAGTATTCTTGTTTTCAATAGCACGCCTAGTGGTAACAAGCTTGTTGGCATACATAACAGAGTGGGCATGAAGTTGGCGAGCAAGTTTATGGGCGCGTTGGTGGTCGAGTCCCAGCTGTTTAAAGGATGTGCTTAGTGTAGCAGGTCCCACCAACACCCAAAAGGATGGTGTGGAGAGTCACAATTGTTGCATTCATGAGTTTGCAGAGGTCTGCATGCTGCCGCTGTGCCGCCTACAACTGCTTTCCAGGCCTCGTGCCTTCACAGTACTTGATTTCAATCAAGTGCACATGCCGCTGGTTTACATTCAGATGGTGGGGTTGCCTCACGCGGTTGGCTGTTGTGGTCTTCAGTGTGGGGTTGTGTCTGCTGCGTAACACATGATGGTGTGAGCAGGAGGTAGAAGGAGAAGAAGGAGTTGGTATTTCTTTATAAGGAGTAATCAGTATAGCATCAGGACGGTTAGAGGTGAGTCCAGATTTCTTTAGAATTTTGTTTTGGAAAGAGGTAAGGGGGTATAATTATGTTTGATGCATTTGGATTTGAAGGTTGTGCTGCACCAACCTATCACCACTTCCTATGTCCATGTTAACCAAGCCTGCTCCCCAAGGGCTTTTGCTAAGAGCTTTGATGATCATTCTTCCAGCAACATTATGGCGTCCAGTTTTCATGCTGGAGATGACATGATTTGGGCAGCCTAAAAGCATGTGGAGTGCACTGTCTAATTGATGACAGCCTGGGAGAGGGCATAATGGGTTAGTGGACCTTTTGATTAGATGGACGTTTTTGGTAATAGAGGGTGCCAGTGCAATATCGTAAGATGGTGCGCTTCATGGGTGTGGATATACAGGACATGTTCCTAAAGGCATTGCTGATTTGTCTTATCTGCATGTGGTAACAAACTCTGATAGTATGAGTAGTAGCCTTTTTTGAAGTTGGCATATCCAAGTCTGTGTTTTGTATGCATGTGAGACTTGAGAGAATTTTGAAGACTGGGGAGGTAGGTGATTTTAGGATTGGGTGCAGGAGCTGTGGATGTGCCAGCAGTTTGTTCTCTTTTTTCCTCCTTGGCTAACCAAAATAATTGAGAAATGGATTTCCGCCAGGGCCTGCTCTAGGGATCCCAGTATCAGCCTCGTTATTATTGGCTTGGTTAGCCTGATATTTAGCAATAGCATCTGCACGTTCGTTACCAGCAATGCCAGCATGAGATTTTAATTTGTAGAAACGAATATTGGTTTGCGAGTTGCTAATGAGAGAAGATATGAGTTTAAGAACATCCCCTTAAATGTGTTGCTTGTGCTTCTCAGGGTAAATAGATTGTTGACGTATTTGATGAAGAGAGGTGAGACTACCTGAAGCAATGTGTGAATAAGAGTCCATGATGGCAGCACCATTTCCTGCTAATTCAGCTCGACATATATGGTGTTAATAATTCCAGCACCGTTGGGCTTCTCCTGGCTTCTCCTGGTAGCCAACTCCGCGCGCCCAGTGACCCCCCCCCCTGAAGCCCCCTGTAAGCAAAGAGCATGTCTGGTATTACTGATAGTGGTTAATCTCTGCAGGGCATGACAGCTCAGCTTGGAAGCTAGGGATTTAGCTTTGTGTTTGGATAGGCCCAAATTGACAAGAGGTTTGATCGTGTGCTCATTGTAAACAGTGCCAGCCACACCAATCAGGATGATGTGTAGAGTCACCTTGTTGTTCCTGTTTGGATTCTTTGAGCTGCGGGTTTTAAGTCTGGTTATAGTGTGAGCATGTTGAGTTGCTGCAGTTTCGAAAGTAATGTAGGGGTTGGTGTCTGGACAGAATTTCAGCTCAACAAGGTGGATATCCCTCTCTTGAGGAGGGACCTTGGAAGGATCAAGGTGTGCTCGTCGGCCTGGGATAGAGCGCACAAAGAAAGCACCAGGGCGGCTTTGGTGGCAGGCAGAGGAGCCAGTACCATTAGGGAAAAACCAGTCTGGAATAACTCGTGAGATAGTTTCAGGGACTTGCATGCTCTGATCCAAGAGTCTCTCATTACGGCAGGCATCCATACCAATAAGGGATGAGCCAAACCTGCCTTTACTAAGGGCTTTTACACAGAGGCTAAGGCCCTCATGGTGCCTGTTGGTATGCAAACCACTCATAGTCGTCTTTGAACATCTGGGGACAACATGATTAATACTATCCATGTCATCACAGAGTGGACACCTTTCAGAGGTGGAAGATTTGTTGAATCTGTCGGCACGCTTTTGTGTGTAGATTGTCCCTGTGCGGTATTTGATTACATTTACCTGTTGTTTGAGGGTAATCTTTGGATTATTCCAGAAGGAGTTGCTGATCTCTTTGTTAGCAAGTCGACAGTTCAGGTTGTGAGCTTGAATGTTGGCGGTGGTGACAGGGGAATTTGGTTGTATGGCATGGTTGAGCCTCTGCCAGCTATTGTAATGGTAGCCAGAGGTATCAGCAGAGCCAAGCTTGTGCTGTTTGTGCATGTGTACTTCAAGTTTGTCATTCAGATTGGTAAGGTATCGGATTGGGGAAGCGTGGGAGCAGTGCCTGCCACTGTTTTGTCTGTGTGAGTTCTTCAATGAGAGCCAGTAGTTATTGTGGAATGGGTCTTTGGCATCTGGAAGTGCAATGTCCGTGGTGTCCGTAAGTGCTGCAGTGCGTGCGCAAGCGTCAGCTCCTCATTACCAATAATGCCAGAGTGGGCTTTGACTTTGTAGAAATGGATAGGGTGTGGGGAGTGCTTTAACATGATTGATATAGCATGAATGAGCTCTGCATGTAGGCGGTTCCTCATGCGCATCGGATTAAGGGTTTGTTTAGAGATCTTGAAGAGGCAGGATGCACTGTCAGAGGCAATGTCAATTTGCCCTTGTCGGAGTGCCACAAGAATACCTGCAAGTTCTGCTCTGTTGATGGTGTCAGTAGGTCCATGACCATTGGGTTTTATGTGCAGCTGCAGCCGTTGGGAGGGTGGAGCAGTGTCCCTTCCCGGTTTGTAAACACCTGAACCAGAAAGTGGTGGGGAGTTATCATCTTTGTGTTTAATCACACTGTCGTCTGTGTAGGTGATTTCTCTCCAGTCTTTGATTTTAGGTGTGAACGTCTCCTTGTAGTCGGCAGGAAGGAAGGCTGCCCTTGCCTGAGGGCACTTGTGTGAACAGCTATGGATGTCAGGGGGTAGTGATTGGAATTTCTTTTTTCAAATGTTTGATGCGAGGTGTTGGCGGGTACGCAGTGGCGTGGCAGGATTAGGACGATCCAGGGGTAGCCAGTGAGCTTCTGATACATCTTGGTTTAGGAGTTGAAACCAGTCTTTGTTTGCATTGTCAAGTGCTTCTCTAGCATTACGATTCCAGACAACAGCTGAAGCCTCTCCAGTGGGGCAAAAGCAAGAAGGTGGCAACTGGATCTGTGGTTTGGAGGGAGGAGTGCACTGCGGGGTGCACCGCGGGGTGCACGTGCAGGAGTCTGAACATAGTTTCATCATCATGAGGGGGATGGCAGATCTGTGGTTTGGAGGGAGGAGTGCACTGCGGAGTGCACTGCGGGGTGCACGTGCAGGAGTCTGAACATAGTTTCATCATCATGAGGGGGATGGCAGAAGGAGAAGCCATTGCAGCGCACAGAGAGGGCGTATGTCTGTGCCCTGAAGACCTGGTCACGGCAGCTTGTGCTGAAATAAGTGTTGAAATAACCGACAAATACAAGAGGGTTGGAGAACCTCTCTGTTGAGACCATGCTCCATTTATGTAGGGCTAAACGAATGTGGGGAGGTGTGATCAGCGTGTTAGAATCGTAGACCTTTTTGCTCTTGGCAGAGAGATGTTTTTGTTGAGCCTTTTGACGTGATGCAACAGTGGAGCAAGGCTTTCTCCTGCAGTGCTGTTACTGTACAGCGCTGCCCGCCCCATTCCCCCAACTGAATATGCAGCTTTGTAGAATGCAAATCCAGGAGCACATTGGTACCCCGGGCATGCTGCAGGCTGCACCACATGGCCAGCCCTCCCCTCCCAAAGTCAGGAGTGGTTGGAGCGAAAAGTCAGCTTCCCGGGGGCACGGCAAACGGTGGTCTGCGCGTGGAGAAATGTGGGACCTAGGAAAGTGCCAATTTTGGCTTGAAAACCGGGTTTTTCGCTTCCGTCTCCCCCAATACCGCACCTTCCGCCACCTCCCTATTCTTCCCGTTGCCTTTCCCGTTGCCTGTCCAGGCCAACAGCTACCCATAGCAGGCGTGGCAATTGGTGGCCTGAGTGAGGAGAAAAGCATGTCCCATTATCTTTTAATAGTATAGACGGCCGTTCCTGATATCTGGCTCAGCACATCAGAGACATTCCATGAGCCTCCTCAAATAAAAGATTAAGATATTGTTTTACGAAAATCTTGTAAACGCATTCGTTGTCACGCAGATGTTACACAGATATAGACCTGCCCCAATTGGAGTCATCTGCACACTTCGTCAACAGCTGAGCCTCAGCTGTACAGACTGAAAGCGTATACTGGTCGAAGGCATTGATGCAGCCCGATGTAGAGAAGGTGTACGTGATACAGCTCTAATTTCAGCCATCCAAACATACTTTAAAGAGGCTGAGGGAATGTGTATCAGCTCTTGTGCATCAATTGAGCTGTGAGAATGCTTGCTTGCTTTGGAAAAACCCGAAGCGCCCACAGGCGTGATGAGCGTGAAGGCAAGGTGAGGCTCGCAAACTTGACGCACTGCATGCACTGTGATATGCAACATAACATGTAAAAACACAACACACACGTGCACACAGACACGCGCGCGCACACACACATGCACACACGCACGCACATGTGCGCACACACACACACACACACACACACACACACACACACACACACACACACACAGACACACACACACACACACACACACACACACACACACACACACACACACACACACACACACACACACGCACGCACGCACACACACACACACATACACACACGCACACACACACATGCACACACACATGCACACACACATGCACACACATGCACACACATACACATGCACATGCACACACATGCACACACATACACATGCACATGCACACACATGCACACACGTGCACACACACACACATACACACAGTGGCGCATATGAATTTGAATGCATGCAGGCCTTCCGGCAAGCAGGAACGGGACTCGCTCACTCCACGTGGGCTTCAGCAGCTGAAGTCAGGCACAGTCTAGGGCATGTGGACCTTAGCAGTGGAGCCAAGCTGGCTTTGACACACCTTTCTGACACCATCTTGGAGGCCAAGGCATACTTGCTGCTGCTGGCAGGCTGGATTGCGCAGGATATGTATTTCGCTAACCTCCTGGAATGTTTTCACAAGCAGGTGAGCCCGAACCTGGTAATCATGGATTCAATTTGGTTTTGTTTTATTTTGTTTGTAGGGATGCAAAAGCAAGGCTTTTTCTCATCATATTGCCTTCATGTAAACATAGCTCATACTTGCGCTCCCACTGGGTACTGCACTCCAAAAACATTGGTATCTCTGCATACCCATGTTTGCAGCCTTTCCATCCTGCCCTGTCATGCAAGTTTCCACGTTTTTCCAAAATTTTTCCATCCTGCCCTTTTCATCCTGCCCTTTCATGCAAGTCTGTTTTTCCAAAAAATTTTCGCTGCTATCCTGCTTCCAGAAAACAACTGCTGCAGCTGAGCAGCTAGCTTGTTTGTGATCACACACATACACACACACACAGCACTTGCCAATTCATGGGGTTTGCCTGCCTTATGCGAGCGTAGGTGCAAAGCCCAGGGACTTTGCAGCCTCGGACATTCATTTTGAATCTGTTTTCCTCCCGTGAAAGATCAACCTGTGGCCTGTCCATGAAGCTGAGAGTACAAATCACACACCTGCGATCCCTCGTCCTCGAGCACTTACCACAAGAGCAAGACAGCTTTACCTGGCAACCTGTGAAACATGCAAACGGAATAGACGTCAGGTGAGCTTGGTGCTGCCCACCTCTACACTTCCCAGCTCCACAGCGTCACCTTGATTGGAAATTTTTAACCAAAGTTTGCTGCTGCCAAACATGTGCAAGTCTGCCCCCCAACCACGACGAAGCACTCAATTACCACCATGTTGCCAGCCGTTTCTCTTTCCATGTACATACTTCAGGCTTGAGACGGATGGGCTTCAAGGCTGGTACCATGCAGGGGAAGAGCACTCTTGTATTCAGGCATGTTCAGCATCCGAGTTTGAGGCAGCAGGAGCCACAGCAGCAGCAGTGCCACCACCACTACCCCCGCCGTCGCAGGGGCCAACAGCGCCAGACCACCGCAGATCTGCGCTCATGCTACTTGAGGTACCAGCTAGTATCACCCTCTTTTTAAAGGTGAGAGTACATCCTCAGGAAAGTCATCCTCGAGTGGCAAAAGGAACGGAACTTCAGCATGCGTCTGTGTGAGGAACCATGAAGTGACCAGGATGAAATGGTGCCTCCTTGTACCATTGTAGCTGATTCCATTGGGCCTGGTGCCCATGCAGGCTTGCTTTTGCTCAATCTTGCCTGTGCTGCTCCTTTGTTTGCTCAAGGCTGCCTTTCTTGTCTGTGCTGCTCCTTGCTGATTTGCTGGTGTCCATGCAGTTCTACTCCTGCTCTGTGTGTGTATTTGTGTGTGTGTGTGTGTTGGGGGAAGGAGTGGTGGGGCCTTTTCCTTGCTAGTCAATTGAAAGAGACAGAGACCTGTGCTATATTTATTGTAGCTGGTTCCAGTTGGCCTGGTGCCCATGCAGGCTTGCTTCTGCTCACTCTTGCCTGTGCTGCTCCTTTGTTTGCTCAATGCTGCCTTTCTTGTCTGTGCTGCTCCTTGCTGATTTGCTGGTTTCCATGCAGTTCTACTGCTGCTCTGTGTGTGTATTTGTGTGTGTATGTGTGTTGGGGGGAGGAGTGGGGGGGCCTTTTCTCGCTAGTCAATTGAAAGAGACAGAGACCTGTGCTATATTTATTGTAGCTGGTTCCATTTGGCCTGGTGCCCATGCAGGCTTGCTTCTGCTCATTCTTGCCTGAGCTGCTCCTTTGTTTGCTCAAGGCTGCCTTTCTTGTCTGTGCTGCTCCTTGCTGATTTGCTGGTGTCCATACAATTTGCTGATTTGCTGGTGTCCAAGCAGTTCTACTGCTGCTCTGTGTGTGTATTTGTGTGTGTGTGTTGGGGGGGAGGAGTGGGGGGGCCTTTTCTCGCTAGTCAATTGAAAGAGACAGAGACCTGTGCTTGTACACGTTCAGTTTTTTTCACTGCAATAAAGGATGCCAACAGCATCAGGTGCATACACAGAGCAGCAAGTTTGTGAGTTGGCTTTGATCGCTGTACCCAGTGTAGGCTAGCACAGACTGTGTGGGCGCAATAGTCGTGAGCGCTCGTTTCCCCACTGAAGCACTTTAAGTTTGCATTAGCCCCAAATGCTTTTTCCTCATGCCTTTTGGTGTGCTCATCCTGTTGGACTCACCAGGCAGCCTCTTCACTTCCTTTCCCCCCAAATGCTACTTCTGCCTTGGTCTCTCACCTTACTTCCCCCCGAACGCTACCACATTCCCCCCAAATACTACTTCCTCATGCCTTGGTGTTCCCATCCTGTCAGCCACTGGAGCTCCCTTCAAGATGCAGAGCAGCAGGAGGGGAGCCCTGACAGGCGACCATTCCGTGCCTCCTTACATTTACACTAAAAATTGTTCTCACAAGCTGATTGCAGGATGGCCTTGTCTTGGACCAAAACCAGGGCTCGATTGAACAATATGGTCCCATCCTTGGAGAGAAAATGTGGAGGGCTAAGAATGTGGAAGGCAAAGCTTTGCAGGTAATTCCCCAAGTCCAAAAATGACATTTGTTGTGTGGTGAATCTCATAAGCACTGCAAGTTAGCTCTGGGAAAGAAACTAAAAAAAAATAACCTGTTGACTGATTCATCAGCCCAGAGTTCAGAACAGCACGTAAAAGATAAAATCATGCACATTCATGTACTATGCTCATGCACGTACTGTCATGTGAGACAAGCATCTTTTGAAGTGAAACTTTCCTCGCTTGTATTGATGGGGCTGCCGCTTTCAGCTGCTCAGGATGGAGGCATATTCACGCCTGTAGGACTGGCCGGGTTTGTATCTATACACTGCATTTCACATTTTCTCCGCAAAATAGTCAATCATGCGGCGTATGCGTACGGAAACGTTGGCCGCTATTGATACGTGAAACCTTGCAAAAAGTATGGCCTCAGGCATTGAACTGCTTGCACTGGTCCACACGCAACTGGCACTGGCACTGGCACAGAACTGCTTGCACTGGTCCACACGCAGGAGCTGCAGGTCTGTCGCGGTCAGGGATTGCTCATGTCAGGCCCTCTGCCCAAGCTGTTTGGTCCTAACAATGCAGGCACACTCCGTGACTTGCTAGAGGTAAGGTGCCTGCACGTGAGAAGAAGGGAAGGGAAGGGAAGGGTTACATAGCTGTACCTGTTAAGGAGGTCAACTTAGCTGAAGCAAAAAAGTTGCCTGTAACCAATCCCTGCAGCGTAGCATATCAGGACCCATCATTTCATGGTCTGCTGCAGCACACCTATGTGCCAGTCCAACGGTAGATCTCGCGATTACAAGTCGCTGCTCATCCCTGCCCTGGTTGTACACAACCTTCTAGATCCAAGTTCTGCTGCTGCAACAAATCAATCAATACCCATAAATTTAAGGTCTGCCGCAGCACACCTCTGTGCTTAACTTTTCATGTCTATCCTGCCTGAAAGCTGCAGCGCTTCCCTGTGCCTTTTGCGGGAATCAGTTGCGAACTCAACTTTGCATGACACTTGAGTGCTGTAGGGGGATGTACTCGCTCCGCATCCCCCCCCCCAAAATAAATATTTTATGCAACCACGCACTCTACAGTAAATTTTATTCACGACTGCGCATCAACCACGCAGGGAGTCTTGCCCCACTTTGCCCTCAAAAAACACCATTTGGTCATTTGCAAGGTCCTCTGAAGCCTTCAGTGGAGGCCATAAGCAATTGGTCACATACTCAAGTGTGGGAGCCCCCTCCATGCACTCTTCCTCTGCAAAGAAATTCTGCCTGCCCCCCCCTTCACCACTGCTGCCTGCCCTGCTGCTGCCACTGCTTTCCTCCATGCTGCTTCCATGCTACGTGGTTGTTGTGCCCCCCCGCTGCTGCAGTGCTCTTTGCTGCTCCATGCTGCTACTCCATGCTACTGCTTTGATGGTGCTTCATGCCAATGCTCCATGCCATTGTGTTTATGCCCTGTGGGGAAAGAGGTGCTGAGGGGGGGGCTGAGGGGCTGCAGGGGCGCTCCTGCCAACTCATCACCCAAAGCTACCCAACAACCTTGATTTTCACAACCTTGCACAACAGCGCACCCTCAAGATAAATTTGTGTTGTATGTATCGATCACGCAGTCACCACACAGAGGGTGAAAAACATTACTTATGCGCGGTGATTTCAGTTCTTCACGGTGCCAATTACTTCTTTGATCCTGCAATACCTGCAATACCTGCAATGCCTACAATGCCTGCAATGCCTGTGCCGTTGCAATACCTGCGCCATCACATGCGTGCTCTTTTTTGCAATGCCTGCCCCTTAGCAACGTCTGCGCCATCGCATGCTCATGCCTTTTTGCAATGCCTGTGCAGTTGCAACATCTGCGTCAATTGCATGCTTACTCCCCTTTGCCTGAACTGCTGCATGCCCGCCATTTTGCCTGTGCCGCTGTTGCAAAGACGGCGCCGATTGCATGCTCGTGCCTATCTGCAATGCCTGTGCCGCTCCATGCCCTTCGCTGCGTGCAGCACATCTCTCGGCGGGGGGTGGGTCCCTGGAGGTGCACTATTCCTGTGGGCCCTCGTGCTACTGCCACGGCAACATCCCCCAACCAGCAGAGGTCAAAAAGCTTGAATAGTCTGGCACACGAATCAGGTATGCAAGTGTACAAATCAGAAATGCAAGTGCTGTACTGTGGGTCTGGCAAGTTGTGGTGGGTGGGTCGTCATATAATCTTTCAACATGGTTCCCCTCTGTAACTGATGGGGGGAGTTTTCCACTGCCTACGCAGTTATTCTATTCTTTCTGTAGGGAACTGTGGAAGGCCCTGCTCCGCAGGCCAGTGCAAAAAATTGTCCACACGTTGTAGGGCAGTGTGGGTAGCGCGTGAATAAACGGCGGTACCTTTGCGGGCCAGAACAAATGCAAGCAAGCGTGCTCACATTGTAGGGCATGTGGATAGCGTGATAAAAGGCAGTACCCCATGCGGCCAGCTCTGGCTGCTAGCAACCACTTTTGGCATGCCACGTCCAACAGTATGTGTGTGTGTATGGAGACGTGTTCATACATCCCCAGATCATCAAGTGCGGCAGGCAAGGCCAGGAGCTCTCCTTTCTAGACAATGTGTGCGCGGGTTTGCGATGCCGTGTGGTCAGGCTGTGTTTTGTTAATTTGTGTGTGCGTGTGTGCGGGCGTGCTGCATGCTCAGACTGTGCTTAAATGCAATGTGTGCGCGTGTGATATGTGCTGCGTGCTCAGGCTGTGCTTTCATTCAGTGTGTGTGTACTTGCTGCGTGCTTAGGTTGTTCAGCCCCACAGCAGCCCGTACAGCCCAACCTGCACCGTCCATCCTCAGTTGTGGTCCAGAGCAACCGGCTGGCCTCCCAAATGACTCTGCGTGACCAAGCAACGGGTAGCTTCACCGCCCAGCAAACAAGACCCAGGATCGGACAGCGGCACTCATGCAGCAACCTCATACGGCGGTCGCAGCTGCAGCTGCAGCCGCCGCCGCAGCAAGAGCAGCAGCAGCAGCAGCAGCAGCAGCAGCACAAAGCGAACATGCTCGACGGGCTAGAGGAGGCACTGCAGCAGCAACAACAAACGCAGAAGCTGCAAACGCCGCTCCAAGCATTCAGCTTTGACCGCAGCAGCGTCCCCACTTACAAACACCCCAGGCCCCACAGTGCCCCCAGATGCAGCCGCACATGGAGCGACTTGAGGGACGTGGGGCAGCGCGAGGGCTTGCCCACCCTGTCCGAGGATAAGTTGCACAGGGAAAGCACACACCCGAATGCCCACAAGCACCACTGCCCGAAGCGGAGGCACACCTTTCACGCCTTCCAGCACAAGCAGCAGCAGAAGCGGCAGCAGCAGCAGGAGCAGCAGAGGCAGCAAGTTGCGCTAGTGAAGCAGAGCTGCGGCCGCAGTCCACAAGGGCCCCCTGGCCACAGTACCCAAAGCAGCGTTGAAGGAAAGCCTAAGGAAGCAGGCATGGCACAAGGCTTGTGTCATAAAGAAGAGGAGGCGACGGAGCAAGGGTCGTCGAAGAGCGGTAGTAGCCCGCGCAAACGCGCAGCACTTGCAGCAGTCACATGGGGCCCAGTAGATGTGCCCGGCATCTCCTGCCTTGTTGGTGGCCGTCCATGCAGGGAAATAAAGAGTGAGGTGGGGAACGGGCCAAGTAAAAGGGTGTCTAGAGAGGAGAGCAGCAGGGATCCAAGGGAGGAGCAGGATGAGGACGAGGAGGAGGAAGAAGAGGAGCTGGAAGAGGAGGTGTACATGGAGCACCAGGAGGTGGAGATGAGGCCTGTCATGGATCCTATCACAAACCAGTGAGTGTCTGAGTATCTGAGTATCTGAGCACCAGGAGGCAGAGAGGAGGCCTGTCTTGGATCCAATCACAAGCCAGTGAGTCTCTGAGTATCTGAGCACCAGGAGGCAGAGAGGAGGCCTGTCGTGAATCCTGACACGAACCAGTGAGACTCGCTGGCGCTGCTTGTGTCGGTGCGTTGTGCAGGGATTGTTCACATGATCAGTGCAGGTCATGGGGGAGGTGAATAGGTATCAACCAGACCCTGTGTGTATGTGTGTGTCATGTGTGTGTATGCGTGTGTGTGCATGCTCTTGAGTCCCCTGCCCTGAGCCCACCCAGAGGCTCCAAAAGGAAGGCCCAGGTGCACATCCCCACCCACGCAACCCCACCGCCAACCCCTGTTGTAATAAATAACCTCAAACACCCAAGCTTAAATGTAATTAGGAGTCCTTTATCCAATCAGGGGAGGGGAAGAGAGTGCTCAGCGGGTCTTTTGCCGACAAAGACTGCCCAGTGCTCGTGCCCCAAGCTGCCCAGAAAAGAAACAAAATTAAAAGCACATAAGTAGCAGGACCACTCCCTACATTGATTAAGAAAAAGAGGATACACAGGGGCGAGGCACCAAAAGAAGAGAAAGAATGAAGTCAATGGGGATCAGGTGGGTCCAGTGCTCAGATGCACCCAATGCATAGCAGTCCAGGGAGAACAGCCTCTGCCATTGAAGTAAGCTCTTGGCTTGCGCAATGCAAAATCTCTGCCACTGCTCTCTGCCACTAGTTGCGCAACGCTATCAGGGAGCTTAGCCTCTGCCACTGGAGTATACTTGGATTGCTCGCTGCGTGCATCACAGCAGCGTGCTTGCAGAGTAGTCTGGGATGGAAAGTGGTGGGAAGGGCAGCTTGAGGAGGCAGGGTGCGCTTCATTCTTCCTGCCCTTGTGCAACTCCTGTGCCTGGACTTTGCACAAAGTCATTGCGTCCGTGAACACTAGAGCACATTTCATCTGTGGGCACAGACGCACCCTCATTAAATACAAAACATTAGTCAATGATATAAAGCAGCTGTTTGGTTAGGTACTGGTACAACTGTCGCTATTGGTATTTCCATGATTATTTGTATTTTTAAACTTTATTACAAATTATTTTTGCACACACAACCCCCCTGGAAGACACAGCCACACCCAAATCAATTGACAAAAACACTTCTTTGCGCCTGGGGAGAGACACTTCCGGTTCAACGATGCTGGACTTTTTTTTTTTCGTGCACTTTGCTGTGCATCTTTCGCTGCACATCGCTTTGTTCTGCCCCTGTGCTTCCTGCAGGCCTGCATACCTGCTCATCCAGCAACGCACATTTTCCTACATTTATTGTGCACTTGACATTTCATCTACTGCTGTATATCATTTAGTCCTGTCCCTGTGCTTCCTGGAAGCCTGCGTGCCTGCTCATCCTCTCTCATCCTCTCCTTCTCATCCTCTCTTCTCTCAACCTCTTTCCTGCTCATCCTCTCTCCTGCTCGTCCTTTCCTGCTCATCCTCTCTCTTCTCAGCCTCTCCTGCTCATCCTCTCTCCTCCTCCTCCTCTCCTGCTCATTCTCTCTCCTCCTATCCTCTCCTGCTCATCTTATCTCCTCTCATCCCCTCTCCTGCTTGTCATCTCTCCTGCTCATCCTCTCTCCTCTCATCCTCCTGCTCACCTTCTCTCATCCTCCCCTACTCGAATTCACCTGCTCATCCTTTTTCCTCTCATCCCCTCTCCTGCTCATCCTCTCTCCCCTCATCCTTAAAAAAAGAAAATCGACGCTGGCCTAAAATGGCCAGAAGCAAGAGCTAGGGAGTTCTCACCAAGCGGCCCTCAAACTTAGACTGGACACAGTAGCCTAAAAGAAAGCCAAAAACAAAGTTGAATGAGGACCTGGAGGGTTGTGTGCCTTGTTATTGGACTCAGACTTTCCTTCTCCTGTTCTCCACCGCTGCACGCTCAGCAAGCCCTCCCTCCCCCCCCAAAATCTTCTTGCTCTTCCTGTTTGGAATCGCATCCTCTCTTGCTCAAACTCTCTCTCTCTTCATTCTCTTCTGCTCATCCTCTTTTCTCATCTTTGCAGGCCTGCGTGCCTGCTCATCCAGCGCGATGTCACGGAGCAAGCAAAGTTAGAAAAGCTGCTTTCACAGATGACGGAAGATCAACTGCAGATGCTGAGCCAGGTGAGGTGCAGAGGCAGGCTGGTTGGTTGGCCCAACAAACACAATCTGGATTTGATCCAGAACTTGACTCTGTGGAGGATGGTGTGCCCTTTGCCTGAGCCGCCAGCAACTCGATCTTCTTGTGTAACCACTGCTCGCCCATCTTGACTTCCTCTAGAGCTGTGCCCTTTTCTTGTCGCACACCACATGTCGGTTGATCTTGTCGCGCACCACATGTCGGTTGATTGCTGGTGGATTGGCCATACCCACCAATCCTATGTCTATCTGGCGCAGATCTTCCCACGTCATGTCATTGAAGCCCTGAGCACAGGCGTGCTCACCACAGAGAACCTTGCCGCAATGGCAAAGAAGCATACAGACGTGACGATCGTCTTTCTAGGCAAGTACTTACATGTTACTACCGTACTGTGACATATTACTTGAGTGTGCAGCCAAGCAGATGCAATGCTGTTGTGGGTGAGGAAAGTTTCTCACAAATTGATTCTCTTGAAGTGCTGGGCTGAAGCACTGATTTTTGCATTGACAAGTAGCAACAAGCCATAGCTTGTAAAGCTGTGTAGTTGAGCGAGGGATGTGCAGCATTCTTCAACATAAATTCTTTGCCAAAGGGCCAGTGCCCTGCATTCCTGGTGTCCTTTGGCTTTACCCACTGGATGAGGCTGCTGAGGTTTTGTGCCCTGCTTCCTGGTGGCTTCTTTAGCTGAACTGCAGTGAGTGAGGCTGAAATAGGTTTAGTGTGCTTTCAAGGCTTCACTGCGTGCCCTGGTTGATCCTAACATGTCACCATACATGAGATGATGAGATGTGAGACAGTGGCAGTGCTCATCCTCTCTCTCTCTCCACCCCCACCCCCCCTCTCTCTCTCTCTCTCTCTCTCACTCTCTTTCTCTCCTTCCCTCATTGTGTTAAATATGTCAAGGTTGGCTCACTTATGAACACAAATACACACACGTGTATGCACAGACATTGTCGGCTTTACGGCCATGAGCAAGGACGTGCATGCAGAGGAGGTCATCCTGTTCCTGAACCTCCTGTTCACACGCTTTGACCGGTGAGTCGCAGTTTCTGCCTGGTCCTCATCTCAGATGATTCGAGGACTGGGCGTATAGCAAAGGAAGCCCTCCTTGCTACTATATGATGCTCAGGTCAAAGCTGAAATAAACGCATCATGGAATGCTTCACACTAAAACAGTGTGGTTATGTGCATGGCCTACGTCAGCTGCATTCTTTTCTTGCTTGATCCCAGGTGCTTGGATGCTCCTGCTTGGGGTGATACATCGCTTTGCTACCTCTTGCAAGTTCAAGTGCAGATTAGTGCTCATGCTTGAAGTGGGTTATGATAGTGACGATTTCTTGGCTTTTGCGTGGCTTGTGCATGCGTGCTTTTGAAGTGATTGATGGCTTTTGCGAACTTTTAAGCTTGTTTGTGGCTTTTGCGGTGGCTTACACTTCAGGCCCTGTGCATGCGTGCTTTCAAAATGGCTCATGGCGTTGGCGTGCTTTTGGCTCTTGCATGGCTCTAGCGCTGGTGTTTGCTGTTGGCTTTGGAGCGCATGCTTTTTGGAGTTATCCATGGCTTGCTGCCTCCTGGGTCAACTTGGATGGGCAAGGGCAACATCTGCTACTGCTGCCTCTCTATCTGTGTCCCAGCCGTGCTTGCCAACATCTCTAAGGCAGCTGCTCTGCTGCCATGCCAATCTCAATAAGTCCATCTCCTGCCCTTCTTGTTTGCAGGCTGCTCACCAAGCACCAGATGCAAAAGGTGGGTGTGCAGGAGAACTGGCGTGTGCGCCTTTCCTTTGTCAGGCCATGCTTGACAGGTCTTTCTATTTTAAAACTCAGGATGGGCATTACTGCCTCCCAGCACCACCAGCACCGCTGTTGCAGCACCTTCACTTGTATTCTTCTTCTTGTCTTGCACATGATGGCCTGAACATGCAAAGCTAGGAAGGGCTCAATTCATGAAATTTCAGGGATGGGTTATTCGCAAAACGCAAATTTAAAGGGACAGCAGGAAGTGGCCAAAAAAACGAATCTTTTAAAAACGTGCTTATATTCATAATTTCCCACCTGTTTTCCCTCGTCTTGCACTTTTCTCACATCATCTGTGCCTTCAGGCTGAGCCAAAGCAAACTGATCTCACTAAAACCCTTCTCTCCTGGCATAATTCAATGTTTATGGCCTTGAGGGGGTTGTTGGCCTTGCAATTGGGGTAGGTAAGGGGTGGTTAAGACCCACCCAAGGTCCCTCCCACCCAAAACCTTCCCTGCTCAAGATGGCTGAAAAAAATCCGCTTACGTTCGCAAAAATTTGAGTTTTACACATGTATGCGAACAGTAATTCCCAAACTCGCGAATGGCCCATCCCTGTAAAATGTAGTCCTAACCCGTGACAATTATCTCGTTGACTTGTGCGGATTATGCCAAAACGTGCTCCTTGAGATTTTAAGGGAATTCCCTTCTCTTCTTGCTCATAGCTCCAGGCAATTAATGCATTGTTGTGGTTTGGAGTAGGTGAATTTCCAAGCAAGGATTGCCTCAGCTGTGCTCCCTTTCTGCAAGCCCTGGTGCCCTCTGCTGCAGGCCCTCTCATCCAACCCAGCAATTGTCTTTGCCTGCAAACCTCGTGCACCGTATGTGTCTTCTGAACGAAAAAAGGTGGACACCATCGGGGACTGCTTCATCGCCAGCTCAGGCATACTGGCCCCGGATCAGGATGGCTTCATGTCCATAGATGAGCACCACAATCCATCACTGGGCGCTGGCAGGGCGCTGGCCCTGGCCATCGACATGATGCGCACAGCAGCAGAGGTGATGAGCATATGCTTCAGTGCGGCATCGAACATTTGTGTGTGTGCTGGCGCCAGAGCGGTTGAGATGAGCGCGGGGAAGGCAAAGCACACACACCCTTGAGCACTGTGGCATTTTTCCCCTGAAAAAGAGTGCAATGCGAGTGATCCCAAAGAGCATGCGCTTTTGGGGGCTGCCACTCTTCTGTTTTCTTCGCGCTTTGCATTGCATTCCGTAGCATTCTGTAGCGACTTTTAAGCAGCAGTTGCACTGGCAGCATGTTGTCATACAAGCAACATAAGGGCCAGCCTTGCTGCTTACAAATGTCAGTGCTGCGAGTTCCTCAAGGGTCTATGTTGGGCTGTGTTGTCCGGGTTAGGAGGGAAAGGGAGAGAGTGTCTGTTTTCCTGTTTCTTAAAAGCAGCTTTTATAGTGTTTATTTTCCCTCCTCGAGCTTGTCCCACCCCGAGCTCTATCCACACTTTGAACTCCTGCTGAAGACATACTCATATGACAACTGCTAGGTATAGTTTGGCGCCCACTTTTTTTCATGATGCTCGGCATTTATTTGCCTCTCAGTCACCTGTGACTTTCATGGTGCCTACCAGTCTTCCATAGCATCCATCTGCCCCCCCCCCCCCCCCCCCCCTCTCTCTCTCTCTCTCTCTCTCTCTCTCTCTCTCTCTCTCTCTCTCTCTCTCTCTCTCTCATCCATGACGCACATAGTGTTTACCATTCTTGGATAGTGTCCGTTTCCCTGCCATTCTTCTGCAGCATTCATCTTCCTATCATTCCTCCACAGCATTTCATGTTCATGATGCCTGCCATTAATCCATTGCTTCATCTGCCTCTCACTCAACCATGGCTTTCACAAAGCCTACCATTCATCCATAGCATTCGTGTGCCTCTCACTCACCCATGGCGTGCATGAAACCTACCATCCATCCCTGGCACTCATTTGCCTACCAACCACTCATTTACGATTCTATAACATTTTTCTGCTCATCATTCGCTCATGCAGGTCCAAATGCCAAACAAAGAGCCTGTGCGGCTGCGCATAGGCATCCACACAGGTGCGCTTGAAGTTGATGCCTGATGCTTAACTTGCCAAATAGGCGGGTGGGAAAGGATCTCTGGCGCCATCTTATTCTCGACGGATGCAGGATCTCAAGTCATCTCTATTGGCGCGACTTTTATCAGCTGATGTAGAATGATTAGAGCTCAATTCTGATGTCTTGATCTTGAGCTGATTATTGTTGCAATGCCTGCATTGCAGTAACGAGGCTGGCCGTGCATTTGGTGCTCTCTCTCTCTCTCTCTCTCTCTCTCTCTCTCTCTCTCTCTCTCTCTCTCTCTCTCTCTCTCTCTCTCTCTCTCTCTCTTCCAACAGGCTCTCTAACACCAATAAATGGTTGCCAGGGTGCCGCCACTGTCCATCAACTATGCCCTTCAAAGCTTGGAATGAGTCGGGTCTTGTGTGGATGTATGCAGGTCCATGTGTGAGTGGCTTGTGTGGCGTCGAGACTCCCAAGTGGTCTGTTTTTGGAGACACAGGTAAGGAGACAGAAGGGGGGTCTCAGTGCCTGATTGTGCTGTTTGCGTCCACCTTGCATGGAGGCGGCAGTATGCGGTTGCTATGCTTGTAAGCAATAGTAAATAAATCGACTCCAATTCCCCTCTGGAATGCAAACTGAGAAATAATGCCACAATACCAAGAAATAAAGGCATGAAACTAGCTATTTGTGAGACGCAACCTGTACCTGGTCCCTCATTCTTCGAACTTGCGCAGCAAATATCTCATGCTTTGGGTTGAGGAAACCACCAGAGGGTCCAAACTTATGTATGCAACTTCAGACTGTGTTGAATTTTCAAAAACTCTGGTAATACTATGAGCAATGATGTCACCGAAGAAGTTTTTGTAGCATACTTTTCAGTTTTGTTGCTAAAGCCCCATGCAAATTTATGTACGATCACACTTGGCAAGTGGTGTAATGGGACCTATGCTCAAGCTTTTTCATATGATTGGCAAAAGAGTTTGGGCCTCCAACCTGGATTATGATGGTATCAGATGACCTATGCCCAGGCTGCACCAATTCACCCCATTTCTTTCGCAATTTTGTCATATTACACCACAACTGCCCATCTTGGGGTGAACTGGATGGATTGGGTTGAGAAGTCTCATTTTCCACCATCGTGCCCCCTCCTCCCCTGTTGATGCCCCAGCATGCATGTTGACCCATTATTTCTAGACTTACTGACTTTCTAAGCAGAAACCAGTTCTGCATCAAAGGTTATGGGTCCTGGCTTGAGTTGGTGGCAGCGGTCCTTGCCAGACTACAGGCTTTGGCCCTAGCTTGAGTTCGTGGCAGCGTTTTTTGCCAGATCACAGGCTGGCATGAGATGTGAGGAATTCTTGCAATGCAAACCGTTAAAACCTTATGTTCTTCAGGACATGTGTTATAGTTTGAGTCTAGTGTGGTTACAATTCTGTAGCAAGGTCCAAGGAGACTGTCCTAGGATGTATATATTTTTAAAAAAGGAAAGAACATACAAACAGGCACACGCGCGCGCTCACACACGCACACTTACAAACACATGGATGGGAGCATGCACTTCTGCTTCTTTAATGCAGTGAATACAGCAGCGCGCATGGAGCAGACTGCGGGGGAGACTTGCATCCAGATCAGCAGCACCACGTATGACTTGCTGCCCAAGCACACAGGCATTGAGCTGCAACCTAGCGGGGGCGTGGCCATGAAGGTGGGTACTTTCTCTTCTGTTTATAAGAACACTGTGCTCCATTTGTTGAGGCCAGGGTCTGTGGCGTCCTGCTGCAGCCAAGTGGGGGCATGTCTATGAAAATAGGGATTTAGGGGAAGGCACCACTGTATCTGCCAAAAAGGGTAGCTAATCTGGAGGACAAAACGATGCCTGTAATTTACCAGAGGGGGTTATCTGGAGCCTGGAAATGCCTGTTTTTTGCATGCTCCTCGCATAGGAGCCCCATAATTTGCTGTTTTCAAGCTTGGTTACTTTGGTAGCAACTGTCTGTTGCACCAAATTTATAAATCAGGGAGTTTTGGGACACGTGCCTAATTAGCCACAGCATGCACCCTATTTTTTCACCACCAAAATTCCATTTCCTATCGCCTCCTCCACAACATTGCGTGGATTGTAGCGATTTGGAGTCATTGTATTGAATGGATGTCATTGTAAAAGAAATGAAAAGAAAACGCCCTGTGGTTGATGAGATGCACAAGGTCAGCCTTTCCTCTAAACAGCACCAGGGGAGCCATAAGGGGCAGTGTTTGACCCCCTTTTTTTCCTTTTTTGAATAAGTAGGATGTTGCGTGGTACACTGAGGTGAGAAAAACATAATTTAGGGAGTGGAAAATGGTCCAGGGTGGAGCTGTGCGCCTTTCAGGGTGATCTGAGGCCAGGAGAGTGATCTAGGGTACTCTGATTTTCATCATTTTTGATGAATGTAGTATTTCATAAAAGTAACGGTCGGTAAGATTTAAAAAAGATACCCGAGATGCATATCCTGCAATATAGGCCAGTTGACCCCTCTGGTAATTTACGATGTAAAGAGCCGACTTATGGAGTTAGGTGCGTGCACTTCCATTCAAAAGGGACCGTGTGCTCTGTTTTTCAAGTCTCAATCGCTGCTGTTTTCAACTGACAAGATAATCCTGAAGATTACTCAACTTGAGCACACATTGGCTTTTGCTCATAAGTGCACCCAGACAGTGTTGTGCTTTGTCATCCGCTTGCGGGCGCGTGCGCGTGCATATACATACATACACAAAAAGACTTACACACACATTCATGTTGTTGTTCTTTTTGTGCGCAATTTCCCCTGTGTGTATGCGTGTGTAAGTGTGTGTGTGTTGCGTCAATGACTTCCTTGCCAAGGCCAAGGACATGGAGTCAGTGTGACTGAGTCAGCCATCCTCAAACAATTGGGATTAAGAGCATGGTAGGGATATGGGTGCGCGCATGGTTTGAGGCATGTCTTCATTCTTGACACACCATTGAAAACGTTTATTGTTTTCAATGTAACTGTTATGTCCACAAGGCCGCACCACTGAAAACATTGAGATGTTCACATAAGGCCTGAAGTGCTCATAAGCCACAAATGTCGGCCTGAGTCACAACCTGCAAACAAGTTTGCGCGCATCCATTCTCTTAGCTGCCCCCAATCATCACAGCCGCTCAGAAAGTGTGCGCTCGAGCCCATGTGACAACTTGCGAGGTGCACATGATCAGACAGCACACGCTCGAGCCCTCCATTCTCAAGGTCCACAGAAGGTTGGCCCCAATCTCACGTGAATGTGACAACACCCATGGCAGGGGTACACGCTCCAGTCTGCATGACGATGTAGACATGGCAGTGCATGTTGCTCGATGCAAGCAGGGTAAGGGTGTAGTGGACACGTGGGTGTGGCACAGCCCCTCTGGTTGGACGTCAACTGCCCGGGAGAGCAACAGCGGCACAGGGAAACTACCACTGTCAGCTGAGCGCCTGTACCAGGTGCGTCGCAGCTTCCTAGTCTGTAGCAGCTTCCACTGTCAGCTGAGCGCCTGGACCAGGTGCGTCGCAGCTTCCTAGCAGAGCACCTGTGCTTGTGCGTAGCAGCTTTGGATTTGTGACGGTGGAACACACACATGCTACCAAGCCTTGACATATGACCACTGTTGAGCGGCTCCTACTGTCACCTGAGCGCCCGTACTACATCTGTGGCATCTTGAACTTTCAGACAGTGAAAAGGAAACACCATCAAGCTTTAAATACATCCACTGGTGTGTGTGTGCCAGCATCAGCTGAGCGCCTGTACCGCATGTGTAGCAGCTTCAAGTTTGTGAGTGTGAAACAAAGCCACCATCAAGCTTTTGACAGTGGCATAAGTTTCCAAGCTTTTGACACTGTGGCACGACACACCCCAATGTTACTTACCCCTGCAAATGAGTATGGTTCCACAGACAAAAAGGGTTCCATTTTAAAGATTCTTGTATCAGGATTCAAAAAGCGGATGCGTGTACCGCTCGTGCGTGGTTGACCACTGCCCCCATCCTCTGTGCTGTGATTTCCTCGCAGTTCTGCTACCAGCCGGAGCGTGGAGGCCGGCAACCTTACAGCAACCCTCCCTCATCCCTCCGCCTGCCGCGCCTCTGGCCCAGCAAGCAGGTGTGTGTGCATATGTGCACGCAGGTGTGACTTGGCTACCATAAGTTCACACTCACATGGTACGCACTCTGTTCAAAGAAGCATGATTTCCTTTAGTGACTGTAGCTGGTATGCCTGCCGCGCCTCAGGCATGGCAGGGCAAGGCATGTGCCTCTGTTGAGTTGTGTGCAGGCTTGGCTCAAGACGAAAGCGCATTCCTGTGGTGCATGCAGGTGCACCAAACGTGTGGAAGCCATGCTGGTTGGGATCTCCATCCGCACATATTGCACAAAGTGACCTTGAGAACCTAGATTTGAGTGTGCAATCGGGCTGTTGCCTTGCGCTCTTTGTTCATGAGTGTGGCTCCTTTTTTCAGTGTCCGCAGCTCGCTAGCTCCACTGAAGGATGCAGTGAACCAAGTGGCATGAGCGTTGCAAGGCTTTGCGCGAAGCAGCCTGGTTAGATAGCGCAAGGATCTGCACGATGCAGCAGAACTAAAAAAAGTGGAAGGCTCTGCACCATGCAGCATGGTTGAATAGTGTGAGACTCTGCACGATGCAGTATGGTTGAATATTGCAAGGCTCCGCACCTTGCAGCATGGTTGAATGGTGCAAGGCTCTGCACCTTGCAGCATGGTTAAATAGTGTTTAACTCCGCACCTTGCAGCATGATTGAATATTGCAAGGCTCCGCACCTTGCAGTATGATTGAATAGTGCAAGGCTCTGCACCTTACAGCATGATTGAATAGTGCAAGGCTCCGCACCTTATAGCATGATTGAATAGTGCAAGGCTCTGCACCTTACAGCATGATTGAATAGTGCAAGGCTCCGCACCTTATAGCATGATTGAATAGTGTAAGGCTCTGCGCCTTGCAGCATGATTGAATAGTGCAAGGCTCCACACCTTATAGCATGATTGAATAGTGTAAGGCTCTGCGCCTTGCAGCATGATTGAATAGTGCAAGGCTCCGCACCTTACAGCATGGTTGAATAGTGCAAGGCTCCGCACCTTGCAGCATGGTTGAATATTGCAAGGCTCCGCACCTTGCAGCATGGTTGAATGGTGCAAGGCTCTGCACCTTGCAGCATGGTTAAACAGTGCAAGGCTCCGCACCTTACAGCATGGTTGAATAGTGTAAGGCTCTGCACCTTGCAGCATGATTGAATAGTGGAAGGCTCCGCACCTTATAGCATGATTGAATGGTGCAGGGCTCTGCATGATGCAGTATGCTTGAACAGTGCAAGGCTCCGCACCTTACAGCATGGTTGAATAGTGTGAGACTCTGCACGATGCAGTATGCTTGAACAGTGCAAGGCTCCGCACCTTACAGCATGATTGAATGGTGCAGGGCTCTGCATGATGCAGCATGAATTGCGGCTTGGGGCCTGGAGAGGCCGGACTGCGTGGGCCTCTTGAACACATGCAGCGAGTGCTGTTGGGTATAGGAGGAGGCTCTGTGCAGCACTTGTGCGTTGAGCGTCCATGTGTGCGCACAGAGCCCTTGTGTGTACTCTTAAGTCGCGCATAAGCCTGCTCAATCATGTCAGCCTAGACGTCGTTTATAAAGTCTTGATGGAGCCTTGCAATCCAGGCACCACGCTCGCTTGCCATGACGCATTGAAGTTGGCGTGCGTGGTGAAACGCGTGCACATGCACAAGTGCTACAAGTGTGTATGTGTGTGTGTGTGCCGCAGAGCGTCGATGAGTCCAGGGAGCCCAGCCCCGCCAACTCAGGCCACCAGCGGGCGCTCCCTTGCCTTCATACATGCACACAGGCATGCAACGGTTGCATGCGTGAACATGCTCAAATACCATATGTGTGTGTGCCGCAGAGCGTCGATGAGTCCAGGGAGCCCAGTCCCACCAACTCAGGCCACCAGCGGGCGCTCACCCGCAGCATTGCGCCGCTCACAGATGCGCTGGCGGCAAGCCTGCAGCGCAGCCTGCTCACCCACACATCCAGTATTACCTCTGTTCAGCAGCCCTCTGACAGCGGGTTCACCACAACGGCAGCCTTTGGGGGCAGACGGACGGACAGCGTGTTGAATCTGCAGGTACAGGACTGTCTTTGGGGCGGCATTCCGCTGGCGCGGGTGGTGGCTGTGTGTGCACGCCTTTCCATCTGTGTCACTGCTGAGCCTGGTGATTCTTCCTCCCTCCCTCCCTCTCTCTCTCTCTCTCTCTCTCTCTCTCTCTCTCTCTTTCTCTCTTTCTCTCGCTGCTTAATTACCAACCTGAGCGCAGGCCCACCCTCCTGGTGTGCATGCGGGTGTATGTGTGTGTCGTCTTCCAAGGATTCATGGGCTTGTGGACACATTGGGCCCCTGGCAACCACGTGCCCTTCCGGATAAGGCACATAAAGATTGTCATGAGCCCAGCAGGGAACGTACTCACAGAGTCCCTGCGACCCAGAATGCTGACAGCATTCCCCCTGGGCCTTTGTGCTTCGCATAGGTGATAGCCTTTCACTGATAGGTGCAGGGAGTAGGGGGCTCACATCCCACAGATGCTGCACATTCCATGATGACTTTGGGTGACTGATGATGTGCACATCCCACACACGCTTCCCATCTAATGATGACTCTGGATGAATGATGGTGTGACGCATCCTCACACACGCCTCCCATCTAATGATGACTCTGGGTGACTGATGGTGTGGCGCACCTCACACACGCTTCCCACCTAATGATGACTCTGGGTGAATGATGGTGTGACGCATCCCCACCTGTTTGCAGGGGCTGGTGATGCTGGTGGAGAGCAACGACTCAGGTACCAACTATGCTCCCCACACCTCCCGTGGGCTAGGGCCAGACAGCCGTCCCCACACCCCCTTTGCAGTCATACCCTGCAGCGCATCTTCAGCTGAGGTGCCTTCCGAAGCGGCAGCAGCGACAGAAACTGGAGCGCACGTTGTGCACACGTTTGCAAACATGCCCATTAGTGCAGCCTCAGCTGAGGTGCCAGCCAAAACGGCAGCGGCACAGACTGGGGCACCAGAGACTGGAGCGCACGTTGTGCACACGTTTGCAGACATGCCCAGTAGTGCAGCTTCAGCTGAGGTGCCAGCCAAAGCGACAGTGGCACAGACTGATGCACCAGAGACTGGAGCGCATGAGGTGCACACGTTTGCAGACATGCCCAGTAGTGCAGCTTCAGCTGAGGTGGTGCTTGCTGAAGCAGCAGCAGCAGCAGCAGAGGCTGGGGCACCATTGACAGGGACATCAGAGACTGGAACTCATGTCATGCACACATTAGCAGACATGCCTAGCAAGAGGCATTTGGCCTCCAGCAGCGCGCTGTCACCCCAGCAAGCTCTCCAAGATCTGGAAGACCCAGCCACCAGCCACAGTGACAACAGCAGGCAGGCAGCATCAGGGGCAGGGACTTATCTGCGGCCGCATACCCTACTGCCGCTGCCGCCGCAGCAGCAGCAGCCGCAGCAGCACTTGCAGCGGGAGTCCAGCAGATCGTCAGATCACCAACAGGAGCAGGCAGGCGACCGCGATGAGGCTGCTGTCGCCCCGCCGCCCCACCATTTTCCTCCTCAATCCCAGGCATCCACCTCTGCTTCCTCACAGACACCCTCCCCTGCCTTCCCACAGGACTCCCAAGCAGCAAGCTTTGCCTTCCCTCACATTGTACTCCCACTGCACACTATGTCCCAAGTGGACGTCACACCTTCCCGCTCTCAGACACCACCCCACTCCCCCTCTCCTCACTCCCCTACAGACGCATTCTGGCAACAGCACCACCGTCACCCTCAGCATCCAGCCAGCCCTCACTCGCCTGCCTACACACACACCACACACCAAGGGACCCCAACGAGCCTCAAAAAGCGCGCCTCCCTCCTCTCAAAGCCCTCCTGGGCATCGACGGAATCGCAAACAGAGGCAGGAGGGGCCAAGTCTGCGGGCCTGCTTGCACTTGACAGCAGCAACACCGAGGCAACGACGCAGGAGAGTGTGCAGGTAGCTAATCACCTTCAGTGCGTGCCCAGGCAAATCAACTCCACTGCAACTGAGCAGCCACAGAACTGGGCAAGTTGCGTTGCAGTTGAACTTGCTGAGTAGATAAATCCTCCTCTTTCCCGTGCTGTACACACACACACATACACACACAGGCACGCACGCGCGCACACACACATATACACACATTGCTGGTGCACATTTGCCGCCCTGCTGCTCCGCAGGACTCCCGTTCGCTCACCCGATCCCGTAGCCGTCGCAACTCCTTCCTGCTGCACTTGCCTTCCTCTTCTGTCGTGCACACGCACGCGGCACTGCTGGACGCTGAACTGGCGCAGCACAGGCGCAAGAAGAGCATCACATCCAGGCCTCGCCATGCTGCCCTACCAAAAGAGAGGCGCAAGTCTTCCTTCCACATGCCACCCCACACGCCCCCCCTCCCCTCCCCCTCCCCCTCATCTGCGCAACCTCTCCCCGCCCTCTCCCCGCATTCCTTACACCATCCAGTGGCTGCTGCACCAGAAGCAATCAAATTTGGTGAAGCACACACAGCGCAGATACAAGCAGAGCCGCCCCAAACCCAATTCAGCCAACGCACCTCGCTTTGCGGTGTCCGCGCCACCGCGGCCACGCTCGCACAGCGTGCCATAGCCCAAGCAACGCGGCCTGGACGCGTCAGCACTGAAGGCGCACAGCATGGGTCGTGCAGCAGTGTCATACTGCCACCTCACAAGTCTTGCAGCAACGCCATACCGCCACGTCATGCAGCGGTGTCCCAGGGCAATACCTTGGGGGGGGGCGGGGGGGATGCTGCATCGCGTGCATACGTCCCCAAATTTCCGACCCATGATTGCGGCAGCGATGAATGGGACATGAAGCCTAGGGGAAGAATGTGAGCTCTGTCCTAAGGTCGTGGGCTCTGGGGAGCCTAGGCAGCCACCGCCGTGGGTTGTGTGGCAACTGCAAGGGAGCGTGTAATTGCGTGACAAAGGAGGGTACGTGTGTTGCGTAGCAAATGTACCCAAGGGAGCCCAGATGCCCATGGGCGGCCACAGCTGCGCGTGTACTGTGTATATTGATTTGGGAGCGTTGATTGTGTGATAAATGGGGCCTAGGGAAGCCTGGATGCCACAGCAGCCGCAGCTGCGCGTGTATCATGTGACAAAAGTGAGGGTGCGCTTATTGTGTGGCGAATGGGGGCTAGGGGAGTCCAAATGACATTGGCTGCCACAGCTGAGCATTAATTGTGTGGCTCATGAGGAACCTTCAATTGTGTGGCACATCAGGAATTATTCATTGTGTGGCACATCAGGAGTCATTTGTTGTGTGGCACGTGAGGAACCTTCAATTGTGTAGCACATCAGGAATCATTTGTTGTGTGGCACATCAGAAGTCATTTGTTGTGTGGCGGACGAGGGCGCGTTCTATGTGTGTCATGAGGACCATTTATTTGTGTGTCAGATGAGGAGCGTGTATTGTGTGATGAAATGATGAAACCAAATGAGGCAGCGCGCATTGTGTGATGCATGAGGAAGAATGTGGAAGGAGGGAAGAATGCTGTTGGTGTGCGCCCTTGATGCCACAGTTGCCCAGTAGCGCAAAGTTGGTGTTAGAGCAAGAAAGAATTGGATGATGAACAAGCTTCCATGTTGCACGATCCATGAAGTGGTGGCCATTCCCACCTCCACGGCTTAGACTTGGTTCCCACGACAGGGACACCTCGTGCCATTCCAGTGGCGCTGATGCACCCATATGTTCGTGCTCCCATGGTGTAATGTGTGCATGTTGCACGCAAGCTTCGTTGCGGTGGCACTGGGTGTGCTGTGCATGAAGGCGTATGCATTTGCTGGTACACTTTGGGCCGGAATTCATATATGTATCTGTATAAGAAGCCTGTGCTCTGGTCGAGACGTATTAAATTGCCCTAGCCATCAAACGTGTATCTACTCAAAAATCCCTCTTTAAGTTCAAATTCAGTTCTTAGTTTGTAAAGCCCTTTCTCCCTTTCTTTCCTTTACTGCCCTTATGAGGTGGTGATGGCGCTCCCAATCGTGTGGCTGTTGTGATGATCACTCTTGGCAGGCATGCTCAGCCGGGATCCATGCACATGAGTGCGTGTGGTACACATGTGGTGTGCATGCATGGTGTTGGCACCCGCCAGCTGTGGTCTGTGCAGCGTTCTCTCCCCCTTCCTCTTTTTCCCACTATCCTTTTGAGGTGGTGGTGGCGCTTCCCACTGTGTGGCTGTTGTGACGGTTACTCTGGGCAGAGGTGCTCACCCACACTCCGTGCACTCGTGTGCACGAGGTGTTGGCACACCCCCAGCAGTGGCCTGTGCGGCCTTTCTTTTCCTGTCCTTTTTTGTTCCTTTAAACTTAAACTCCTATTGAGGTGGTACTGGCACCCACCAGCTGTGGTCTTGCTTCCTATGCTTTCTGTGCGGTGCCGGCTGTGGTCTGACATGTCAGTGCTTTCTGTGCTGTGCCAAGCGTGGTGCCTGACATGTCAGCGCTTTCTGTGCGTGGCATGGTGCTTGCTTTCTATGCTCTCTGTGCATAGCATGGTACACAGCCGCAGAACGTACGTGATTGTGTTTTCTTGTATTGTGGTTGCTCGGCACATTAGAACTCCTCCTTGCTGTCTGTCCGACAGCCTGAGCTGCTGGTCGCTAGTTTGCCATGCTCCCTCGCTCATTTGCTACCTCCATGAAAAACAGGGACCAGAACAGTGTTTTGTCTGTCAGGATCACTTTGGACTGCTGTGACCCTTGCCTCCTTGGTGGCTGAAAGCCATGTGTGGGCCCTGCAACCTTGAGCTGCAGGCAAAAGCAGGGATCCTATGCTTTTGCAACTGCAATTGCAATCTTTTGCGATAGGGCGGCATGATGAGTTTAACTTGGTTCTTCAGCCTCTTTGCCACCGGTATTGTCTTGACTATTATGTTCAACCGCCTCCTTTTTAGCGTTTATGTTTTCTTTTAACATTAAGTATACGTTACCTTTAGGGTCAAGAGACCCTAGAAACCCTAGAAATGTGGACGCATTTTCATTTTAGGTTTATCTTGTTCTAATAGTTCATTTCAGTATTTCATACTAAAACCTGCTGGCGCATGGTTGCAGTGGGAAGGCCGATTTGACCCTCGCTTAGCTTGGCTCATGCCTGCTTTGTGTATTTGATTTATGATCCGCTCTGGTTGTTCACCTGCACAGAGAATTGAGCACTGCATTATTCTGATGTGTCCGTGTGATATGGTCAAACTAAAACTGCTACCTTCTGCTTTCAAAATGAGCAGTGAGTTGCTTTATGCTGCACAAGATTTACAAATTTACAGATTTAAATGGGGGGACCTTCAGCCAGACTGTTCGGCTGATCGGCCTGTGACTGGTCCTCGCCAGCCAACATAATGTCCATAAGCTCAGAAACAAACGAAAAAAGCTTGTTGTTGTGTTGCAAGAGGAAATCAGAAACATCCTGGACACTGGCTTGTTGTAAAAAAGGTTGCTCCATTGAAAAATCACCAGAGAAACAGTTAAACTTCAACTGTTGAACAGGTAAGCATACTTTCTTCTCAAAGCACAAACATCTGCGTCTCTGCACACCAAAAGGGCATGAGCCTCATCTTGAATCTCATCACAAGAACAGCGATCACACAAAAGAGTGTTCCGAGTATCCCAAGCTGCTGTCTCCACCTTCAGTGTGTGTGCCCTAAGTCTGAAACGGCTAACATTCGTCATGACATGTGGAGACAAATCCAAATGCATGTGCCTTGGTAAACGGGCAGGGGCACGCACGTTATGGTCAAAAGGCACTGCAAAAAGAGACTGGTAAGTTGCCAGCTTACTATATGTGTCCTGTGGGTTCACTCCCTCAACATCTCTCCACACTGCCTGCAGCCTGTGTCTGAGGTCATCAGTAAACTCTTGAATAGGGATAGGAGTGCCCTGCCGCAGAGCTTGCACAAAGGAATCACAGCGCCGTAAGCCTTGAAAAGCATCCAAAACTTGAGCAGTCCAGCAGGCTGGCTCACGCGAATGAATATTCAAATCTGCTTTCAACACTCTTCTTAACGTCTCACTGTTAGACCTCAGCATGCTATTATACATTTTGACAACAGACCTAAACCAGTAAAACTGAAGCGGCTCATGACCACACTCCCTCAGGACAGCCCGGTTTGTGGTGGTACGCTTAACACCCAGTGTGCTCTTAAGATAACTCACGTGCCGCACTTGCAGACCACTTTCTTATGAGCAGTGAGCTCTTTTCCTTTTTACGCCATGCAAATATCACTTCTCCTGCTGGTACAGACCATGCTGCACTGGCAGTGTTTCTTGATGTTTCAAACAAGTCTACTTCACACATTGACGCATGGTCCCAGGTTCACCTGCCAATTTTCTTTTCCCTGGTCGGATGAATATCTTTTACGTTGGCACCCTGACAGAGCTGACAAATTTGCAGAAGTTTTTGAAAACAATCAAGAGATGCATCAAAAATTCTATCAACAACTTCACGCTCATGACTGTGATCAGGCATACACCACCCTTAAATCTTGGATCGTGCGGACAGCGTGTCACCCAAATGTTGGCATGATTAGACATCTGAACTACTCTGTGCCGTTTGAGCATCATTTTCCGACCAGAAAACCCTTATGGTTTGATGCTGAGTGCTCCCAGAAAAAACGAGCTTTCATCACTGCTGCTAGAACAGGGGTGGCATGGAATGCTTGTCAACAACTTCAACGACAGTACTACTGTAGTACAAAGCATGTGCCCAGCGGGCCAAGCGCAGATATACACAGGCGCGTACAGCTATTTTCTTGGACAAGCTGCCAGCCTTATACAGTGTGTAAGAAGGATCCCTCTGTCCATAATTTGATTTAAAAAAATCCGTTGTCAAACACGTTACTCCTATTCCTGCTGCTGCTTGGCAAGACCACCTTAATGCTGCTTTTAGACAGCGTGCTGACATATCTGCCATGAGGTGGTCAGGAACTTTATCTGGGAGAGACCTTGCAGTTCCTATTGGCCGCAACCACACACAATCTGCTTCCCCTCATTTTCAGCCTTTCCATCTTCCAGACGCGTGTCAGCTGAATGAAATCGTGGCCAAACACATTTCTCGTGTCAATCCCACCTCTTCCCCTGGATTTGATTCCGTTCTTCCATCTTTTCTATAGTATGCATGCAAACTGGTGCGAAGAGAGGATGGCAGGGGTTTTCATTCTATCAATGTGTTGATGCCATGTGTTTCCAACTCTTTTATACTCTCATGCAACGAGCTGTTATCCCACAAGAGTGGAAAACTGCCAAAATTACACCCTTGTATAAAAAAGGCTCTGTTACCGATGCTGGCAATTACCGTATGCTTGCTGTAAGTGGGACCTTCTACCGCCTTCATGCTAATGTGATGCGCACTTCATTACAGGACCGGTGCCTCAAAAACAACGAAGTTCCTGATTAAGCAATATTGTCAATTTGGGTTCTTCCCTGGGCGCAGCACTTTACACCCACTTTTTATTTTGAGACATCTCAAACATGCTGCCCAAACCTGCAAACCACATGGCTCGTCAAGCCTGTATTCAGCATTCATTGATTTCCAACAGGCATACGACTCCATCCCTCGTGACAAGCTATGGCACCATCTTCACCAATGCCAGCTCCCTATTCACCTTCTCAATATCCTGAAAAATTTGCATCACAAGGACAGCTACATTCTGGTTGATGGGGATAAGCAAGCATATGTCAGGCCCACCTGTGGTGTTAAACAGGGCTGTCCCCTTTCTCCATTGCTTTTCTCCATTTACCTTGATGACATCAATGAGGTTTCTGAGGGGATTGAAGGAGCTTGCACTGGTACACCTAATTTCCATGTATCCAACCTTCTATATGCTGATGACTTATGCTTAACCTCCAACTCGCCGAATAATCTTCAGGCCATGCTTAACTGCCTCAAGGCTTATGCCCGTCGGAAATTCCTGACTGTCAACACCAAAAAATCTGTTATCGTCTGTTTCAACTCCAAGACTGATAACGTGCCTCCCCTTTTTTGTGATGGTGAGGTCTTGCCTTACTCAAATATCTTTCTCTACCTGGGGATGCAGTTTGACAAACACATTAATCTGCACAATGCTGCTGAGGAAGCTCTCAAACCCTGCCTGGCAGGCATGGCTCGCGTGCGTACTTTTGCCCATCAACACCAGATTACACACTGCTTACATGCCTACTTATGGCTCTTCAAGACGTATGTCATACCAGCAGGAATGTATGCAAGTCAGATCTGGGCCACTGCATATCTTCAACAGGGGACAGAGATGGATAATTGCATCCAGAAATGGCTTCTGAGATTCTTGAGATCCATGCTGGGTGTACGAACATCAACTCCTTCTTGGAGTGTCCTCCTTGAGTGTGGAATCGAACCTATTCAATTCAACTGGTTCAGAGCCTGTGCACGCTTATATAATTCTCTCACCCATTGCAACAGCGCTTTACTTCACAAGTTTTTTCATGCGGACATCTCCCTCAGCCCCAGGAATTCCTCCTGCTGGACATCCCATCTATTGTCTGCCATGAATGGCTTACATCATGCCCATCATTTCCAGCAAAAGATACCCTCTGCTGATCCTTTGGACTTGGGTCAGCTTGTTGTGGATCTCAGGTCTCGCCATCTAGCATATTGGAGACAAATTTCTGGTTACGACCCACGAGACACAAACAGCAAAAAATTTACTTATTATCACTGGTGTGCTCTCCCAACCAAGCCTGCACATGTTGCATATTCTCCTTATATTATATTCTGCCCAAATATTTCTACTTGGATTTACCTAAACACATCGTCCGCAGTGTGGCTCGATTTCGCCTTCGTGTCCATACCTTGAAAGTCGAGCAGGCCACATGGGATGATGCTATTTCCCCTGCCTGTGATCTATGTGATGCCCAAGATGATGTGCAGGATGAGCAACACGTTATTTCAAATGCACTCAACCCTGTGTTTGTTCTCTTCAGCTTAAATATGCTCCCTTATTTTCTGGTCCTCTCCTCTCTTTATCTCACTCTTCCAATAGCGTGGCTCCCTACGTGCCTGGCATTCACCACTGGCATGGCATGTACAGTCTTATCATATCTCTTCTTTCCTAAATCAAAACAATAACAAGCTTTTTCCTTTTCTACATGAATTATTGCTTTTTTATGAGCAGGCTAGCAGTCAACCGTTTTGACTGGAAGCCTTCCTTTTCCTGTAACGACCATAATCGATTTTCAACCAGCACTGTGTTAGAAGAGAACTTGTTTGACCAGGCTTGCAAACACACCCAAGCAGTGCATCACGCCTTAGAGACTTCATGAATCAGGCTGATGTCCTAGGATTAGCCAAGTTCGTGTCTGCTTGCCTGAAATACTGTGACTGAGCTCATTTTGCTTTTTAGTTTGGACTGGTTTGGTTGCAGGCTCGTTTTGCTTCAGCTAAGCTGCCCCCGCAGGCAGGTACAGCTATGTAAACCTTTCCTTTGCAAACACACTCAACCTTGATACGCCTCTAAGTTGCTACAGAGACTGAATGCCACAACTGCATTCTTGCATGAGCTTTTGCCTTTGTGCATAAGTATGTAATGGTTAAAAAAGAGCAATGAAACATACACAGCAGAACATTGTTCATCAAATGTTCTGAGCATTTATCTGATCCAACATTTATGAGGCCTTAGAGCATAATTTACCTCATGCAATTACGGACACCAGACTGCAACAAACATGGTTTGGTTTCTTTTCTTTCTAGTTCAAGTTTAGTGAGTTGAGCAATTTTTGGCCCGGTCTGTCACAGACCTCAGTGTTTCTGCTCAGCTGCCCTTGTAGGCGAATATATGTGCGCTAAGTTGGAACTATACATGCATCTGTCAATCCTCTGGGAGCTGAACATCTTACTTCATTATTATTCTCCTGATAAACATGGACTGTGAATGAATGTTTCTTGCACACGTGTACCCTCCCTACAACTTCAACAGAACTAAAAATATTTTACTACCGCTTTTTTCCGTCAAAGCCTGGCAGTCATGCGTTCTGACTGATGGCTCCTTCGTGTAAAACCAGTAGGCGATATAGCGATGTAACCTTACCTTCCTTCAAAGCAGACATTCTACACGTGCACAATAATGAAGCCTTACATGAGGCCTCGCGATGAATGTCACATGGGTCACGTGCCAGTTGGGTAAATAAACACCATGTTGTCATATACTGGTCATGGCTAGTTGATCAAAATTGACTTCAGAAGCAGCACTTACACACCAAAAACGCCAGAACTTGTCTCAGTCCTTGCTCTCAGCAAGCAATGAGGAGAGGAAGTAGAAAAAATGAGTGGATGCTTATTGCGACCCACACCATTCCCTTGCTGAATCCCACCTGAGTGCTGCCAAAAGAGACGTGCCCGCATCTAGCAAGCATGAAAGAGCAAAACAAAACCAGGGCAAATGAAATGCTGTCACATGGCATTACTTGTGCGGTTGGAACAGTTGAGCAGACTGAGCAGCCAAACTACCTGGCTGAAGGTCAAACCCCATTGTAACCGTTTGCAACCAATTGTCACATGGTAGTGACCGTTGTGTCAATCATGCTCATCCTTCAGGAGCAGCCCACATCATTTTTAAGGGGGAAGAGGTTGCGCCACCCCCAATGCAAAACCGGAAGAGCCATGACGTGCAGGCAACCTCACTTCTTTCCGACCTTGCCGTATGGCAAGCAGCTTGTTACGTTGGGGATGTCTGACTTCTCAACCACAAACCTGCACAGGGAAAAAGCAGGAATAACCCAAGATCGTTATGGACTGCGCAGCAATCATCATCCATCACAATGCCTGCAAGCGGCATTGCTCTGTTTCAAAAGCGATATCAACAGCCAAAAACAAGCAAATTGTAGAGGGAGCAGGATGTGTGCTTTCATGGTTGAAGAGATTAATCAACCAACCAACATTGTTCAATGTAAACAAAATTTGAATGGAACAGCATCTCTGTCTGCCCTTTCTCTAATTCGGCAGGAGCAGGCCCCTCACTGTGGCTCAGCACCCAAACAGGCATTTTCAGACCTGATACATGCTTGCTTTGTTTGGACTCTTGAGGCAGTGCTGAGCATTTGCAAAAGTGGTATTTGCAGTAAATTGTCTCCATTTAGGAGTTGCACCCCCCCCCCACCTAAAAATTAGGAGGGCACAAGATGGGAAAGCAAGATGTGAAGCTCTGCAATATCCAGGGCAGGTGCCCATACCAACATAAATTTGACAAGCATCAAACTTGGTGTCCTTGCAACAGATTGACGCATCACATGGAGCCTAAACTGAAACAGGACCTTGAACCCTTAAACTCTAGCAGCCTTCATGGCCATAGTATCATTCTCTAAAGCATCAAGGAGTGCTATCACGGTTGACTTAACTTAGAGCTGCCAAACACTGTCCAACCCGCCTTCTTACGCTTTGGCAATTCCATGCCCTCAAAAATTTGCTTGGTGAAATTTGCAACCCTGCAGTGGCCACTGTGGGCAAACTTTTCAGCCATGCTTCACAGGTTTTATCTTTCCAGCCCCTTGGCTCCGTTCGCAACACCTGAGCTTTGTCAAGCCATACTCCCTTCCCCTTTGCTTGTCAGTTGATAGATTTAACACTCGTTTGATCTTGGCACGCAGGATGCAATTCAGGAGGGGAATGTTGGGACGCATGGAAGCTTGACTTGGTAGAAAGGGGTCTGCAAGGGTTGCATTCCCTTATGGGACACCTCATTCAGCTGTCAGCTGAGCAGCTTGCTTTCGGCAACAGACAACCCTTTTTGACGGCCACAGCTGTGCAAGCAAGGCTTGGGATAGCCGGAAAAGGAAGAGCTCCTCCCAGGAAATAAGCATTGCTGACCTCACACCTAAGGAAATGTGTGCTTGTCTGAATTTTGGTGCAAGCACCAGGGTGAAGATGCAACTGGGAGTAAATTTAAAAAGGAGGGAGAGATGACATGCGAAGCGGACTGAACCCAATTTCGGGCCTAATGTGGGAGCAACTACGAGATTGCAGAACGGCAGTACGTGGAAGCCTTCACACTACCAGCAACATTCTTACCAAAAATTGAAACAAAAATAACCATGTTTTTGACCAGAGTCCCGGTGGGGCACCAGCCCTTTGGTTTGATGGATTCCAGAGTACCGGAAGGTTTACACCTGGCTGCGCTACCCCCCCCCCTCACCTCCCAGGCCATCTCCCCCCTCCCCCGATCCCGGCTTGAAGGCCAAACAAAGAGTTTTACTAGGCCTGCCAAGTTCAGGTGGCTTATGGTGCTGCAGGCAAAGTTCTTGGAAACAACAGGTATGTTGAGTAGCTAAGAAGGAGCTGACTTGCCTGGCAACCCAGCCTGGTCACCCCAGGTACCCCAGGTAACTCGGCGCTCTAGAGGTCAAAGTGGAGAGAGCCAACCAAGCGCGGTAATCAGCGGGAGTGGCCCAGCCCGGTCACTTGGGGTAACCCCCAGGCAACCCAGCGCTCTGAAAGTCAAAGTGAAAAAAGCCGACCAAGCGCAGGTAAATGGCAGGATTGGCACAGCCCGGTCATCCCATGCCCACGGGGCAGCAAGTGGAGACATGCTCGCTCAGCATTCTCCAGCTCATTCAATTGCTGAGCCCGGGGGCTGGGGATGGTCCAGCTGACGAAATCCGACATTCAACAGACGCTTCCAGCCCGCCAATGGCTCCACATGTTTCAATTATCTCAGTTGAGATGGGTTTTACGATTTTGTTTTGGTGATGGTGTGCTGTGTGTAACAAGTAGAGAGAGGAAAACCTTAGTACTTTGCCATGAGGAGTACAACCTCCGCAATAAACCAACTAGAGCTTTGTGAATTGTGTCTTTCTGGTGCATGCCCTTCTCGGATTGCCCACAAGAACAGGTAAATAATGACAGATAGCTTGCATTCATCGCCCTCAACATTCGCAATGCACAATGCATGCATGCATACACTGTAGGGTCTAATGTTGTCATGGCCATCGTGCCTCAACAACATGAGTGAAGACCTGGCTCCGCCAATTTTCCGGCATCGCTCGAAGCTCTCCCCCACTGTCAAATGAACCCAAAAGTCATCTTGCAAATGCACGAGATGCAATTGCTGCAGATTGTCTTGTTCACTGTGTGCTTGCCCTGCACATGCCCTGTGATATCCAAGTAGATGGTAATGGCAGAGAGGTTCATGTCCATACATTTCGAGTCACCACATCCATGCACTCAACACGAAGCATGAGCAAGTTGAAGGATGCTTTGCTGTCAGGTTTCTGACAGCAGTGATTAACAATGCCAGGTGCTGCATAACCCTTGACAGAGTTCATCCATTTTGGCACCAACCACCCCAACTCACATCTTGCCAGCCTCGCGGATTTCCTTCCTGGACATCTTCTCGTTCAAGTGCTGCTTCCCGGCGTGACGAGCCATGACCTTTCCTGACCCGGTGACCTTCAAGCGCTTGGAGGCTGCCTGCGCTCGTGGTGGTGGGGGGGAAAAGCGAGGATGAGGAGGTGGTGGAGCGTTGGCACACAAACACAGCACTCCACAACCACTGTCCCCTCACCTTGCGTGTCTTCAATTTGCCTCCCATGCCAGCTTCTACGTCAACGGTCATGACCTTGGCAGGCTGCAGGTAGCAGGGGGAGAAGAGCACCGTGGAGCCATAGTGGCAGCCAATGGCAGCCGTGCAACCAATAAGAGGCGCAGGCGCTGCAATACACGCATGAAAACTAATAGAGGGATGCATCAGCTACTTCTACTCACAGCAACAGGCAGGCGGCAGGGCTGCACTGTCGCGGTGCGGGCCATGAAAGCGCTGCCGCGGGAAGCGAGTGCAGTCTGCATTCTGAATCACGACGCTTAATAAACTCAATTTCAAGACAAGTTAATTGGTTTCCACAAGCCTTTCTGCTTAACCTCGGCGGAGGATGGAATCGAACAGCTTCAAAAATCAACCATGTAAATTATAAACACAAGTGTTTGACAAGCGAGCAGCGCATGCCTGTGTTGAACAGCCCTAGCAATTGCTCACGACTCTTCGTTCCTATCCTGGGATCCACGCTGAACATGACTCAATATTCTGGACTCCTGAAGTAGTGACACCAGCGGACAAGCTGAAGCTGCTGACCTCTCTCTCTCTGATCAGGCACACATATCAGCTGACCTGCAGGAGTCAAGAGGCGGCAGTTGCTGCTGCAGCTATACTGATACGTCAAAGCAGTAGAGTCAGATCTCCCAAATATAGCTACGAGGCAGCCCTGGCCTCTGGATCAGAGTGGCCTGTGGCATGTGGTGTACATGTACGAGTGCACCTTGCTGGAGGGGGGAAATGTCATAACCACGACCAACTCTTTCATGCGCCACCCGTGCAAAACCTTGCACATGAGTGAAAAATGGATGGGGTCAATCCATCCCCCAGGTATGCCACTATTGTTTAGTTGTGGAGGGCCGAGCGAGGCAAGGGTGTGAAAAGCCACCCTAAAAAGCCAACTTTTTCCTTGCTAAGTAAGTGGTATGCCCCGCTCCCTCGGCGACATGCTACTCAGCAAAGAGTGGGCCTTGTGTCCCCATGGACCATAGATCCAACCTGCAGTTGGCATGCTGCTCGGCAGCAAGCCCTGCATACACTGCAAGCAAGCGGTCTGCACACACTACGTACACTGCAAGCAAGCGGTCTGGTGCATCATCATCATCAGCAGCAGCAGCAGCAAGGTCAGGGCAGCAGGGTGTGAATGGCCCATGAGGGAACAAGGGGTGGCAAGGACAGAGTGAGGACATGCACCTTTTGGTGTATGGCCGTTGTGGCACCCTGCTTGTTGTCAATGTGGCTGCCAAGGATCACTAGTCATGCGGCGGAGTCTAGCACAGGCTGCCTATGTAGCTTGGCAACCATGATGGCTGCGCAACAAAGGCTGGTCGCAAATGTTGTGCAACTAGATCACACATCAAAGATGTTTAAATTTGTTGTGTTTTTTGTTTAAATTGAAGTCTGGATGTTTAAGCTATGTTGTGGCAGGTGTACGCGTGACTTGACTGTTCCGATTGTAGTTCCTCAATGAGGTTGTTGAAGGCACCTACCAATGGATCAGTCACTCCATTGTGGTCATGCATCCATGCTTGCACGGTCTGCCAAGCTGATATACCGTACCGATATATCAGCAGGGGTAGAAAAGGAAAGATGCGTAGGCAGAGGAAACTCTCCCTACATCGATTCAGGGAAAGGAGACATATTGGATTAAAAAAAAATGTGTGTGTCCCCTACACCATAGGGTATTTGCAGACATTCCAGAAGTGAGCTAGTAGCAAGCAAGAGTACATGTGTGTTACCACGGGTGCATCACATATAGCCACTTCCCGCGTCTGTTTCAAGCTGTGTATGGAGCAAGCTATGTATGAAGCAAAGCAGCACACCAAAGGGCTAAAGACCTTCTCCCCAATTTTTGCTCATAAATGGTCAGAATTGCAGGATGCAATCCCAGGCAAGTGGGCTTTTCCTTGCGCTATTTGGAATATGGCTTGTGCCCTTTCTGTGCCCATTCTTTTTCTCAGCATAGAATGATCTTTGAGGCAATAGCATTTTAGGGCGTCTTGCTCCACTTTGGCCCCACTTCTACAGAGCCGGGCGTCCTCATAAGCACCAGCCATGCCAGGGTAGCAAACTCAGGTCACTGCAGATCTGCACCCGACCAGCAGGCCTCCTGCCAGGAGTTCAGTGCCGGAAAGCTTCTGCCTTTGGCTCAGGCCCATGCTCATCGGACTCACTACCACTGCTAGTTGCTTTGGGTTGTAAGCGTGTGCTGCTGCTTACCTTGCAGCCCACAGCCATCCCCTCTGACAAGCGGTGGTGCTTGCGCAGGTGCTACTGCTTGCCGTGCAGCCCACAGCCATTCCCCCGACAAGTGGTGGTGCTTGCGCAGCCTGCAGTGCTGCTGCCTGAGGTGCTGCTGCCAGAGGTTTTGCTGCTTGTCTTGCAGAGACTAAAAGCCAGATCTGGCAGAGGCTGTTGGAACTGATACCATCGTTTGCCAAGCTATGCCATCTTTTTTGCACTGAATGCGGCATGGACGCACGTGCATTTCTTGTGCAGGATTAGATAGGCCACCCAGAGTACCACAAATGCACTAGGGCAGGTGCCTCTCTCCTCTCTCTCACTCTCTCTCTCTCTCTCTCTCTCTCTGTCTCTCTCTCTCTCTCTCTCTCTCTCTCTCTCTCTCTCTCTCTCTCTCTCTCTCTCTCTCTCTCTCTCTCTCTCTCTCTCTCTCTCTCTCTCTCTCTCTCTCTCTCTCTGGAGGTTTAGAGCCTTCTAGAAAAACCACATGATTACCCCACCATAGTAAACTGGTGCAGCATGGCAGGCAGAGAACGAGGGGAGGTCCGGCCACTTCCATAGAAAAGGTCGAGGCAAGGCCGAAAGACTGGAGTTCCCAAGGACCTTTGACAGTATAAAGAAGCAAGTGCAAACAAAAGCAAGCACAAACAGAAGCAAGCGCAGACAGCCTGCCGACTAGGGAAAGCCCTCGCCACCAGCTAACTGCTGTGCAAAGCTAAGGCCTGACCTATGCAAAACTTATGGTCCTTCCTGGATACAGCTAAGTCTGACTACAAAGAGGAGCTGCGGAACTGTTTGACCTTACGTTCCGCACTGCACGGCACTCCTTGCTCAGCCTCAAGACACAAGCACCCTCCACTTGCCTTGAAACGCCTTGCCTCGACTCGAAGCAAGCTTAGTGGAGCTCACCGTATAGGAATAGGAAATCTGAGCAATTGTGGCTCCAAACAATTCCCTCATTGAAGGTGATTTTTGATGTTATGCCTTTCCTTGTTGGATGCTGGTAGGTGCCAAGTGCAGAATTTTGCTTGCACGTCTAATGATGACAAGTATGCGAGCATAATGTGCAGAGTGAAAGTGGAACTTGCATGCAAGCTTGGTAGCCTTTCAGAAAGGAGAACTTTGTACAATATGTTAGTAGGCAGCGAAAGCACTCTCTAAAAGAAAAAGAGAAAAGAAAAAACAAGGTAGGCAGCAATAGTATGTGCACTCCCTACTAGGTGTAGAACATCAACTAAGGAAAAGGAGACACATTGGATCAAAGAGCCGTTAGTCTCTCACCAGAGGGTGAGAGGGAAGCTTGTGTGGGTCTGGTGGGTGTCTGGCAGCACGCGGCCTCTGGGCACCATAATTATAATGAGTGATTTTGTTTATAATGGCATGTCTGGTAGAGATAAGCTTGTGCGCATGTTGCACAGAATGGGAACAGAGCTTCCGTGCAACTTTGGTAGACCTTTGCGGGTCAATCCCTAGTTTTTTTAATTGATTCAGGGTATGGGCAGTATAGATAGTCCCATCCACACCCAGAAGGATTGTGTGGAGAGTGATCTCAGCACCTTGAAGTTGTTTGCACAGCTCACTGTGTCATTGCTGTGAGGCTTCTAGCTGGGCACCAGGCCTCGTATCTTTGAAGTATTTGATTTCTTTTAAGAAAAAGAAAAGAAAAAAAAGAAAAAACTACGTAGGCAGAGGAAACTCTCCCTACACCAATTAAGGAAAAGGGGACACATTGGCTCAGAAGAGCCGTGAGTCCCCTCCACCACGAAGCTACAAAAAGAACACCTAATGGGGATCTGGAGGGTTATTGGAAGCACCCAGCTCCATAACCTGGCTGCAAGAAGTATTCTTGTTTTCAATAGCACGCCTAGTGGTAACAAGCTTGTTGGCATACATGACAGAATGGGCATGAACTTTGTGAGCAAGTTTATTGGCGCGTTGGTGGTCAAGTCCCAATTATTTAAACTGGTTAAGGGTGTGCTCTGTATAGCAGGTCCCACCAACACCCAAAAGGATGGTTTGGAGAGTCACAACTTTTGCATTGATGAGTTTGCAGAGGTCTATTTCGATTTCTTTTAAGTGGATATGGTGGTTTTGGATGTTCAATTTATAAAGTTGCCTGGCTTGATTTGTGCTGCTTCTTAAAAGAAAGAGAAAGAAAAAGAAAAACTACGTAGGCAGAGAAGACTCTCCCTACATCAATCAAGGAAAAGGAGACCCATTGGCTCGAGAGAGCCGTGAGTCCCCTCCACCACGAAGTTAAAAAAGAAAGAGCTAATGCGGATCTGGAGGGTTATTAGAAGCGCCCGGCTCCCGAACCTGGCTGTGGGAAGTATTTTTGTTTTCAATAGCACGTCTTGTGGTAACAAGCTTGTCGGCATAAACAACAGAATGCCATTCTGCTCAGTGAGCATGCAACTTACGAGCAAGTTTAATGGCACGCTGGTGGTCAAGTCCTAATTTTTTAAATTGGTTCAAAGTGTGCTCAGTGTAACAGGTCCCACCAACACCGAGGAGTATGGTATGAAGGGTCACAGCTTTAGCACTTAAATTCTTGCACAGATCTGCATGCTGCCGCTGTGCCACTTCCAGCTGATGCCCAAGCCTCGTGTCTTCACAGTATTTTATTTCAATTAGGTGGACGTGCCGCTGGTCAGCGCTCAGTTGATGGGGCTGTCTCAGGCGGCTTGGTCCTCTAGACCTCTGTGAGGTGTCCTGCCTGCTGCGTAGCACATGGTGTGAGCATGGGGCAAAGGGAGAGGAAGAAGTGGGTTTGGCATGATAGGGGGTTATTTGTATAGCATCAGGATGGCTGGAGGTGAGCCTAGATCTCTTAGGAAAGTTACGAGGAAAGAGGTAAGGGGGTATAATCCTGTTTGACGCATGTGCAGGAATACGGAGGTTGTGCTGCGCTATCATTGTTCCCTACGTCTGTGTTAACTAGGCCTGCTCCCCAAGGGCTTTTACTCATAGCTTTAATAATCATTCTACCAGCAATATTATGGCGTTCAGTTCTCATGTTGGAGATGATATGATTTTGGCAGCCTGGGAGCATGTGGAGAGCTTCTTACTTCTTCAATACGTCCCATACTGCGGAGTACCACTGGAAGATGTGAGGGGGGAGTACCATACTGCGGAGTGCCACTGGCATATGGCAGATGTGAGGGGGGAGTAGGTGGTATATTTAGGTTAGCAGGGAAAGGAGTGACCAAGATAGCATCAGGGCGGCTGGAGGTGCGTCTAGCTTGATCAGGAATGCAGGGATCAAAGAGGTAGGGAGGTATAACGCGGTTAAAGATTTGCTCAGTGATGTGCAGGTCATGCTGAGCCAGACGATCTGTGATGCCTACATCCATTATTAAGAGTTTTGACCCATAAGAGCCTTTGCTGACCACTTTCACAATCATTCTGCTGGCAATGTTGTGTCGCTCAGTTACCATGTTACAATTGACGTGCCTTCAGCAACCTCAGAGAGTTTGGAGGGCGCTGTCCATGTGGTGACATTCTGGGAGGGGGCATACAAGGCTAGTGGATCTTTTGAAGCGGACTGCATGTTTTTGGTTGTAGAGGGTGCCTTTGCGGCATTGGAAGATGGTGCATTATCTCATTCATTTGGGGTGAGACACATGGCATGTTCCAGAAGGCATTGCTAATGCCCTTATTTGCATAAGGTAGCAAACTCCAGTGATATTGTAATAGCCTGTCTTGCGGTCTGCATATCCAAGCCTGCGTTTAGCATGCATAAGGGACTTTAAAGCATCCTGAAGGTAAAGACAGTGTATTAGATTGAAATGGGGGAGAAAGATCAGTCAGGTTGTTACCTTCGAGGCTGGCCTGGTACTTAGCAAGTTCATCTGCGCTTCCCAGCTATTCTAGCGTGAGATTTGACCTCATAGAAAAAAATGTGACCTTGAGAGGTGCGGGCAAGGTTTGATATTGTCTTCAGAACATCTCCTTGTACATGATGTCTGCGCTTCTCTGGGTACAGTATTTGCTTCCTGAGTTGGTGAAGTGAGCTGAGGCTATCTGTGGCTATGTGTGTGTGTTTGTGAGCGAGTGCAGCCGCTATTGCAGCCAGCTCAGCTCTTCCTATGGTGTTGGTAACACCAGCGCCATTGGGTTCAACTAAATTTTTTAGGTCTCTCATAGGATGGTACACACCTGCCCCAATAACTGTCTTGCCATCCTGAACCTGGCAGCTGCCGTCTGTGTAGGCCCAGGACTTCCAATCTACAACTTTGGGCTGGAGGTTTGGATTGGACTGACAAGGAGTGGGGGCAGTTATGTCCGCAACTGGTTTAAGGGTGACCTTGGCAATTCGCTTCTTGTTTACGGGGAGCTTTTCACATTTCCCTATCCCGGGCATAACGGCATGCCTTGCATTACGGATGGGGTAGTTCCTCACGTTCTTAATGGACCACTTGGCCTCTGGAATTTTCTTGGCTAAACCTTGGAGCCAGGTAGGGCTCTGGTTGTTCAAGTGGACTCTTGCAGCTGTATTCCAGACTGCAATGATTTGTAAATCCCAGGTATGCTGAGGGAGAGCAATTTCTTGTCTGGGCCAGGATTGGGGATTGTCGTAGGTAAGTTCACCTTTTGGAATGGTCCGAAGCTTGTGGCAAAGGTGTGGGTAAACAGTGAGAACTTCTTGAAGTTTTGAGTGAGTAGGGATTGGTTGTCATCAGCTTACTGCTTGCTGGTAGAAACATGAAGGTGGCCGGAGCCTGAGGATGGCAGAGCAGATAGCATGCTGCAGGACTTGTGTCATGGCCTTATCGTCATAGAAAAGAAAAGAAAAAACACTATGCAGGCAGTGAGAACACTCCCCACATCAATTGAGGAAAAGAGGATACCTGGGGCCGAGGCACCGTGTATCCCCCTCATCAAGGCAAACAATAGAAGACAAACAATAGAAGTCATTGGGGATCTGGAGGGTTACTATCAGTAGCCCGTGCCTGATCTTGCTGATGAGAGTGGAAAGCAGTCTTCTCGAGAGCTCCTCTGGTGCTAGAAAGTTTGTGAGCATACTGGACAGAATGGGCATGAAGTTTCAGAGCAAGCCTGGTGGCTGTATGAGTGTCAAGACCAAGCTCTTTAAGAGGCTCCGGAGTGTGGGGGGTGTAGATGACCCCTCCCACACCTAACAGATTGGTATGGAGGGTGACTTGAGCTGAGGCCCTTGAAAGATCGCGACAGATGTCCTCCATCTGATTACTGGGCCTGGTGTCTTCACAGTATTTCCGCTTCCTATATCTCTGTTTTTTAGCAACGCAAAAACAGTTGTAGACTTCAGACTTTTCTTTTAGTTTCAAACTCAGGTCTGGTTTGGTTGCAGGCATCTCTTTATGCTTCAGCTAAGCTGCCCTCGTAGGCAGGTACAGCTATGTAACCCTTTCCTTTCCTTTCCTTTCCTTCACAGTATTTGACCTCCACGAGATGGACGTGCCTCTGTTCTGGAAGGAGCTGACTAGGGTGACGGACCTTGGAAGGAGGTGGAGTGGCCGTGGCTGGCGCTGAGTGCTCCCTGTTCCCCTCGCGACCCCCTCTACTTCTCAATGGATACCGGGAATTGGTCTTTGGCACTCTTTTCATTGGAACAACTAAGATTGCATCAGGGCGACTAGAAGTGAGCCTTTGTTTGTCAGGGAAACAACGAGGGAAAGTGTGTCTGGGGAGGGCTCTATTTGTTGAGTGTTCAGGGATCTGCAGGTTCTGTAAAGCAAGACAATCTGCGCTGCCAATGTCCATGGAGGCAAGGCCTACCCCAAGAGGGCCTTTGCTGACACCTTTAAGAATCTCCATAGATAGGGTGGCAGATGGCAATCCCCGAGAATCTGGATGAGAGGGAATTGTGTTGGGCAGCAAAAAGAATGTCACAGGGGTCAGAGCTCCAGTAGTGTAGGTATTGAGTGTAATAGTCCAAGGGAGAGGCTATTTCTTCTGGAGTGGCGCATGTCCATTCTCGGAAGGCTTTGTGAATGTGAGGTGGAGGTGTCTTTTAGAAAGAGTCTTTGACCTTTTTGCTCTGATATTTGTTCTGCAATACGGTCTTGCAGGCTAGGAGCCCCATTAATTTTTGGTGGGACTATATATACTGCCCATACCCTGGATAATTAAAAAAAAGCTAGGGAGTGACCTGCAAAGGTCTACCAAGCTTGCATGGAAGCTCCATGCCCACTCTGTACGAAGGTTACAAGTGAAAAAACGCCCACTCTGTACAATATGCGCAAAAACTTACCTCTACCAGACGTACCATTGAAATAAAAAATACTCAACATAACTATGGTACACCGGGGCTGCATGCTTCCAGAAACCCACCAGATCCACACTAGCTTCCCTCTTACCCTCCGGTGAGGGAGACTCACGGTTCTTTGAGCCAACGTGTCTCCTTTTCCTTAATTGATGTAGGGAGTGTTCTCACAGCCTACGTGGTTTTTATTTCTTTCAGATGCAAAGCTTGCTGGTGGAGGGCAGATGCTATTGTGTAGGCCTAGTGCTTTTGCTTTGTGGAATGCCTTGTTGGTTTCTGATTAGTGTGTGGCTTGGGGTTGCAAACAAGAAAGCAGTGGCTTACCATCATTGGTGCGGAAAGCCTTTAAATCAAACAGCACGCATCAAACAGAATTTTACCCCCTTACCTTTTTCCTAGAAAATTTCCTAAGAGATATAGACTCACATCCAGTCGTCCTGATGCTATACTGATTACTCCCTATAAAGCCAAACCCACTCCTTCTTCTCCTTCTTCCACTCGCTCACACCATGCGTTACGCAGCAGACACAAAGAAAAAGAAAAGAAAAGAAAAATCTACGCCAGCCAAGAGGCCACGTGCATTAAGGAAAGGTTCCCTGACACAGCAGACACAATCCAACACAGAGGACCACACGAGCCAACCGCGTGAGACAGCCCCACCAACTTCATGTAAACCAGCGACATGTGCACTTGATTAAAATTAGGCTAAGTACTGTGAAGACACGAGGCCTGGACAACAGTTAAAGGCGGCACAGCGGCAGTATACAGACCTCAGCAAACTCATTAGTGCTAAAGTTGTGACTCTCCACACTATCCTTCTGGGTGTTGGTGGGACCTGCTATACTGATCATACCTTGAACCAGTTTAAACAACTTGGACTGGGCCATCAACGGGCCCATAAACTTGCTCAGAAACTCCATGCCCATTCGGTTCAGTATGCCCATAAGCTTGTTACCACTAGACGTGCTATGGAAAATGATGCTTCTCACAGCCAGGTTCTGGAGCCGGGTGCTTCCAGTAACCCTCCAGATCCCCATTAGCTTTTCTTCTTTGTAGCTTTGTGGTGGAGGAGGCTCACGGCTCTTCTGAGCCAATGTGTCTCCTTTTCCTTAATTGATGTAGGGAGAGTTTCCTCTGCCTACGTAGTTTTTTTTTCAAACAGCACGTGCACTCTTTTGTATGCCACAATTTTATTTAAGGATCTGGATAAAGGAGTCATGAAGAATGTGAGTAGGTTCAGGCTTCATGCTTACTGCTTGAAGCTCGAGTCCTGTTAATGGCTGGGTGGTTCAAATATTTGTGATAAGTTTGAGTGTGCTGAAGTCCAGGACGAGAAAGAAACATCATGATAACATGATGTTCTCTCCTATTGCAATTGCTTTGAGGTGCGTAAGCTGCGCAGAAAATACAAGGACCTGTTCATTGATCTTTTTAAACCATTACATGCTTTTGCCCAGCTTCCAAACACTGACTTTATTCCTTTCTTGGCGAGCTTCCATGGACACTCCATTATACCATTCACCAAGTGAAATTCCAAGGATTTGGATATCTTTTTTAGACCAGGAAAACAACAAACTTCCCTTTTTCCCTTCATTTTATACTGTGCATGTATGAACAGGCTAGCAGTCAAACGTCTTGACTGAGGCCATTTTTCCCTTGTAAACCTTGTAAACCTTGGCGAGCTTCCACTTTTTGACTGATCTTGAGATCAATGCTTTTCTAAATCAAGACTCGTACAGATCTTCAAAAATTTTGTCAGAATTGGTTTCATTTTTTAATGCTGGATGATATTGTTTCACCAGCAGCCGATCAGCCAGAGTCTTGGGCTGGAGGCCAACCTCCTTGTAATTCCTTGGGGTTGTGTTTAACAAGGTCAATTTCCTATATCCAAAACTCGCATGAGCCTGTGGGTTTAATATCTGTTGTGGATTACTGGGACGTATAGCAAAGGTGATTTTGTTATGAAGTTCTGTGTCTAACTTCTGCTTCCAAGAGTTGCTTGCATCCGGTCTGTTGAGTCCTTGTCTCTCTAAGGTCCGCTGTGGGTATGAGGAAATTGGGTCAACATTTGTTCACAAGTTTGGTTTGGTTGAAGGCACCCTTTTGCTTCAGCTAAGCTGCCCTTGTAGGCAGGTACAGCTATGTAACCCTATCCTATCCTATCCTATCCCATCCTATCTACTAGTAGTAGGCAAGTGCATGCTGAGAAAGATAGCGCGTTTTTGCTTACATGCTCACACTTTAAGAGTTGAGACATCACTTTGGCAGGAGCACAAATCTGCTTGTGATAGGTGTGACCAAGACGGACTCCAAGATGAAAAAACATGCCGTGTTCCTTTGTTCTTGCAACCCTGTGTGTTCTCTTCGAAGAACTTCTGCACAGTTATTTTTCTGACTTCCGAAATCAGGGGAGTCCCCTCTACTCATACATTGTTTCTGGACGAAACAGGCACTTTCTACTATTCTCAAGCTAGCTCTGAGGATGTTTTTCGTTTCTTGCAGAAGCAAACTAACGAGACCTACCGTTATATTTCCGAAGTCATGGAGGTTTTTTGTGTGGTTGGAACAGGCTGCCCGCTTTCCCCCTTATTTTTCTCCTTGTACATCAATGACGTGGATTGCTTGGCAGAGAATGTGCAAGGGGCTCTTACAGGCGCTAGTGATATGCAAGTCACGCGCATGCTGTATGCAGATGATTTATGCCTAACCAGTAATGTGCCCGATCAGCTCCAACTGATGCTAGATAGGCTGCATGCGCATGCTCAGCAGAAAGGATTGGTAATAAATGCTGCCAAGTCTGAGATCGTGCACTTAAATTCAAGGGGCGATAATGCGCCAGTTTTCAAGTTAGGTGGAGCTCATTTGGCGTGTGCAGATTCTTTTAGATATTTAGGCTGTTCACAAAACAACGCAACCCGCAAGCCACTGCTGAGTACATGTGTGCCCCTTTCCTAGCTGGTTGTAGACGGATTAGGCAATTCGCATCTAGGAACCGCCTGACGGACAGGTCGCATACCATGCTCTGGCTGACTAAAGCATATGCTCTCCCTGCTAGCATGTATGCATGTCAGATTTGGGGTACTAGATTTATGAAAGAAGGAGCTGAAATGGACTGTCCTTTGCAAACTGTGCACCTGTGCTTACTGAAGCGTATCCTTGGGGTAAGGCGCACCACTCCTAATTGGTCTGTACTGCGTGAATGTGGACATGAACCTTTACAGTTGTATTAATTTCGCGCAGCAGTTAATTTTTACAATTCTTTACTGCGCAGCAGCAGCACTACACTCAGTAAGGTACTGCAAGCAGATGTTGAAATGAGCAGTCTTTCCCGTAAATGCTGGACCTCAGAATTTTTGGCTGCATGCACAGGCTTGGACAGTTGCAACATGTTTACTCATTGTGTTCGGTCTGGGCAGCCTATAGTCATGAGGGAGTTTGTTGTTGATCTGAGAAAAAGGCTGCGAGGTGTGTGGAATGCTGTGCCTTGGCAGAACATGGTGAACACACGAACAAATTAGCCAAGTATCATCACTGGATGGCACTTCCTTTGAGACCCTTGTCTGTTCATGGCGCGCCCTTTTCTGTCCCCAGGTATTTGTATCTTGATTTGGGCAAGCACACGCTGAGAAACATAGTGTGCTTTCGCTTACATGCTCACACTCTAAGAGTTGAGACATCACTTTAGCAGGAGCACACATCTGCTTGTGATAAGTGTGACCAAGGAGGACTCCAAGATGAAAAGCATGCCGCGTTCCTTTGTTCTTGCGATCCTGTGTATTCTCTTCGAAGAACTTATGCAGTTATTTTCTGACTTCCCCTCTTCTCACAGAGTTTTTCTGGACGGATCAGGCACTTACTACTATGCTCAAGCTAGCTCTGAGAATGCTTTTCATTTCTTGCAGAAGCAAACTAATCATTAGTAATGAGACTTATTGTTTTATTTCTGACCTCTTGGCTATTTTTTGTGCAGTTGAAACAGTTGAGCAGGCCGAGCAGCCAAACTACCTGGCTGAAGGTCAAACCCTATTGTAACTTAACTCGTAACTTGTAGGAAATATGCTCCCTTGCTCTCACAGGCTCCTGCCTATAGGATTCCATGATGTGCCTGCTTTTTTGAACCAGAACAACAATAAACTTCCTTTTTTCCTTCATGAATTAATTGCCTTTTATGAGCAGGCTAGCAGTTGCACTTTTTAACTGACCTGTAGGGTTAACAACCAAGCTGTAGGTGTGCATGCTTGCATATTGTGTGCATCATAGACAGTTTGTGCAACTTGACAGCCTGTTGTCTCGTTGCAGCTGTCTTTTGGTCAGACCTGTGTGTGTGCATGCTTGCGTGCAGTGTGCATCAGACAAGTTGTGCTGGTTCAGCCAAACTTTGAGGTCAAACCTGTAGGTGTGCATGCTTGCATATGGTGTGCATCATAGACAGTTTGTGCAAACTTGACAACGGTTGTGTGGTCATTCTTGTTTAGGGTGCAATCCTGCTCATTGTGGGTGTGAACCTGCGTTTGAGTGTACACCAGGATTTCAGGGTTCCTGCGCTTGGTTTCTGGATATCTAAAGTCTCGAGTCAATCATTTCATGAGCTTTCCTTTCAAGACCCTTGTGCCTTTTTCCAGTTGTGTTAGTACCTGGAGAACCTACACGTTTTCTGTGGTATTTTGATTACATGTTTCTCTCAGCAGTTGACACTTCCGAACACGGCTTCTTTTTCAGACTGGTCTGGATACAGGCCTCTGTGTTTCCGCTCAGCTGCCCTTGTAGGCGGATATAGCGAAGTAACCTTACCTTACCAAGACGGACTCCAAGATGAAAAGCATGCCGCGTTCCTGTGTTCTTGCGCTTCTTTAAAGAATGTTTAAAAAATGTGATGTGACAAAGCTTGGGATGGCGGAGGAAGAGATGGCTGAGGAAGACGAGGGCCGGATGCTGGGGGGCTGGGCCCACAGGATCATGCCTGCCCACTTCAAGAGGACTCTGTGTGCCATGCAATTTGACGAGTGGGACGACTACGTGTACAAGCATGGCCGGGACAACATTGAGGCCTGGCTGCGGCACTGGCCCAGCCACTTTGCGGAGGACAAGCAGTACGAGTTTGCCGCGGTGCTCACCGCCTGGCTGATGCACGAGGGCCCCCTGCCGCGCGAGCCCACCCTGCGCCAGCGCAAAAAAGCCAACGCAAAGAAGAAACAGCAGCAAGCAGCAGTGGGTGGCGGAGAGGGTGAGGGGGCAATCCCCATGAAAGAATGAGCTGCCTGACGACCTGAAGAAGGCATGAATGCCCCCCCGTCACCCACCCCTCCTTCTGGTCTGTGATGGTGGTACCCCAACGCTTCTTGAGAATGTGAGTTACAGACGTTCCAAACTTAGTTTCTGAGGACAACATATGCGTCGAGCACCCATATGTTGTGGACAGTGTGTAGAAGTTACCCATGTGCAAGTGCATGGCAAACTCTTGACTGGGTTTGGGATAATGGTGTTGAGGTTGCCTGCTGCCAGAGTTGTTGCATTGGAGACCGGGCTGCAAAGGTCCCTGGCTGAGCCTCTGTGTTGTGCTTGCATGCCTGACATCTGTTTGTCCGAACCCTGCCTGAGTGTAGACCAGGTCAGTCCGTGGTGTTGCCTTTCTTATCAACTGCTCTTATGGGGTGCATGGCAACCTACTCATCAACTGTGACCAAGTTTGTACCTGCGTTTCATGTGTGTAACCAGTGGGGAGTATGAAGGTGTTTTATGTGCAAGCGCATGGCAGGCTCAGTTATGGACTGGGATTTGTAGAGATGAGGCTGCATGCTGGCCAGAGTTTTTTGCGTTGGAGACCGGGTTGCAAAGGTCCCTGGCTGAGCCTTTGTGTGTGCATGCATGCCTGTATATCAGCTGGTCCTTGCCCTATTAAGTGTAGGCCTTTTTTGCTGCTTGCTGCTTGTATTCCTTTCAGACCTCAATGACCTGCTTGTTGCGTGCCTCAAGACCCCGCACATTGAAACCTCAAGAACTTGTTGCATGGCTCTGACATTACAGCTGCCTCTCTTCTATTATGAACCTCCTCTTTAGTTGGACCAAGCTTTTTCACATGGATATTATGTTGGCTGGCGAGGACCAGTCACAGGCCGATCAGCCGAACAGTCTGGCTGAAGGTCTCTCCTTTAAATCTGTAAATCTGTAAATCTTGCGCTTCTGTGTGTTCTCTTCGAAGAACTGCACATTTATTTCTGACTTTCCCTCTTCTCTTAGCATTTCCCTGGACGAATCAGGCACTTTCTACTATTCACAAGCTAGCTCTGAGGATGTTCATTTCTTGCAGAAGCAAACTAATGAGACTTATCGTGTTATTTCCGATCTCATGGATTTTTTTTGTGCAGTTGGAACAGTTGAGCAGGCCGAGCAGCCAAACTACCTGGCTGAAGGTCAAACCCCACTGTAACTTGCAACTTAACTATCCAAGGCCTCTGTGTTTCCGCTCAACTGCCCTTGTAGGCGGATATAGCGATGCAACCTTACCTTGTATGCCAATTGCATCCCAGCATTTCACAGGTAATGGCCAATTTTGGCCTAGCATAACTCAAGAGGTGCCTTTGCCTTACCCCGGGGGCTAAAGATAACCATCTAGGGGCCCTAGATGGTTATCTTTAGCCTAGAGTCTAGGGCTTCATCCTACTTATTTTGCAGAAGCGTCAAGTATAAACATTGCAACTTCTTTGCATACTCATTGCCCTCGGGGAAACAACTCCTCAATCTCTGGCATTGCAGAGCTGGACTGATTGTTGGCAATCATTTACAACAAAAGGAACCTGATAAACAGTTATGGTAATAATGGACGTCGAACACAATTTGCACAACAAATGTCAAAAAGCAAAGAGCTGGCGGCTGTAAAAACTGTTCCAGGGCAAAAAACGAAGGGATCCAAAAGCAAAAGTTGGTGGTCATCAGTTGTGCAGTGTTGGTTAAGTACAGCAAAAGCAAGAAGGCGAGCAGAGCTCACTCACCTTCATGTCAAGAACGTGCTACAATAATTGTACATATGAAATCAGAGGGCATCCATTATACTAAGTCCTGAGGCGTCCATGGGCAAGTTAGCAAGGTATGGGGCAGTTGATGTTACTCTCTTCCATGCTGTGCTTTTTAGCCGAGCAGCCAAACTACTGGCTGGAAGGTCAAATCCCATTGCAACCTTGTGCTTCTTAAAAGGAAACAAGGTGTTGGGTCATGCGCTGAACGTGACTTGCTTGAAATGGGAAAAGTGTTGGCGACACTGCTGCCACTCAAACTTGGCAGAATTCATGACATGATGAACCACTGATAGGCTAGGAGTACCCCACGGGAAATGAAGGACTAGGTGCTGCAAGCAGCAACATGAGCACTTGCCCAAGCAACAGGCGTGTACCCCACTGCAAATGAAGGACTCGCCCAAAACAACAGTACAGTTATCCAAGCAACAGTACACTAGCCCAAGACAACGGAGAAGCGTACCCTATGGCAAATGAAGAAGCGGGAGCTGTAGTCATAGCAAGCAGTCTGTCAGTAGCAACATCAGCACTCGCCTGAACAACGGAAGGACAGGCTATGCTGCCTCTTGCATGCATGCTTCACAATTGCTGCACTTCAGGCCCCATTGCAATACAATTGCATGCGTCACATTCGCTGCGCTTGCTCCAGGCCCAATTTGCAATACAATGGCATGCATGTGTCACATTCGCTGCGCTAGTCTCAGACACAATTAGCAAAACACAATCATCGAGCTTGCATGCCAAGGATGTGCCTATACAGATGTCACACACGGGTCACATGCAGTCACATGCCCATCGAGCTCGCAAGCCAAGGGTGTGCTCAAACATCTGTCACAAACAGGTCACATGCAACGAGTTGTGCTGCAGGGGGCTAACATCCTGGCATGTTTGCACCCCCCTGGCTCCAGGAAGAAGAAAATATGCAGGTGTTTGTGTACTTCAGGCTGCTCTTGCACCTTGTGCACCTCAGGCTGCACTACACTACAGGCTGCTCCTGCACCTCGTGCACCTCAGGCTGCGCTGCAAAAAAAAATCATGCAGGTACTCTTGCACCTCAGGCTGCACTGCACGCTCACATCTGTTCCATGTGCGAAACCCAACGCAGCCTCTTGGTGATGCGCGTTCTATCCATTCGCTGTCGCGCATCCTTGTGCGTGTCCATAATGAATGTAGCCCATACTGAGCTTGAGCGCGCTTATCACATCTATCTTTTGTACCATTCGTTCCTTTTTCATTTTCCAGCATACTTGGGGGAACCTCAGACCAATGGGCCTGCTCGCAGTGTGAAAACACCTTGTCTTTTGTGTGGACAATGAAGCAATATTAGGTCCTCCACAGGGCGACTTCTGCACCCCCTCAGGGCCCTCATCATTTGTTTGAAACCTACTGACTTTCGCAGACCAGAGAAGCAACGCCAGGGTACCCAGCTTCACTCCAAAGGCACATGTGCCTCGGAAAGGTACATAAGGAAGGGATTCTTGTGTGAACCAGTGGAGCGATGCCAGGGTCCTCCTCAAGAACACACATGTCTGTGCCAAAGTCGGAGGCCTCCTCAAATATTTGAAAGCCCCACTGACTTCTGTGCAGGCCAGGGAAGCAATGCCAGGGTCCTCCTCAGGGCCACGCCTGTGCCTCATCATAGACCTCGTCATTCCTCGCTACGCATGTCATCTCACTGCACTGAACAGAGGAGCAGGTGAGGGAACAAGGAACGGTCTCAGCAGGCGTGTGTGTGATACTGGCAATCAATCAGGAGCTCAGGCAAGAGTAGGGGCAAAACTCCATGGCCCCTTAAGCAGGGATACATAGGCCGAGATCCCATTCATTCCCCCTCTCCTCCTACTTTTGCCTACCACTAGGGGCTACTATGCGTAGTGCACAGAGGAGATGATAAAGTCACCAGTCAATCACCTCACCTTTGACCACAGAATAGATTTGAGCACCCACTCATCAGTCACAGCCAATCAATCTGTTTTGACTGCAGAATGCAAGCAAGGACACCCCCCACCCACCCACACAGCAGTCGTCATCTCATCTTCAACCATGCAGCCTCCTGCATGGAAGGGGGCACACACCCACCAAATAAATTGAGTCTGTCCTCATCCCTGTTCCTGCCTCTAGCTCTGCTGCTGCAGGCGTTGCTGCTGCTGCTGCCCTTCCCACGGCTCCCCTGCCATGCCCAGGCTAGAGGCCGTGGGCAGAGGCCCACTGCGACCGCCACTCCCTCCCCCCAAACCCCTCACTAGCCCCCCCCGTAGTCGCGACGGCTCCGCATCGCGCTGCACGGCATGCACAGGCATCAGGCTGCTGCTGCTGCTACCGCTCACACCCTTGCCGCTGCTGCGGTGGCTGCTGCCGCTGCCGCTGCTACCAGGGTGCAGGGCAGCTGCGCCGACACGGCTCCCGCCGCTCCCTTGATGTCCTTGTGCTGCTGCTGCTGCTGCAGATGTGGTATCAGCTGCCATTGCTGGCGCGGAACCGCCCCCACTGCCTGCTGCCGGCACACAAGCAGACGGCACAGCAGCTGTGGAGTAAGGCCTATGCGGGGAGTGCGAAACGGAGGCCTGGTTGCTGCTGCGAGCCTGCGCGAGCACCGCAGAGATGGAATTGACGCTGACGCTGGTGCCGGAGCTGCCGCCACGGGTAGGAAGCAGGCCAGGGGGGGGTGAGTGTGGTGCGGAGTGCTGCTTGGTGGGCAGAGCAGGTTTGCGGAGGCCAGCGGCGTAGGAGGGCAGGTAGGGGGCGACAGAGGGGTGCAGTGGGGGCGCTGCGGCAAGGGCAGGGGGGGTGTTGGCGGTGGCAGTAGCGCTGCTGGCCTGTGCATCACGTTCCGCAGTGGGCGCAGCAGAGGACAGCGCCGCGGCAGCGGCTGCTGCTGCTGCTGCTGTGGTGGAACGCTCGCCGCGCGGCTGGAGCGCGGAGAGCAGGAAGGGTGGCTGGGGGGCGTTGGAGGAGTGGAGGTGGAAGTCGCGAGAGGGCGCGTGCGCAAGGGGGTGGTGTGCATGCGCTGCAGACGCATGTGCCAAGCTGCTGTGGGGGGTCCATAGGCCCCAAGCTGCCAAGCCCCCCACCCCTGTTTGCGCGAGGGGGGGTGTGTGCAGCGGATTGTGGGATGCAGCACGTGCAGCAGAAGTGGCAGAGGTGGCGTTGCTGGGACCGGTGGAAGAGGGGGGCATGGCATGATGGGTGCCACTGTTGTTGCAGCTACTGCCGAGACTGGCGAAGGGGCTGCTGGCCATGGTAGGGGGGCGAGAGTGGGTGGGGCTGGAGCCGCTTGCAGGGCTGTGAGGCTGGCGTGGGCTGGCAGAGTGGCTGCCAGGGCCATAGCTCCCCTGCACACAAGACACATAGGATGCAAGAGCATGCATGAAGGGGCTGGCGGGGTGACTGCCGGGGCGGTAGCTGCCCTGCACACAGGACACACAGAACGCAAGAGCATGCATGCATGGTGCCTGGAAATCGAATGGATGTGCGCAAGAGGGCTAGTTGGATGTCAAAATGTGTTTGAAGTGAGGTTAGCATGCCAGACCTGCACATAGAGGTGCGGCAGGGGGGGGGGAGGAGTGTGCTGCACCAGCGATAAGGAAGGACACATCTACTGAAGATATGTGCTGAAAGTGTGCACCATCGCTGAGGAAAAATAGAGTCAGAGGTAGGTCAGTGCTGCTGCAGCAAAAAAGAGGGAGATAGAACAGGAGTGAGCTATTACAGCGATGAGGAGGAAAACACCTACTGAAGGAAGGTGCTGCTGCAGCGATGAGGAAGGAGTGCGACAAGGAAGGTGCTGCTGTGATGAGGAAGGAGTGTGTGCCACGATGATGAGGGTAAAGAGAGGATGTGTGCGTCACAAAAGGTCGGCCAATTCTGTACATGTCCCATATATCTAAGCCTTTTGGCAGGGAAAATGCAATATACATGGCTTACATAAATATGGAATTGGCCAACCCTGTAGTGCCATGCTGAGCCTGAACGGGAGGAGCATTGAACGTGGGTGCAATAGGAAAATGGGTAAGGAACAGGGAGGGTGTGTGAGGGGGTTGGAGTGTCTGAGCCAGGAGGTCACAGATGTGAGTAAAGGTGTGAAGCCCAGGTGTCGCAGCAAAAAAATGGCTGCCTCTGATGACTCCCCCATCCTTACTTTCAACAATCGATGTGATTTATTTAACTGTTGTTTTGTAACTGTTAGGCAACAAGGAAAGGGTGATGAGCAAAGAGGCTAGCAGGGCTGCAGCTGCTGCCAAACGCATGCAGAACAAAATGTGTGTGTGTGTGTGTGTGTGTGTGTGTGTGTGTGTGTGTGTGTGTGTGTGTGTGTGTGTGTGTGTGTAGAATGGGCTCGCAAGCACCTGCATTTCAGCACACCATTTCCATTTTGTTTTGAGGTCCGAAATTGATCCATACAACCTAAAAATGCTATACATACCTATTGCTATAAACGTCCTCTTTACCTGCACCCTTACTGTAAGTACGCCTTTCTTCAACATTGACAATTTGCTTTAGTAGCAGCAGCGGGGATATTACAAGAGGGTGCATGAAACAGCCCAGCAAATTCAAAGCGGAGTGGGTGGGTGGGAACCATAAGCAGGGATACACACACATGCACAACACACACCTGTGCAGGGCTCTGCGCGCGCCGGCTGCCCCCGTACCCGCTGCCTGCTGGAGAGGCACCACCGGAGCGCCGGGGGCTGAAAGAGCCAAAGAAATGGTTGGCTGCCTGTGCGGCTTGGTGGCCGCCTGCACGCGGGGTACCTGCAACAAGGGAAGCGCACAAGTGTGTGCGTGCGTGTGTATGTGTGACTGTGTGTGCACACACGCAAAGAGATGGTTACCTGGGCATGGGAGTCCATTTGGGACGTGGGTATACCAGGGGGCATGCGTGTGAGCACATTCGCTGATAAGAAGCGTTTGGCACACTTTGTTACCCTTCAAAATGCAGCCAAAATGATCATTCAAAATTTGCCTATCCTATTCATCAAGCATGTGCTCTGGGTTGGCACCCCACTCTGCAAAGATGCATCAACACACACACATCATACACATGCATCACAACCCGACTAAGGTACAGAGTGTATGCTTTTGTTCACATGCACATCCTCCTTGCATTGACCCAAAGATAATAGACCCAAAGACAAAATTTGCGCTATGAAAACGTATTAACATACAACACACACACCACTACACGATGCTGCAGAGCACTTATTTTTCCACATTATTCAGTGGGTGATGTAGGTGCACCAGAAAGTCTTGTACGGGAATGTAGGACTGCTTCCAGGCTCGAAAACAAAAAGGTGGTTACTAGGAGTCATCTGTCCCCTTACAATTTAAGTCTCAACAACATCCAACCAGGCCAGGAAATGGGATGAATGGAGGAAATGGTCACACCATTGCTGCTCCTGCAGCAGCACCAGCTGATGAAAAGTAACTGAGGCAGGAAAATGAAATAATACTCCTGAAACACGGCATACATGTCCCTGTGGCACTGGCTCTCCCCAGCAATTACCCCAAACAACACCATCACAGGTGTGTACACACACACACACACACTCGCACACACACTCGCACACACACGCACACACACACACACACACACACACACACACACACGCACACACACACACCAGACTAAATGCATGTTGGACTCAGTGTGCCTTACAATCAAGACTCAGAAGGCCACTTGCCTGGCAGGCCGTCTGGGTCACCTGCCCCACACAGCGCACGCAGCGACTCAATTGACGACGTCACTTCCGTGAGGTCAGCTGCAGAGGCATCTGTACCCACATGCACAAATGGCCCCCAGCTGCCACCCACACTCCCCCCCCCTCTCAACAGCCCTTGCCCTACAGCATCACACAGGTGCTGTTGCTGCTGTTGCTGCTGCTGCGGCGGCGACAGCAGCGCAGGAAACCCTGCATGGATGCCTGCCCCAGCTCCTGCTGCCACGCAGGAGCTGCTGCTGCTGCCCCCCCCCCACCCCCCCACCACCACAGGTACCACTGATGCAGCTGTCCACAAAGTTATGGGTGCTGCTGCGGCGCTCGCTGGCGAGAGAGCCACGGGAGGTGGGCGCGACGGCAGTGGACACTGTGGACATGGGGCACTCTGAGTCCTGCATGGGAGTGTGAGTATGAAAGTGTGTGTGTGTGTGTGTTTGTATGTATCCATTCCCATACATTACACGTGAAAGTCCTTCATGAGTTCTGCATGGGAATGTGTGTGTGCAGAAGTGAGTGAGCAGGTACTACATGTATCATACAACGTACAAAGGAAGGCTCAGCATTAAATCTATGCCACAGGCGCGCATGGGATTGGGCTGCCTTACGCAATGTCTGCTTGTGTGTGCGCAAGAGCGGTTCCTTGCACCCCACCATAACCAGGCAGCAGCATGTGGTGACAACAACAGGAAGGTGACACACCCCACGTAAACTCACACATGCACACATAAACCCTCATGCACATGTGAGCGCGAACACCCCCCCCTTCCCCCCCAAAATGTACTCACTATGGAGTTGTGGGTGCACATCTGCGACACCCCCCCCTCTGAGCCCCTGTGGCTGTGGCTAGCACTCCCCTGAGATGCGTACTCAGAGGGCGTGCGCAGCGAATTCAGCCCCAGCCGCAGCGCAGAAGACAGCACCCCCCCCTCCGCTTGCGATGCTGAGGCAGTCTCGTACGAGCAACGCCGCCCGTTTGACGGCACCCTGCTGTACGGGCGGCTGGGCACCTTTCCCTCAAGTATATCCAGCAGGGAGCTGCTGCCGCTGCTGCTGTGCTTGTGGCGGGAGGAGGGGCTCTGGGTGGGGTGAGGACTGGGGCTCGCCCCAGCACAGCTGCTGCTGCCGGCCACGGAGGCAGGGGGCTCAGGGTGGGAAGCGAGGCCGCTGCAGGCCCAGTGCCTGCTGTGCATGAGCTCCTCGCTGTGCGCACGCGCATGGTGGCAGCCCCAGCTCACATGCCGGGCCTCACTCGCGGGCGGCCTGCCTGCTGCACCGGGAGGGTCAGCATGTCCTGCAGCTGCTGGAGGCGAAGAGGATATGGATCCATCCGCCTCAGCAGCAGCACCTCCTTGCTGAAACTGCACAGCTCCCCTCCCCACGGTTGCAAGGGGCACAGGCACCCCAATAGGCACTGTGGCAGGCTGCTGCTCCGGCTCCCTGGGGGCTTGGCCTGTGCCCTGCGCTTGCTCATGCGGCCTCACACCCCCTGCCTGGTCATGCAAGAGCATGCATGGGGGCTGCCTGCGGCTGCTGTCGACGTTGGGCCCCCCTCGCCAGGGGGAGACCTGCCCAGCAGAGCCAGGTCGAGGGGGCAGATTGCGCTGTGCTTCTGCAAAGGTGGACTCCGGCTCATGTGAGGGGAACACCGCCTGTTGCTGCCAATGCCCACCTCCCCAGGACCCTGAGTGCTGGGTCAGGTTGGTGGGCAAGGAGGCGAGCATCTGGGCAGACATGTCAGGGGTGAGCATGCTGTTCAGCTCCAACGTCAGCTGCTGCAGCTCATGCTGCTGCTGCTGCTGGCGCCGGCGCTGCTGCTGCTGCTCCTGGATGGCTGCTTCAAAAGTGACTGGGTTGGGGGCTCGCACAAGGCTGAGGTGCGTGTAGAGAAGGCCCTTGTTGGGGCCTTGCAGCTTGTTTTCTGCACGGGGCAACAGCGGGGCATGAGCAAGGAGTGGTTGCCAGGAGCTGGTGTGGTCGCTAAGCCACTTGATGCCAACAGGGTTGCCGGACAGGTCAGTGCACATGCATACCCCCCACTGCTGACCACAACTCACGCCCCCCAAAAAATGCAAGTGCACCGACCTTGCACACCAGGGTCTTATGTCAGCAACAGATACCAGGAGCCAACACAGCGCTGGATGCACAGCACCACCACCCAGCACAGACCTTGCAAGTCCAGCTCCTGCCTCCTCCTTTCCAACTGCTCCGGGAAGCAGAACTCCATGACCGACTTCAGGCGGTGGCAAACCCCTGCAGCAGACAATGTAAAGTGGCAGGGGGCGCAGTGACCTTGCTGTGGGGTGCTCTCATGCGTTACACCCTCCGGCTTTTGCTGTGCCCCCCCATAGCAGCTCAGGGGCTTAAGCCATCCCAGGTGGTTGTCCTCAGGGAAACAATGTGCTCTGTCACACTCCTCGGCAATTGCCCCCAATTACGCCCCCGTTACTACGAGGCTGACAAGAAGGGGGTTCATGACAGCGACGGACCTCTGCTACCACCAATGCATACCCACCCAAGTTGTATGGCAGCTCGGTCCTGCAAATGGGGCAGTGGAACTTGCCGGAGGGCTTGCTTCTGGTCGACACGGCAGCCCATTGCCGCAGGCAAGACAGGCAGAAGTCGTGGCCACACGGACCTGCGCAGGCACAGGAGCGCATGGTAATGTGCCAAGGTGCCAAGGTGCCAAGAAGTGTGCTGCTTGTTCGCGATGAGAGAGGGCCCTCTGCCCTCCTCCGGAATAGCCCCATTCCGCAGCAGGTGGGTTGCTGTTTTGGCTATAAGGACATCGTCCGCAAGCCATGTCGACCACAAGCCGTGCACGCCTACCTACGACCGGCAGGTACACGATATCGCTGCATATGGAACACTCGAAGTCAGCTGAGCAAGCACGGAGCTTGGGCGTCGGCGCGGACACTGACTGCTGTCCCGCGGACAGTTCCTGGCCAGCATCATTATAAATCTGTCCAGCTTCTCCCTGTTGATGGGGCACTCCTGTTGACGTTGGCCCTTCCTGTTGCTGATGCTGTGGCCCTCCCTGTTGCTGATGACAAACGTGGCCTGTCACCGCTGGAGAACTGCACACCCTACGCACTCTACGTTGGTGCTCCACCTCGCACCCCAAATTTTTGGGTGGATTGGGGTCTAGCGTCACGTCATAAGCAGCAGACAGGGACAGCATCCATGCTTTGGAGCTTGGTCCAGCTCCAGCCAAGGCTGTTTCAGCCTTCCACGACCAGTAACTCCGGTATTGCCTTTATTTTTTGATGGAACGCATGCAGTCAACGATTGCAACAAATAACGGGCGCAGCTTCGTTTCTGGCTAGTGCAAAATGTGGAAAATGCCGATTAGCTGCAAACCGTCCATGGATCAGGGCAAATAAATTTAATTAACCACCCTGAAACGCGTGATATGGATGTTAGAGGGATTGTTATTTCCTAAAAGGTGCAGGGGGGGAAGTGCGTGAAAACTCGCACCCTGTGGCCCGGTTATTAGTTAGTTCCTCAACGTATTGTAGAGATGCCCACCAAGGGCTTCACTGCACGTCCTGCCAAGTACAGGTCCTTTAAGCTGCAAATTTGCAGCTGCAGGGACAACTAGCCAGAGAAACTGCGCAGGCAAACAAGAACACGCCCCACATTAATTGGGAAAAAGGAAACATGTTAATGGCTAATGCGGCTCTGGAGCGTTTAGGAGCACCAGGCTTCAGAGGTTGCAACCTATGGTTTTTCAGTTGAGAGGTGCTTTTCTTCAAATGAAGCGGCACATCTTACAGTGTTCAGTTTTCGCGCGGTCTACATAATCCATCCAAGGCTTACTTTTGTAGGTCAAACCTACCTTACTTGAAATTGATTTAGGCCCTAAGTTAGGGGCTTGCAGGGTTCGCAATGTCGTTATCAGCGCTGCAGGCCTCATAACTTGTTGTAATACTTCTGCTGCAGCACTCAGCTGAGTGAATACTGAGTAGCATCTACTGTGAGCTGGGGATGGGCCTTGTTTTGGGGGTAGTAGGGCAAGGAGCAAAGCATCAGGGTGGCTGGAGTAGAGTCCCCTCATGGACGGAGAGCTTAAGATATATATCATCACGGGGGACGTCATCACTCAGGGGGCTCCCTGATCATGAGAGCAACTGATGACAGAGAGGGCCTTGGTGGATAGATTTCTTTTGTATTGACATCACACAGCCCCGGCTGGTTTCAATAGCACAAAAGTAAAAGTCCATGCTGGGCTCTGCTTCTATGAGCGAATGTCAAAATTTGCAAACAAACGTAAGCCAATGCCGCTGTATGATTTCACCGCTGTGCAAATGATTGACTGTGCTAGAGCTCCCCCACCGCTACCCCCTCTCCTCAACCCCCTTGCCCGCTGGACCCTGGAGGACCCTGGAGGCAATTGGAGCAGCTACGTAAGGTGCTGGACAGCTGCAGCTCTGTGTGGTATTGGTGGCTGCTCAGCCTGACTGCAGCATGCGCACTGCCCCCTGCTCTCCTCCAGGATGCTCCCTGCACAGATGGGCACTAAGCATGATGGAGCATGCATCACTGACGTCTGATGTCGCTATGATTGTACATGCAGGGGAAGCTGGAGGGCTGGAGAAGCAATCCCCTTCATGAAAATCACTACCGCTTCCTCCTTCTCCCCCATCGCCTTCACTGCAGCTGCAGCCCCCACCATCGAGGCTCTGAGCATGCTGTGTCCGTCGCTGCAGGTGTGCGCGTGCGAAGGCGCGCTTGCAGGGGCGGGGAGGCTGGTCAACCTTGCGGGCAGTTACAACTTCAGCGATTCTGCAACTTGATGAAGATTTGGTACTACAGGATTCATCCCCCGTGGAAGCATCTACTCCTGCGGGCCCCTGTCTATGTGTCTAATTCTGGAGGCCCCCGTTAGGACCCCCGGGCTAGCACCTAAGTGCACTTTATCAAAGTGCGATTTAATAGCCCCAGGAAGCGCTTTGAGCGCGTCAAAGTACAATTTACTCGTATAAAAGTCAGCTTTGACGAGAGATTTGACCACGACAAAGTGCACTTTGATGCGCGCTTTGACCAATTGCGCTTTTCTTCGAAAAGCGCACTTTGACAGCGCTTTGCAAAAGCGCCACCAAAGCGCTATCAAAGTGCTGATCAAAGTGCAGTCCCATCGGGACAGTGCTGCCAGCACGCATTTAGGAAAAACCAAACCGTTGTGACAGTCAGCGCTGACACTAAAACTAAAAGCAAAATTGAGTTGCACCAGTGCAGATCAAGAGAAAGAGGGAGCGCAGGATTGTACTCCAGCAAGCTTTCTAAAGTTAGCCTCCACCTAGGACACCCATTGGACTGGTGCAGAAAAGAAGACTACATAGGCAGACTGGTAGGCAGAACAAGAAAACAAAAGAAAAAGAGAAAACCAGATAGGCAGTGAGAACACTCCCTACAGCAATTATGGAAAAGGAGACACATTGGCTCCTTCACCAGAGGGTAAGAGGAAAGCTAGTGTGGGTCTGGTGGCCACCACCCATGGTTTTTAGGCAATACGCAGCCCCAGGGCACCAGAATTATATTGATTGCTTTTTGTTTTCAATGGCACGTCTGGTAGAAGCAAGTTTGTGCGCATATTGCACGGAGTGGGCATGGAGCATTTGTGCAAGTTTGGTAGACCTTTGCGGATCAATCCCTAGTTTTTAAACTGATCCTGGGTATGGGCAGTATAGATAGTCCCACCCACGCCAGGCATAAAAGACCTTCCTACAACAATTAAAGAAAATTTAAAGGAAACACGTCGCCTAAGAGAGCCGTAAGTTCCCTCCACCATAAAGCTAAAGAACAGGGAAGGCTAGTTTGGACCTGAAATTTTCCTGAAAGCACTTGGCTCCAGAACCTGGCAGGGAGAAGCACTCTCGTTTTTGATGGCGCACCTGGTGTTGGCAAGTTTGTAAGCATACTAGTATGCACACCAATGGGCAACCTTGTATGTACCCGCAGTACTGTACAGCATGTGTATAGAGTTAATATGCAAGCTTAATAGCCTGTTGGAGGTCAAGGCATAGTTGTCTGAATTGATCCAAAGTGTGTATAGCAAGTCCTGCCAACACCTAAGAAAATTGTGTGAAGAGAAAAAGCTGTGCCCATGACGTGCTTTGTAAGTTCCTTTAAATGAAATTATGTTGTCCTTGTTGGATCGTGGCTAAAATAACCCCAGCCTATAAGAAGGGCTCTGTGCTGGATTCAGGGAATTAGGCTTGCTCGCAGTTAGTGGTACCTTTTATAGGCTGTATGCTAATGATCTCAGGGAGGTGGTCGCTGGATGGTAACAAGAAAAAAAAACTCCAGACACTGAGTTTGGTTTCTATCCTGGCAGTAACATTTTGAAGCCCATATTTATTTTGCGGCACTTACAGCATGCTGCTCAAGTCAAGCGCCTGATTGCATCTCAAAGACTGCATGCAGCATTCATTGACTTTAGAATTCTACAATGCTTTACTGCGCAGCAACAGCACTACACTCAGTAAGGTACTGCAAGCAGATGTTACGGCGTGTTTCCAACCAATCGTGGTTCCAGAAAATAATTTCCAAATCGGAACCACGATAATTTTTGGAACCACGATTCATGTTTCCAACGCGTGGTTCTGGAACCTCGCTCAAGAGCACTGCTAAAAATGAATGTATGGGAGCAACCTATAAAAGGTTGAATGAACTGAGCTATTAATTTGCTGTTGCTTCCCAGAGCTGTCCTGGCATCACACACACACACACACACACACACACACACACACACACACACACACACACAACACACACACACACACACACACACACACACACACACACCAGTGTTTTTTTTTTTTCGTTTTGGCGAAACCCAGATTTCAATACTTTGAGGGAAATCCCCTCTCCTGAGAAGTGCCATTTTAATACTTTGCCCCCCCCCCCCCCCCAGCCCGCCGCAAGGCCTGCAGCCTCGCGGCTGGGCAAGGTAATAAGTATTCTTGCTTACAATGCTGCATTGTGTTGCGCCTTTGCGTTTCAAGTACTTCATTAGCACTACTATGTCTGCCACTGTCTCATACATGTGTTGCATGCGTATCAATTCATCAAGCAAGCAAGAAAGTTTCAACATCCATCAACACCAAGTGTTCAAGTTTTGAAAATCCAAGCACCCAAGTCATATCATGTCCCCAACTAGCATGTCAACCAAGCATATTGCACTTCACCACCATCCCCATGTATCGTCCACGCTTCTTTGCGGCACCCAACCACCTGCCAATTGCATCTGGGTAGGGGAAGGAACTCAAATTGCACTCCATGCTCTTAAACCCTCAAGCGCACACATTGGTGTGCATCTCCTGCTCGGCCCTCCGTTGCATTGCATCAAGCTGCTGCTGAAGTGACTACAACCTCGCTGATGCTGCTGCTCCTTTGCAAAGTGCTTCTGGCCTTTCTCGTGAATCTGATGTACCAATGTGGCAATTAAACACAGTCCCACACCACTTGCACCCTGCCTTGAACACACCATCAACATCCATGCCATGCTCCTCAAGCCACAAGTGCCTCTCATTCTCCTCCAGCCAGCTGGCCTGGAACTGGTTGCTCACACCATGCTCCAAGGAACTCTTGTATTCACCAGCACTGTGCCCTTTCTTCTTTGTTTTTATTTGTTAACTTTTACTTCCTGCCCGAGGTCGGGCCCTTCATCGGCCTGAGTGGGGGTCAAAATGGTCGATGCACCCCTGCGGGGCGCATCGTCCATTTTAATACGAACCTCAGCATCGAAAATCCCGGATTTTAATACGATCGTATTGGCAATACGCGAAAAAAAAACCACTGGACACACACACACACACACACACACACACACACACACACACACGCCTGCAGGTTGCACGCTGAGCTCTATTTGTACCCAGGAGCACTTGTTTGCATGCTCTGGAGTGGGAACCAAAGCTCGCTCCTTGCATGCTTACCAAGAAGAGCTGAATTGTAAAAATTGGACAAAGGGTCATTTCAATTCATGCTCTTTGTCATCCGTGTGATTGAGCTTCAGCAAATTTTGATTTTCTGGAACCACGGAAAGGACCCCCCCCCTCCTCTACTGGAAAATAATTTCTGGAACCACGATTGCATTTTATTTTCCCGGAACCACGCTGATAGAAATGAATTATCGTGGTTCCGCGATTCTGGAACCACGAACCACGCTGTTGGAAACACGCCGTTAAAATGGGCAGTCTGTCTCAAAAATGCTGGACCTCAGATTTTTTGGCTGCATGCACGGGCTTAGACAGGTGCAACATGTTTACTCACTGTGTTCGTTCTGGGCAGCATATCGTCATGAGGGAGTTTGTTGTTGACTTGAGAAAAAGGCTGTGAGGTGTAAAACGTTGATACCTCGGCAGAACACAGTGAGCACATGAACAAATTAGCTATACATCATCACCAGGTGGCTCTTCCTTCGAAGGAAGGATTCGAATTCGAATCCTTTGTCTGTTCATGGCCCGCCCTTTTCTGTCCCTGGGTATTTGTACCTTAATTTAGGCAAACACATGCTGGGAAAAGTAGCGTGTTTTTGTTTACATGCACACACACACCTTGAAAATTATGACTTTGACAGGAGCATACCGCAGCATAAATGATTTGTTTTCCTTTCTTTCCAGTCCAGAGTTTTGTGACTAGAGTGTTTTTTGGCCAAGTCTGGTTACAGACCTCAGTGTTTCAACTCAGCTGCCCTTGTAGGCGCATATAGCGATGTAACCTTACCTGACCCTTGACAGGAGCATACATCTGAATGTGATAGGTGTGACCAAGGGGGACTCCAAGACAAAAAACATGCCGTGTTTCTTTGTTCTTGCGATCCTATGTGCTCTTTCAGAAGGACTCTTGCACGTCTGTTCTCTGACTTCTAGACATATGATTCCATTCCTTGAGACAAATTCTGGAACCACTTCAAACAGTGTCAGCTCCCAAGTCATCTTCTCGACAAACTCAACACGTGTATCACAATAATAAGTGTTTTCTGATTGATGGGGACAAACATGCTTGGGTACGTCCCACTTACAAAGTCAAAGAGGGCTGTCCTCTATCTCCGCTACCCTTTGCAATCTACCTCAATGACATCAGTGATGCTTTTTGAAGGTATTGAAGGAGCTTGTACGGGAATAACCAATTTCCATGTTCACATCTTCTATATGCCAATGACTTGTGCCTCACAGCTAATTCTCCAAATAATCTGCAGACCATGCTTCACAGGCTGAAAGCTTACGCTTGCGGGAAATTCCTAACAGTCAATACGGTATTGACAATACCCAAAAACCAGAGGTGGTCTGCTTCAACTCTACTCTGTTGCATTTTTATTTTTGTAGTGGCATCTTCTGACAAAATGCCAACATTTCTTGTAGATAATAGCCCATCGGTCATAATCAGGATCATAATCAAGTGTGCTTCCTTTTCTTTTGCTGAAGGTAGATTTCAAATAATTATTATACAATGTACCTTTTTATCCCAATGATGCTAATGCTACAAACATCACAGTTAAAATGTCTTTATCGGGCTTCATATTTTGGGAACCTTGTGATTATAGGTAATCGTAAAATCTAATTTACGATAAGAAGGTTGTAAAAATGGTGCTGGGTACTTTTGCACTAAGCAGAACAGACAGTTTACCACCTTTGGAATATGACAACAATTTCCTGCTGCATTTTGACACTTTTCAATACCTGGGGAAGTTCTTTGACAATCTCAACTTGCACTCTGCCACTGAACTTCAACTTAAAGAAGCCCTCAAGCCTTGTTTAGCGGGCATGGCTCGCATTCGTGATTTTGCCCATCAACATCAGCTTACCCTGTCTTCTTGCATTACTTATGGCTTTTTAAGACGTATGTCATCCTGGCAGGCATATATGCCTGTCAGATTTGGGCAACGCCCGGTCTTCAACAAGGTCACGAGATGGACAACTGCATTCAAAAATGGCTACTGAGATTCTTGAAATCCATTTTGGGAGTCAGATCTTCCACTCCTTCATGGAGTGTGCTAAGCGAGTGTGGGATCGTCCCATGATGGAGCCTATTCAATTCAACTGGTTTAGAGCCACTGCGCGTTTTTACAATTATCTTATCCATTGTAGCAGCCCTCTTCTACAAAAGGTTTTTCCGTCATGGAACGGTTGTGATATTAACCTCAGTTCCAGGAATCCTTCTTGCTAAACATCACACGTTTTGTTTGCTATGAATGGCTTACATCATGCTCATGGTTTTCAATCCAAGATGCAGTCAGCCAACCCTCTGGATTTGAGCCAGATTGTGGTGGACCTCAAATCTCGACATCTTGCTTACTGGAGATAATTCTCTGTTTATCATCCTGGAGACCTGAACAGTAAAAAATTTAACTATCATCACTGATGTGCTCTCCCAACCAAGAATGCTCATGTTACGTATACCCCTCATGTTCTACCCAAGTATCTGTAACTGGATTTGCCCCAACACATCGTGCGCAGTGAGGCCCGGTTCCGCCTTCGCGTCCACACTCTCAAAGTTGAGCAAGCTACTTGGAACGAGGGCGTTTTCCTACCTGTGACCTTTTGTGATGCCTAAGATGATGTGCAGGATGAGCAGCATGCTCTTTTCAAATGTACACTCCCCCAGGTCTGCTTTCTTCGGCTAAGGTATGCTTCCTTGTTCCCTGATCTTCTTCTTCTACTCTCCAGTGCCTCTTTCCAGACGGTTTCATACCTGTCTTTAAGGGCTACAAGGGGAAAAAGGCCTCAGTCAAGACGTTTGACTGCTAGCCTTCATACCTGTCTTCTACCCACCATGTATAACAATCCTTTGATATGTCTACTTTCTGAATGGATTAATCAAATAAACAATGTGTCCTTTAATTTATGAACTTCTTTCTCTATATGAGCAGGCCAGCAGTCAGTCGTTATGACCGAAGGCCTTATTTGCTTCTGTAGCCTGTTCTCTAACTTCCCCTCTACTTACAGAACTTTTCTAGACGAGTCAGGCGCTTTCCACTTAACTCAAGCTGTCTTTCATGTCTTGCAGAAGCGAACTAATAAGACATCGTTTTATTTCTTAACTTGTGGACATTATTCGTGTGGCTGGACCAGTTGGCAAACGAGCAGCCACACTACCTGGCTGAAGGTTAAATCCCAGTACTACTATACAAAGTTGTTGTGGCTTTTGAGGCAAGGGGTTCTGCTAGTGATCCTCATGATCCCCATTGACATCCTTCCTTTTTCTCTTGGTGAAGGGGATACACAGTGTCTCGGCCCTGGTCATCCATCTTTTCTCAATTGATTCAGGGAATGTTTCCACTGCCTGCATAGTTTTTCATTCTTTACAAGCCGCTGCCAGAAGCAAGAGTCCCAAAATCCAAGGCACAGCGGCGCACTTGGCTCTAAGGTTTAAGTCCAGGGGTCTGCATGCCAGTAGTTTCTTTATACCTATGGACACTTTACCTACAGAAGTACTACAGAAGCCTTCTGTAACCTCACAATTTTGCAGCTAAACTGCCCTTGTATAAGCATGGAATTAGAAGGCCTGTCTGGTTTGATGATCAGTGTCGGTTAAAGAGGCGCCTGTTTATTCAAGCTGTACAAAGTGGTCAAGCTGTGCATGCCTGCCAATTTCTTAAAAAAGAATACAAAAAACAAACAAGGCGTGCACGGCGGGCTTACGAGAAGTACCAGAAAGCAGTTTTCTTGGACAGGCTGAAGAGACACAGGCCTGACATTCATGAAATGCTTAGGAAGCCCAAGAGCACCCATCAGACTCCTATTACAGCGGAAGGCTGGAGCTCCTACTTGCAGCATCATTTTGGTGCCCGCATGAGCAATTGCTCTTCTCCTTCAAATAGAGAAGCAGCACATATGCATGGCATGGGTAGCTGCCCTGAAAGCACACACTATCAGGAAGCCGCCTTGCATACCAACGGATCTGTGGGCAGGCATCCCACTTGTCCAGCAAGAAGCGCTCCTTACATCCCTCATCAACAAACAAGCCCCATGGGTAGCTGCCCTGAAAGCACCTTAAGCAGAAGGCCTGGAATGTGGGACAGCATTAGCAGAGGGGTGGAGTCCGTTATTGGAGCTATGCGCGGGGTGGCACAGCGGGTTGCTGCACGCTGGACTGGCAACTCTGGAGCTCCAGCTCGGGATATGGCAGTGCCCCTGGGGCGCAACAACCCGCCTCCTGAGCAGCTATTCCGTCAAGGTGCTGAGTCTCGGTGGATGCCTGAACCTGATGTGATGGAACTACCTGATGCAGCTGCCTTGTACCCTATTGTTTGCGAACACATGCGCAAGCTGAATGCTAGGACATCCCCTGGTTTTGATGCTGTTGCTGCACCCTTCATTAAGTACGCTGAAAAGAGGGTCCCAGCAGTTAAAGGTAGAGGCACGGATAGGATGAATGTTTTGGCTCCTTACATTGCACGTCTGTTTGCTGCCATGATGGAGAGGGCTGAGATTCCTGCTTGTTGGAAAGTGGCTAAGATAACTCCTCTGTACAAGAAAGGCTCTGTGCTGGACCGAGGGAATTATCGCATGCTCGCAGTAAGTGGCACCCTGTACAGGCTGTATGCTAACGTTTTTAGGGAGGTGGTCACTGGGTGGTGTAAGGATAAAAACAAGATTCCAGACACTCAATTTGGTTTCTATCCTGGCCGTAACACTTTGCAGCCCATTTTCATTTTGCGGCACTTGCAGCATGCTGCTCAGGTCAAGCGCCCAAATGCATCCCCAAGGCTGCATGCAGCTTTTATTGATTTCAAGCAGGCATACGATACTATTCCGAATAGTTCCCTAGGAGTCCTAGGGAAGCTCTTTGGACTCACCTGCAGCGCATTCGTATGCCTACGTGCCTGTTGGCTGTCATTAAAAGCATGTATGCTAATGATGAGTATATCTTGGTGGATGGCTGCAAGCAAGCACGTGTGCGCCCCCATTATGGAGTTAAGCAAGGCTGCCCGCTTTCGCGTGGACTGCTTGGCAGAAAATGTGCAAGGGGCTATTACAGGCACTAGGGACGTTCGAGTCACCCACATGCTGTATGCAGACGATCTGTGCCTCACTAGTAACGTTCCTGATCAGCTCCAACTGATGTTAGATAGGCTGCATACGTATGCTCAGCGGAAAGGGTTGGTGATAATTACTGCCAAGTCTGAGATTGTGCACTTTAATTCAAGGGGCGATAACGTGCCAGTTTTCACGTTAGGTGGAGCTCGTTTGGCGTGTGCAGATTTTCTTAGATATTCAGGCATGCTGTTCACAAAGCAACGCAGCCCGCAAGCCACTGCTGAGTAAATGTGTGCCCCTTTCCTAGCTGGTTGTAGACGGATTAGGCAATTCGCATCTGAGCACCGCCTGACAGATAGGTCGCATACCATGCTCTGGCTGACTAAAGCATATGCTCTCCCTGCTAGCATGTATGCATGCCAGATTTGGGGCACTAGATTTATGAAAGAAGGAACTGAAATGGACTGTCCTTTGCAAACTGTACATCTGTGCTTATTGAAGCGTATCCTTGGGGTAAAGCGCACCACTCCTAATTGGTCTGTACTGCGCGAGTGTGGGCATGAACCTTTACAGTTCTATTGGTTTCGTGCAGCAGTTAGGTTTTACAATGCTTTACTGCGCAGCAACAGCACTACACTCAGTAAGGTACTGCAAGCAGATGTTGAAATGAGCAGTCTTTCCCATGAATGCACCACCTCAGACTTAGCTGTGTTTACAGTCAACCCTTTTCTCTGGGCATACACACGGAGTCTGTCCAGCATCTTCTGCATTTCACCAGGGTCATTCGTAGTTAATCCAAGGTCATCAGCGTACATCATGTGGGACACACCATTCACAAGGGTTACAAGGGAAAAAAGGCCTCAGTCAAGACGTTTGACTGCTAGCCTGTTCATAAATACACAAGAGATCATGAAGAAAAAAAGGAAGTTTGTTGTTATCCTGGTTTAGAAAAGTAATGATATCCTGGGAATTCACATGGTGAATGGTGCCTAGACAGGACATCCTGTGGGAGATGTGGAGGTGTAGGAAAGAGAAGTTGTGCTCAAAAAGTGAGGCATACTTTTGACGGAGAGAGCAGACCTGGGGATTGGAGCATCTGAACAACACATGTTTTTCATCTTGTATGTCATCAGAATCACACCATTCACTCTATCACCAGTCACAGCACCCTCAATGCCCTCACTTATCTCTCTGCCCATATCATTGATGTACAGAGAGAATAGAAGGGGGGACAAAGGACAACCTTGCTTAACACCGTACGTCTGTCTCTCCTCTGCAGAATCCTTTTACATATGATGGAGTGGTCCTTCCAGAGAAGGACAGGTTCAAATATTTGGGAGTGCTGTTGGATAAAAAGATGGATTTTAAGGTAGCTGAGGAGCATGCGGTGCGGCCTTATATGGCTGCACAGAGAAGGATTTCGGAGTTTGCCAAGGGTCATGACCTGAAAAACAGGCCTCGTGCTATGCTCTGGTTGTCTAAGGTGTATGGCATTCCTGTTGGGATGTATGCGTGCCAGGTGTGGGGAACTCATTACTTGAGAGAAGGCAGTGAGTTTGATAGTCAATTGCAGAAAAGACATCTGTGTTCCTTGAGGCGCATTCTTGGAGTAAAGAACAGTACTACAAATTGGCCGGTGTTGAGAGAGTGTGGCCAGGAGCCTCTGCAGTTCTTCTGGTTCCGTGCCTCCATCAAGTTTTTTAATAGCATGCTTGACTCCAATAGTGAAGTTTTGCGTCGTGTGCTGAGGGCTGATTTAAGTCTGGCTTCTTTTGATTCCTCTTGCTGGGCTGCTGAAGTCTCTAATGCTTTTGGTGGGATGCGGAATGGTGATTCGTTCAAACAGAACATGCTGAGAGCTGAGAAAATCCCCATGCACGAGTTCATTGGTGATTTACGATACAGACAGCAGAAAGTGTGGAGAGGGGCCGATGTTTTTTGTCCTCGTGCAGTTAACAAGAAGGCAGTGACGTACCATAAGTGGTGTGGGAATTCTGAGAGTGGTCCCAGAGGTGCTCCTTTTTGTATCCCCTCGTATCTGTTCAAGGATTTGGACAAGCATGTTTTGAGAAACATTAGCAGATTTAGATTGCGTGCTCATCACTTGAGAGTGGAGTCTGGTAAATGGCTTGGGGGTTCAAGTATCTGTGATAAGTGTGAGTGTGGGGAAGTCCAGGATGAAAAACATGTGCTTTTCTTTTGCAAATGTACTGAGGTGCGTGAGCTACGCACGAGATACAAGGACCTTTTTGAGGAGATGTTTAAGACTTTGCGTGTGTTTGCTCCGCCTTCAAACGCTGACTTTATTCCATTCTTGGCTTGCCATCATACTATCACTGATTCTGAGATCAATGCTTTCCTAAACCAAGACTCATACAGACTTCTTAGATTTGTGTCAGACTTAGTCTCAATTTTTGATACTGGTTGAGCTTGTTTCACCAGCTGCCATCAGCCAGAGTCTCGGGCTGTAGGCCACCATTGTAAACCCCTTGTAAACCCCTTCCCATAAATGCTGGACCTCAGAATTTTTGGCTGCCTGCACAGGCTTGGACAAGTGCAACGTGTTTACTCATTGTGTTCGGTCAGGGCAGCCTATAATCATGAGGGAGTTTGTTGTTGATCTGAGAAAAAGGCTGCGAGGTGTGTGGAATGCTGTGGCACTAGCCTTTAAATTTAAGAAGTAAATAAAAAGAAAAATGTAGCTCGTAAAACAGCTCGACGTTGCAGCGGACACTGCAGAATCCAGGACCACCGAAGCAAGCAACGGCCCAGGCTTGCATCCGCCCCACACAGCTTCATGACCGGGAAGTAGCCCACTCAGAGGGCTCTTTGAGCTCCTCTGCTGTTCTCAACTTTGCTGGAATGTCCTGGACCAGACACACACCAATGAACCTGACTTGAACACCACAACTTATGAGGTCCGGGCAATCCCACTTGCAGTGCCCTCCCAGTCACGCAGTGCAAGAGTCGGGATGCAAGCGCTGGCGTCACACACAATGAGAAGGGGAGGAAGGAAGGAGCACACACAGAACCTACAATTGAAGACCTCCAACACATGTGAGGTGCCAGTGCTGAACTTACGCTTGATGATACAATGAATGGGATGTTTAACAGAACAGAGGACGTGGTGTGTGCTTGGATGAGAGAGGTAACAAGCATGTTGACGCTTGCCTGTATACAGAGAATGCTTTTACTCACATACAGCAGTGCTTCCCCGTCGGAATGTAGGAAAGCATTACCGACCCCCTTACCACAGCTTACCACCGCTTACCAGACATGGCTTACCAATTAAGACGGATTGATAATTGAGCTGGTAAGCCATGGCTTACCATTAACCCATGGTAAGCCAAGGATGGTAATGCTTTTTGCTATGATTTTGGGTCCAAATTTATTAAAAAAAGCATTACCAGAGCAGACTTAACGCCGATTAACTGGAAAGCACAGGCTTACCACAGCTTACTACTAATCCGGCTGTTAAGGCTGGGTTGAAGCCTTTCCACCAGCTTACCAGAAAACTGGTACCGGTAAGCTTTGTATTTATGGCTTACTCCCTAGCTTACTAGAAAGCTATCCCAGTAATGCTTTTTTCTATAGTTTCACTGATTACTGATTAAGCATGCCTGGTAAGCCTGGTGCTGTGCTTTCCAATTGGCTTATCAAAAAGCTGGTACCGGTAAGCCTTGTATTTACGGCTTACTCCCTAGCTTACTAGAAAGCTATCCCAGTAATGCTTTTTTCTATAGTTTCACTGATTACCGATTAAGCATGTCTGGTAAGCCTGGCGCTGTGCTTTCCAATTGGCTTATCAGTGACCTTGGTCTATTGTTCTTGGCTTACTGGAAAGCCATTTTGGTAATGCTTGCAAGTATTGAGGTGCATTAATTTCTGATTAAGCAAGCCTGGTAATCCTGACGTCGTGTTTTCCACCTGGCATTTTCCCAAGGGTCCGCAGGTGTGGACGCCTCCACGGCCCCCGCAGGATGCATCCTGTGTATTCAAACACACTTCGTTTTAGTTGCAAAATCGCCAAGTGCTGAAGTTGTATCTGCTCCCACAAGGTTGACCGGCCATGCAAGCGCGCCCTTCGCACGCGCACACCTGCAGCAACGAACACAGCATGCTTAATCCTCGATGGTGTGAGCTGCAGCGCAGACAAAGGAAGAGAGGAGCGAGTGGTGGTAATCATCGGTGGCGATTGCTTCTCCTGCTCAGCCTCCTCTTTTCCCTGCACGCACATGCACAGCATCAGTAGATGTAAGTGGTGCATACTCTATCATGCTCAGTGCCCATCTGTGCAAGGAGCATCCTGTGGAGGGCAGGGAGGGGCATCACGCACATGCTTCAGTCATGCAGTTACCAATGCCACACAGTGGTGGAGCTGGCCAGCACCATATGTAGCTGCTCCAGCTTTGCCTTGGTTCCAGCGGGTGTCAGGACTGAGGAGAGGGAGGAGCGGAGAGGGAGTCTTGGGACAGCCAAACATCTGCAGAAGGGTCAATCACAAAGCAACGCTAGTGTAGGCCTGGATATTATTTAAGAAATTGTACATTCTCGTCACTAGACGCACTTGAAATCGCGAGCTTCATAAAAAGCCGCTAAGTGCTGTACACCGAAATTCCAGCGAGAAGTGCTCTTCCTTCACACATCCACCAGGGCCTTTCCTGCATTTTTCTTTAACCTGTCAGGTTGGTATGGCCAGCAACTAACGGGGGGTAGAGCCTGGGCTTTCAAACAACCACCCTCATCATTACAAGGCTTATCAGTGGCTTCCTATGGCTTACCTGGTGCATTACTATGTTTGCAAGCACGCAGGCTTACCGGGTGCATTACTATGAAGCAGGTCACCCATGCTGCATTCATAGAGCACTACCAGGCTTATCAGTGGCTTTCCATGGCTTACCAATCTGCAAGCACGCAGGCTTACCGGGTGCATTACTATGAAGCAGGGCACCCATGCTGCATTCATAGAGCATTACCAGGCTTATCAGTGGCCTCTTATGGCTTACCAATCTGCAAGCACGCAGGCTTACCGGGTGTATTACTGTGAAGCAGGGCGCCCATGCTGCATTTATAGAGCATTACCAAGCTTATCAATGGCTTTCCATGGCTTACCAATCTGCAAGCACGCAGGCTTACCGGGTGCATTACTATGAAGCAGGGCACCCATGCTGCATTTATAGAGCATTACCAAGCTTATCAATGGCTTTCCATGGCTTACCTGTCTGCAAGCACACAGGCTTACCGGGTGCATTACTATGAAGCAGGGCACCCATGCTGCATTTTTAGAGCATTACCAGGCTTATCAATGGCTTTCCATGGCTTACCAATCTGCAAGCACGTAGGCTTACCGGGTGCATTACTATGAAGCAGGGCACCCATGCTGCATTTATAGAGCATTACCAAGCTTGTCAATGGCTTTCCATGGCTTACCAATCTGCAAGCACGCAGGCTTACCGGGTGCATTACTATGAAGCAGGGCACCCATGCTGCATTCATAGAGCATTACCAGGCTTATCAGTGGCTTTCCCTGGCTTACCTGTCTGCAAGCACACAGGCTTACCGGGTGCATTACTATGAAGCAGGGCACCCATGCTGCATTTTTAGAGCATTACCAGGCTTATCAATGGCTTTCCATGGCTTACCAACCTGCAAGCACACAGGCTTACCGGGTGCATTACTATGAAGCAGGGCACCCATGCTGCATTTTTAGAGCATTACCAGGCTTATCAATGGCTTTCCATGGCTTACCAACCTGCAAGCACGCAGGCTTACCGGGTGCATTACTATGAAGTAGGGCACCCATGCTGCATTTATAGAGCATTACCAGGCTTAATCAATGGCTTTCTATGGCTTACCAATCTGCAAGCACACAGGCTTACCGGGTGCATTACTATGAAGCAGGGCACCCATGCTGCATTTATAGAGCATTACCAGGCTTATCAATGGCTTTCCTTGGCTTACTGACAATTTGAATAGCATTTATGTGAAAAGCATTACCAGGCTTGCCACAGGCTTACTACGCTTACCAAATTGGTAAGTACAGGCTTACTGACTCACTTACCTAGCTTTAAAAAACGAGCATTACCAAACTCAGATTACCAGCCGATTAACGCTGGCTTAATCAAACAGTAAGCCAGGGCTTACCATCTCGCTTACCAGTCTGGTAAGCGGACAGTAAGCCTGGAAAGAGGGGTCGGTAATGCTTTCCTACATTCCGACGCCCTATATGAAGAACAAACATTATTCTACCTTGGCTGCGTGGTGCTCTGGTTCCAAGGCAAAAAAAAAAGTCTAAATACACTGTTTCGAGAACAAGTCCTTGTTTCTAGCTGTGCTTGCTGCTGGGGTGTTGAAACGACTATGAAAGGGGAGCGCCTGCATGTTTTTACAATCTGCTTTTCCAAGGTGTTTTAATTAACAACTTACAGTCTAAGCCAGGCAAGTGCTGGTTCAAAGCTTCTCTAGCAGCAGGGCCCGCAGCAAGAGGGTGATGAATCAGACCATGTTTGATGTACCTGACCCTCTCATTGTGCATGTGCTGCTCCTCCTTACGTCAATTTTATTTATACCTATTTGCCCCCTTTGTTCTTGGCATGCTCAGTGTGACGGACCGTGCTTCTTCCTTACGTTACCACACGAACAAACAAATGTTGCTCTCCTCCTTTATTTTGATGCGGTCGGTTGGTCCTGGCAAACTCCTGATGTTTATCTGCCGTTGCTTTGTCATACAAACACCAGTGGAAAATTTTTCCCTTGTTCTTGGCAAGGCTTTTTTTTTGTACACTTACATGCATGGGCTACACAAACACTCCTTAACATTTTATAATACAGTCTTTCACATGAGCAGCCTAGCAGTCGCACTTCTTGACTGATGGCTTAATTTGTAAAACCTTGTAAACCTTGTGGAATGCTGTGCCTTGGCAGAACATGGTGAACACACGAACAAATTAGCCAAGTATCATCACTGGATGGCACTTCCTTTGAGACCCTTGTCTGTTCATGGCGCGCCCTTTTCTGTCCCCAGGTATTTGTATCTTGATTTGGGCAAGCACACGCTGAGAAACATAGCGTGCTTTCGCTTACATGCTCACACTCTAAGAGTTGAGACATCACTTTAGCAGGAGCACACATCAAGTTGTGATAGATATGAACAAGGACTCCAAGATGAAAAGCATGCCGTGTTCCTTTGTTCTTGCGCTTCTGTGTGTTCTCTTCGAAGGGCTTATGCACAGCTATTTTCTGACTTCCCCTCGTCTCATAGAATTTTTTTGGACGATTCAGGCACTTTCTACTATTCTCAAGCTAGCTCTGAGGATGTTATTCATTTCTTGCAGAAGCAAACTAATGAGACTTATCGTTTTATTTCCGATCTCACGGA
>OU611758.1:5365341-5535341 GCA_914767535.2 Dunaliella primolecta | reverse complement strand
TTCTGTACTGGTAGCCACAGGAGAAGTGTGGTGATCAGCAGAAGTTGCAGCAAGGGTGCAGCCAAAACTTGCAAGTGCTTGCATGCATGCGGGCGTGCACACAGCCACAGGACCAGTGTGGCCACCACTACAAGTTTTGCAGCAGCAACGTAGCCCCAATTGCACATGCTTGCATGTGCGTGTATGTGTGTGCATGTGTGTACACAAGCCTGCAAAACCATATCCCACATTTTGAATGGATCGTTTGATAACAGTGCAATGTTTCAACTGTCTGCATCATTTCCTTAACTTCTTTCTGGTCAATATGCCAATTACTGATGGGATCCATCGCTTTCCTTCCAGATACCACCAGCAAGAGCCTTCCACAAGACACACACTATCATGTTCATGTCCTCTAACAGCGTGACCTATGCTGGCATCAAGAAAAGAAGCTGGAATCCTTCTGACTTGCATGCCTATGGTAAAGAAAAGAAAGAGAAGAGTCATGCATGCCATTGTGCTGTGTGCATCAAGAAAAGTCCACACGCCAGCGACCTGGAACTCGTTCCGTGTCCCAGAATTTCGAGGTGCTGTCGTTCAAAAAGGGCCGTTCACACTGATGACGCACTTACAGAATACACTTGAGGAAGGCGCACCCTCATCTCAGTTGCTTTTTCCTGACCGGCTGCTCTGCCCCAGCACAGCTGAGACCCATACAATTGTCTCGTGTCTCCTTAATAGGATGGACTCCTTACTGTAAGCCCAGCATATTTGTGCGCGCGATACTGACACAGGCAAGGGCCAAAAAGTGACACTTGCAGCTCGAAGAGCACGAAGCCAAGCTCCTGGCCTTGACATGCTCAACAGTCAGAAATACCATGCAACAACAACAACAACCATGCAACCCCAGGGCCACCATCGCTGGGGGTGGTTATGCAGGCCAGCAGCCTGGTTCATCTCATGATCTGGTAACTGCTTTGTAGGTGTACACATTCTGAGTGCATCACCAGCATCACACCAAGCGCGCCCAGCTGCAGCGGTCTGACCCATTCAATGATATCGCAACTGTTTTTTTTGTCGTAGATGCCTTTTTTGTCCACAAACTCTGCCTCAGTACATCACCCGCACCACAACAAGGGCACCCAGCTGCTGGCAGTGATCATATGGAGGTCAGCAGTCTAGCATTTTGACTGAGGGCTTTTTGATGCTGCATTTCGCAGTCTGTTCCCTGATCATGGAGGTCAGCGGTCAAGCGTTTTGACTGAGGGCTTTTTGATGCTGCACTTCGCAGTCTGTTCCCTGTTCATGGAGGTCAGCAGTCTTTTTGGTGCTGCAATCCGCAGTCTGTTCCCTGATCATGGAGGTCAGCAGTTTATAGCGTTTTGACTGAGGGCTTTTTGATGCTACAATTTGCAGTCTGTTCCCTTATCACAGGGGCAAGTGCAAGCTCCGTCCCTCACTGTGCCAAGGCTTTAACAGGATGCATATTTCTTCTGACGTGAGCGTGTGTGGGCGCACCTGTGGAGGGATAAAGGGCGGCCGCCCCGTGGTGGATGGCTGCATTGGGTCTGCCTCTGCTCCTTGAGGTCCCCGGCCTGCTTGCACCTGCAACAAGTGGAACAGAAGGGGTAATGCTGCTTCATTCAAAAAGAGTAGAAAACAAGGGATCCGGCCAAGCCAGGGTCTGCATGTGCTCCTTGACGCCCTTGGCTTAGGTTCTAGGGATTCAGGGCTTCGGACTGAGGTTACCCTATAATATATACCGTACTACCAGGTTGTCATACCTGCACCCCCAAAACAATTAATTTTTTTCACAATCCTGCACCACTCCCGCACCCCTCTCAATAATTATTTTTTACAATCCCGCACATTCCTACAGGGACAGTAGCCCCCTTGTTAATCCTTAAAGTCAGCTCAGCCAAGCTATGTGTGAAAATGAGGAGTTAATGCCCCGCTGCAAACTGAGTATGCTGAGTGGTTGAGGGTGCCTAAACTGGTGCTTCTGCATCAAAAAAGTGAGGGTGGGGCTCTAGGATTGAGCCATGGCCATTTTAGGTCATTTTTGACCATTTCCAGGAAAATGGGTGCCAAAACGCCTGCTCTGGCCCAAATTCTGCCCATATTTTGGCTCTCAGGTAGGTTTTAGGTCAAGCCTGATCCTTCGGAGTGAAAAAAAGGGGGGGCGAATTTTGGTTCGGAGCACTTAGAGCATGGTCACCTGTGCGCACCTGCTAGGCAAAAGTGGTGCGACAGGGAAAACAGGCAAGCACTGTCTTTGGCCACAACCTGAGTATGAGGACTTGTTCAGCATGCTTTCTAGGTATGCTTGCCAAGTTTGGGGGCCCAGGTGAGCAGGGAGTGGCTCCTGGCGAGCAGTGACAGCTGGACGTTCGACCAAAAGATGAGGCTCTGGTCAGCCCGCCTGAGCATGTGCTCACTTGATGGACACGTGCATTTGCACCGTCTGAAAATTTCGCTCGCTTGAACTTATGTATTAGAGCTCTGGGGGTGCTCCAGGGGCTCCGTCAGGGGTGACAGCTGGCAAATCATTTAAATTTGAAGCTCTGTTCAATTTTCCAGCGAGCCAATTTTCATGAAATATTTTATTTGTCCCAGCAAAAGTGTCGCGACCCTGAATGGTGCAGTGGTTGCTCTGCTATGTCAACTCGCCATTTTCCCTGCCAAAATCGAGGTCCGGGGAGCGATTTTCTGGACCCCCGCCCCAGCCCCCCGGACCCCCCAGGATGTGCTCCTGATAAAGTGCCCAGCCATCGCTGCTGGTCAGACAAGCCGGGGGACGACCTCCTGGAGACCCCATTTTGGCAGGGGTTTTGCTTGATTTCTGGCCCTGCACCCTGGGCACCCCCCGGCACAAACTGAGTATGCAGAGTTGCTAAGATAGGTCTAGACAAAGGTCCTGCATACTCAGAATCATCTGGTTGCAGTGGGGCATTAACTCAAACCTACTTGGCTGACCTGACTTAAAGTCCTCTAAAACATTTGTTTTACTCTCCCGCAGCCCCTAAAATCATTATTTTCAGGTTGTCCTGCAGTCATCCCGCACCCCTCAAAAACATTCTTTTTGCGGGATGATCTAAAAGTAGTACGGCATATGTATATTTTTTAATACATAAACCCTATGGCCTGCTTGAATTTGCAACAAGAAGAGAAATCCAATGGTTTATTCTGCAGGGGATGGGGAAAATAACGGAGTTAGCGAAGCCAGAGTCTGCCTCTGTGTTCCTTGAGGCCCCCGGCCTGCTTGAGCTTACAGCATGAAGTAAGTTTTGGACAGAATGAAATCAGAGACAGAGAGACAGGATGGGAGGAAGGATGAAGATTTCAGCCCAGCCCCAGGGTCTGCCTCTACACCTTGAGAAACGCATCTAGCTTGCACCTGCGTGCAGCAGGAAGGACTAAAGGAATGGCAACCTTTATATTTAGAGGCGGTTGAATCATCAAGAAAATAGAGGATCCAACCAAGCCAGAGTCTGCATGCAAAAATAAGACCTGAAGAAGTGAAAGGGTCGATTTCAAGGGTTGGGAGAACTTGATATAGGACTAGGAGATGAAAGGCTCGGCAAAGCTGGGGTGTGCCTCTCATCCTCTAAACTTGGCCTCCCTGCACCTATGACAAGATGTGAAGCTTTAGAAGACAGAAAAAACTAGAGACAGAAGGGAAGGAATGGATATTCCAGGTTCTGAAACCTGGATGGGTTTGACCTCGTGCTGCGCAAGGCACAGCTTATTGATTAGCTTTGTGATCAGCTGCAACCTGACGCACTTGCTCCACCTCACCCTAGGACAGCCGCCACCACCTACTTAACGAGTACTCGAGTGTGTCAGCACAAAACAGTGTGGGCATGAAGCAGTGCCTGCAAGGCGCCCGCTGGGGCTTGCCCCATGACAGCCTCAAAAACCCCGCCGAGGACTAGGGGTTGTCAGCAAATTGGAGTGACAGCGTGCATACTGGGGCTTGCCCAATGAGCCCCAACCGACTTGCTGAGTAATATGGGCAGAATGGAGCGTCAACCAGCGCAACTGCTGGGGTTTGCCCCATGACAGTCGCAACCAACTTGCAGAGTACTTCAGGGTAGCAGCACGAAACAGTGTCAGTGGAAAACAGTGTCGGCAACGCACCTGCTGGGGTTTGCCCCACGACAGCCGCAACCGCGTGCCCTTGATGATCAGCTTGCCGTACAGCTCCTTGGCCGCCTTCTCTGCTGCTGCCCTGCAAAGTGTGCAGTGTGTGTGGCGCAACTTGCATCGGCATGAAACAGTGCAAGCTGAGGCGGACGATGCCATTGATGTGTAGCTCCTTGCTGGCCCCCTCGGCTGCAAACCTGATGAGTAGTGAAGGGTGTCAGCAAGAACCAGTAAAAGCAAAGGCAAAGGCAGTGGACACTGTGCATTTAAAAAAAGGGGTACCCTATTTTTAGCGGGGGGTGCTGGTCAGACGCAGGGGCGTGCCTGGCTGTGTGTGCAGCCTTCAATGTCCAAGCCTTGCGTGGGAAGACAAGCATGAAGCATATGCGCGCGCGCGTGTGTGTGTGTGTGTATTTGTGTACGTGCGTGCGTGTGTGTGTGTGTGTGTCCCAGTGCGCCTGCAGGTGAGCTGCTTCACTTGAACATGCTGCTGCCCAGTATACCGCATATCATCGGTACACTACACAGCACATCTTGTATTCCTTCCAGCGTGCTGGACTGCTTCCCTTGCAGCATGAGAAGAGGCTCAAAGGTGTGGGTTTGTAAAAAGAGTTTTTCTGCCACTGGCCTTGTGGTCTGGTTTGTGTACAAATGTATGCTCATGCTTGTGAGACATCCTCAGGCCTTAAGGTCTGTTGCACCTATCTGTGCACATGCACATATGTAGCAGCAAGCACACACGCTCGTTGCTCGCATATCATGAAGCACACCCTGGCTGACCCACACAAGGACACACACCTGGAGGTGTACGTGATGAAGGCACACGCCTTGGCGTCCACCTTGCGGATGGCAGCAATCTCGCCAAACGCATAAAAGTGGTCTTGCAGGTCAGCCTCCGTGATATCTCCTGTCAACCCACCCACGAACCTGTGTGTTCAGGTTCAAAGCAGACACACAGCGTTATATTGCCATGCCAGTGCTGGCTCAATGTGGTGGAGCTAGAGGCTTTGGCGGGGCTGCTGTGTGGTTCTTTACAAATCAGTTTGCCCAACACATCTCACTGCTGCCCGTGGGCGTTTGCACTCGTGCTACACAGAGTAGGATGCTTTTGCCTGTGCTCATTTATGCACCAAAACTGCACAGCATATGATGTAGGATCTGTGCAGGGGAGCCAAGGCTTTTGGTCCTTGAAGGTCAGTAAAAATTCAATGATGCACCCTAGGATGGTCAACGGCTGCCGCAAGTACGCGGAGAGCAAAGGGAGAATGCAGCACATGCTTGACCGTCACGCGACTACATAAACTCATCCTTTTTAATGACAGGCTAGCAGTTGGCTGTTTTGTCTAAATGCCTTCTACTTTTGCAACCTGTACCCTGTAACTTGATTGACGTGCAACCAGCAACCATGCATTCTGGAACTGGCGAGGTAAACGGCACCGATTGCAAAGGGCGCTGATTGATGAGTGGCAACATTGGAAACTTGCACAGCCTCAGGAGATTGCGGGATTGAACTTCAAGAGTTAGATGGAGTTCAGCTACAACTGTAAACCCATGCACCAGCACTCACAGTGTGGTGATACTGGTGTCCTCTGGCGGTTCCAGAGTAGGCAGCTCCCCTACTCTGCGCATCATCTTATTGGCTACAGGGTCGTTGATGCCGTAGTACCTGCACGGGTGAGGAGCGCATACCATAATCGCTGTGCATGGATAACGCTGCAGAGTTGTTGGTGGACACATGTTATAGGCACAGAATGGAAGTGCAAGCATCAGCAGGGTGAGGGAAGTGCAGGCCACGAGGAGAGGGGAAAAATGTGTTTGTGCCCGTGCTACACAAAGGAAACATGCATGCATGCATGCGCGTGTGTGTGAGTGTGTGCGTGCGAGCGTGTGCGTGTGTGTGTGTGTGTGCATGTGTGTGTGTGTGTGCATGTGTGTGTGTGCATGTGTGTGTGTGTGCATGTGTGTGTGTGTGTGTGTGTGTGTGCATGTGTGTGTGTGTGTGTGCATGTGTGTGTGTGTGTGTGCATGTGTGTGTGTGTGTGCGCGTGTGTGTGTGTGTGCGTATGTGCGTGCGTGTGTGTGTGCGTGCGCGCGTGCGCGTGTGTGCGTCTGTGCGTGTGCATGTGTGTGTCTGTGCGTGTGCATGTGTGTGTGTGTATGCGCATGCGTGCGTGCGCACACGCGCGCGCACAAGTAAGTGCACACAAGCTTGCATGAGCGTATTTACCTTATGCGAGTGCAGGCATTGATGTGTTTCTGCCACTCACCTATCCTTGATGTTCTGCTCAGACAGCTCCCCTGTTGTGGGCATTTCATGGCGGTAAGGGCACTCGGCTCCTCTGGTGCAAGTGCCTTTGGCAAAGAATGAGCAGACTCGGGCCATGTTGCGCTGCATGGCAGAGAGGGCAGGGCATGTGATGTTTGTGTGTCCAGAAAGAATGAATGTTGAAGCAGAGCTTACCCAGGAGCTGGCAAACGCGGGGCAGGGTCCCATAAGCAGGTTGCAGGTGCACCTTGTAATAGGGCGTGGTGCGCTGAAGTCGCAGGAGCAAGTCCGAGGGCTTCGACTCCGAGAAGGACGATCCATTCTCGCCCTCCTTCACGCGCTGGTGCAGCTGGAACTCCTTGCCCACGTCGCTCTGAGGCTCGTCCTCGTTGCTCATGCCTAGCGCTTGGTCCCGCACTTGCACAGGTAAGTTGTATTCCAAGTCCAGCAGGCACACCTGTTGGAATTGTGGGAACAAGGTGATGTTAGAAGGTGCTGTTGGTGGGTGCTATTTAGCTCCAGGCTGGGGGTGCGCGCAGGGGCGAAGCGTGCGTGCGGGTATGCGCGTACCTGGCACACATTCTTTGACTTGGCCACCTCTTGGCAGATGATGGTCTTCTTGTACCTGCAGACCATGAGTCCAGTTGCAGTTGAGAGTGGATGTACAGAACAAGGAGAGGAGGAGCATTACACCGACATGCTGCTGAAGTAGGCAGAAACGTGCAGTGAACAACGAAAGGATTTTTGTCATTGAAGCTCACCTGGCATCACTACCTGGCCGCCATCTGAACACTGTGTAAGGACGCCCAGAAATATGGCAGGCTCCGCCATATTCAATCTGCGTGTGTAGGGGCGGAACCAGAAACACAGACGCTCTGCACGCTATTTCAAAGACTTGCCATGCGCAGGCTGCATGTCTTCCCTTTCATATTGTTCTGAATGAACCCATGCATATAAGGACGTCACAAAAGCCAGCAGATTTGCGTCATACACCCACTCACCCTCTGCATGCGCACGAATGGGTTGGGCCCCAGGCATGTCTCACACACAATGGGCATGTCAGACCTCTCCCAACCATCAGATTGAGGGTCTCTGAGAAGGCGGTGCGCCATCTTAGCTGCTCTGGTGCCAGAGCCTGCTCTCAGGAGCTATACTGTCTAGTCACACACAATTGTTCTTCTGGAAAAGGATTAAAGTTATTTTTATATTAGATAAGTGAGTTGTAAGGTTTGTGCAACTGGATTTGGCGCTAGATCGCCAAACAGGTTTTTGTGAAATACCGGCATACGACATTAAAAGAAAAACACACTTATGTTTTCTTAAATGTTTTTTGTGCTCTCTAAGTTAGCGGGCAAAAGAGAACGAATGTTAGAGGATGGCTAGAAGTAGACGTTTTGGCCAGACCATGGTGATTTCTGCGTCTTCAGAGCATGGAAACGAACGTGGAAATGAGTTTGTCTCAAGAGACAAGGTCGGGAAAAGCCGTTCCTCATGAAAGGCGTGCAAGTCCCCAAGGTAAGAAAGATTGTTTTCAAATTCCACAGAACTCTGACTTGCCACCCAGCACAACAAGTGTGTGTACATTGCACCTTGCATTTTAAATTTGTTCCTGTGCATGCTTTGCATTCCCAGGAGTTCTGGTCACCTGAAAAGATGTGCCAAAAGTCAGGTCAGCCAAGTGGGTTTGAGTTAATGCCCCACTGCAACCAGATGATTCTGAGTATGCAGGACCTTTGTCTAGACCTATCTTAGCAACTCTGCATACTCAGTTTGTGCCGGGGGGTGCCCAGGGTGTGGGGCCAGAAATCAAGCAAGCCCCCTGCCAGAATGGGGTCTCCAGGAGGTCGTCCCCCGGCTTGTCTGACCAGCAGCGATGGCTGGGCACTTCATCAGGAGCACATCCTGGGGGGTCCAGGGGGCTGGGGCGGGGGTCCAGAAAATCGCTCCCCGGACCTCGATTTTGGCAGGGAAAATGGCGAGTTGACATAGCAGAGCAACCACTGCACCATTCAGGGTCGCGACACTTTTGCTGGGACAAATAAAATATTTAATGGAAATTGGCTCGCTGGAAAATTGAACAGAGCTTCAAATTTAAATGATTTGCCATCAAGTGAGTTAAGTGCCATGTATCGGTTTGGTATAAAAGGACCCATGAAAGAAGTTCACCAGTGTGGGGCATTGAAGTTGGTCTGCAAATGCACAAGTTTCCCTGCAAATAATGAGTGGAGACCAAAAGTCTATACCAGTCTATATCCGGCCGTGCACTGATCGCTCCATTTTCCACTTCTGTTCGGACACGCCTCTTGGATCTGAGGGCACCTGATTCTTTACCCAGCATACTGGCTGTTGCCATCCTTTTCGCTTAACATCCAAACCACTTTTTTGGTAGTACGCTCCAGAGGCATCACTTGCAGTGAACGCTCATTAATTATCAAAAATTTTGGAGGAAGCTACAGCGGGAGGAATTTTCAAGTTCCAAAGCAAAATCAAGCCAGTCATTCGATGCTTGTTCACTGCCTATGTAATTTTCCTGCAAGGCATCAATTCGACCAGAATATTATGATTGAAGAAGACGCATAATGTCAGATGTGTGCAGGGAGGTTGCCACAGGTGATGCAGGCATCTGACAAAGTTTGGCAGACCCTGGCCCAATCGGATCTGTAGTTCCCCTCACATCTTCAGCAATTGTGCAGATTGTCTGGAGAACGTCTTGAGAATACTCAGATCAGATTGCACTTAGTCAATTAGCTCTCCAACATCTGATGAATAGCCTTGGGCAAATAAGGTGTCTCGTTTTCCCGAAAGGGCTCCCCGAGGCTGGAAGAGCCTAGGCTTACATGGATAGGGCTTCGTTGGGAGGATATGGTCAGAAATCGGCTTTTCCCAGGAGCCCCAGGAGGCTCCAGTTCATCCAAGCCTTTGTAGGCTTTTTTTATAAGGTTCAATGGATACATTCAATTGGAACAGTTTTCCATGTAGCTTGAATGTGTTGGAACAAATCAATTTATGTCCTGTTCCCAATTTATTAACACTAGGCGTCCGGCTCTTCAGAAAGCTGTAATTCAAGCTTCCGTTCATTTGTCAGTGAACTTTTGATTGCCCTAGCATTGATGAAAATCAGCATCCTTGCATGCTCCAGTGCCAAATGAGCGTGGTCCTTGGTGCTTTATTGGCCCCGATCTGACCACTTGTACTCCCTGGCTCAAGTCATGAAAATCATGCACAGCAGACCACCTGCCGCCAGGCTCTCCAACAGGCTCCTGCTTCTTGATTGCTCAACGCATGGCATATTCATTTGAGTGCCAGCGAGTTGCCGCATACCCGATGCTTCTCCCTGGTCTTCAATGACATAACACTGCCGAGAAGTTGCACTTTTTTTAGATCCATCCCATATGTTGCCTCACTCCAGTTTCCAAAAACCTTCGAAATGCTATGAAACGTTTTTTACAAACCTGGTAGATGCTCTTTGCCACTTGTATGAACCCATCCTCTCAGAGACCCTTCCCTAGCCTAGACTACTGTAAGCATATGTACTGGATCCCTGGTGCAGGCCCCGGCGGAAAGCCATCTTTTAATATCTTTTGGCTAGCCAAGGAAGGAAAATGAGAGTATATTGCCGGCACATCCACAACTCCTGCACCCAATCCTAAAATCACATACCTCCCCAATCTTCAAAATGCTCTCAAATCTCACATACATGCAAAACACAAACTTGGTCATGCCAATCCCAAAACAGGCTACTACTCTTACTATCAGAGTTTGCTACCACATGTTGAGAAGAAAATCGGCAATGCCTTCAAGTAAAGTTTAGAAACATGCCCTGTATATCCTCACCTATGAAGCGTGCCATCTTACAGTATCGCACATGCACCCTCTATAACCTGAAACATGCAGTTTGCTTCAAAAGGACCACTAACCCATTATGCCCTCTCTCAGGCTGTCATCAATTAGACAGTGCGTTCCACATGCTCTTAGGCTGCCAAAACCATATCATCTCCAGCATGAAGACTGAACGCCACAATGTCTCTGGAAAAATGATATTCAAAGCTCTTAGCAAAAGCCCCTGGGGAGCAGGTTTGGTTGATACAGACATTGTAAGTGATGGTAGGTTGGCGCAGCACAACCTCAAAATCCCTGCACATGTGTCTAACAGGATTATTACCCCTTACCTCTTTCCCCACACTTTTCCAAAAAAATCTAGACTCACATTTAGTCGTCCTGATGGTATACTGGTTACTCCTTATAATGCCAAACTCACTCCTCCTTCTTCCTCCTCCTCCTCCTCACACCATGTGTTATGCAGCAGGCTCAGCACCCCACACAGGCCCAACACAACTACCTGCGTTAGACAACCCCATCAACTGAGTGTGAACCAGCAGCACGTACACTTCAAGTTGATAGAGATCAAATGTTGTAAAGATAGTAGGCCTGGGCAACAGTTGGAGAAGGCACAACGGCAGCATGCAGATCTCCGCAAATCTAGTAGTGCAAAAGTCGTGACTCTTCATTCCATTCTCCTGGGTGTTGGTGGGACCTATTATACTGAACACACCCTAAACCAGTTCAAACAACTTGTTGAACTTGACCACCAACGTGCCATTTAACTTGCTTACAAACCTCATGCCCATTCTGTTACGTACGCCAACAAGCTTGTTACCACTAGACGTGCTCTTAAGAATAATGTTTCTCACAGCCAGATTTTGGATCTGGGTGCTTCCACCGACCCTTCAGATCCTTATTAGCATTTTTTGCAGTTTTGTGGAGGGGAGTCACGGCTTTTCTGAGCCAATGTATCTCATTTTACTTAATTGACGTAGGGAGATTTCCCTCTGCCTATGTACTTGTTCTTTTCTTTTCTATCTAGGCCTATGTGGAGCTAGTAGAGTTGATTTTCTATCCCTAACATTTCCTTCAAATTCTCCTCCTTTTGCCTTACAAAATTCTTAGGGTCGCCTCAATTTTCTTCTTTCTTCCCATAATTTCTTGCCCTGGCATGGTCATTCATTTATATTCATGTAGAAAAAATTGCCTTTGATGAAGGTGGAGAGAGATGTTGATGCTGCTTTTTTCCTTGATCTACCTAGGGGAATGATTCTAACATCTTGCATTTTTGTTGCAAGTCCTGGGCTGTTAGTGAACGCAGAAGGCAGACAGACAGCTTCACTGCCCAGGTGCTGCTGTGTTGAAGGACAGTCACATACTACAACAAAAAATAGGTTTCACCGGCACATTTTGTAATACCACAAGATGACAAAAATTTAATAAATAAGAGCGCAAGCCAAAGTTTGCCTTATGATTTACTCTCTGGGGCCAAAATTTATCACGTGAAGCCCTCAAACCAACATCACTGCTGTCCTTCCGCAATTGTCCTGCATGCATAAAGGAAGGGAGCATGGGTGAGGGCTTCTTTCTTGCTTTAAAATATGTTCTACTATTAACGTTTGCAGATCAGTTCTGGTGACTACTCAGAAGTCAGTGGTTCTTGAATGCAGCTGCGGCCTTGTAGTATATCCGCAAGCCCTTATCCCACCAAGCCAAACAATTGCGTAGTGCTTAGTTTAAGCACTGGCTGATTGATTGCATAAATGCCCACTGATTGTTTTGTTACTGCTTTGTGGATGCTAAGGATTGCCGAATGGACACCTTGCGTGCAAATGACACAGAAATGAATGGACGGACGCTTCTCTTCCCATACCTCTTTATTTCTCCTCTTTGGGTGAACCCGTAGACGAGGTGGAGTCAGAGTCGGAGTTGGAGTTTGAGTCGGGGTAGTCAGGCTGGTCAGAGGGATAGGGCTTGGAAGGGTAAGGCTTAGAGGGGTAGGGCTTGGAGGGGTAGGACTTGGAGGGGTAGGGCTTGGAGGGGTAAGGCTTGGAGGGGTAAGGCTTGGAGGGGTTGGGCTGAGAATTGGAGTCAGAGTTTGAGTTTGAGTTGGAATAGTCAGGCTGCTTGGAGGGCTTGGAGGGGTAGGGCTTGGAGGGGTAATCATTGCTGTACTGAGGAGGGGGATGATCTGGATAGCCGGGATACTCGGGAGTCCAATCTGGTGCATCGGGGTAGAGGGCATCCTGCATGTGGATTTGGGAAGCACACAAGAGCGTTCTAGAAGTACTAAACCTGTAGGAGCCACATTGAATCAATAATCATATGAAGCCCCCAACCACAAAGTTCAGGCTTAAGGGTAGGAAAGAAGACGGGCCCAGCAATGAGAAAGAAAGCAAGATGAAAGCAGACTGGAGTCCCAGACCATCAACAGAAAGCAGAGTCAAGCACAAATAGCCTGCCAACCACATAATGCTGAGCACGCCTTGGGAAAAGCCAATTATGCAGCTGATGGCAACAAGCAAAAGCCTGGGTAGTCTAAGCTTAAAGAAGAAAGGTTTCACATGCCAGAAAAAGGCCGCGTGCATGAAAGAAAGGTCCCCTAATGAGCAAGCTAGCAAGGTTCTCAACACCAAAACTAGCAAGTATTCACACACCCATCCAGCACTTACCCTGTTGTACTTGCAGAGCTTGATGAAGGCAGCTTTTGCATGCCCAAAGTCCTGCGGCCGGACACACATCAGGAGGAAACACTCTTGACTTGAACACGCTCTCACTTTGTTAAGAGGAACAGTTTGCAGCAGCAACATGCAGGCATCCAAACAAAGCAGTGCATTCAAATAAAGGTCAGCAGAGCCTGATGGCAGCATAAGCGCCTGCAGCTCTCAAACATTTGGAAGTTTGCTGCTGCAAAACTGCACGAAGTTTGCTCACCATATCCTCTGGGCACATGCTGGCCGCATAGTCAGGGTAGTCACAGGCGTAGTCAACCACGCCCTTCATTGCTGCAATGATGGCTAGCTCAAGGTCTGCCTGGGCCCTCTTGAAGACAATGGCGGCAATCATGGCATCCAGCTTATCCTACGCATATTTAAAAGGGCGGAGTGATTTTTTCTTGCATGCCTGGAGTGTGCTGAGCTTCTCATCTTGCTTTAAAGGTGTGTTAGCAGGTGTGATGTATCCCAAGGCACACGAGGAGGCTGAAAAGACCGCTGATCCGGCTTGCTAGAACGCTATCCACAGGGGAGGGACAAAGAGTCAATCGAACCCTTTTCCTCCTCCTCACCAGAGCTGGTCAGATTAAAGCATTCTCCCTGCCCAAGAATGTTCTGCCTTGCACTGAGCGCTCCATTTTGACTCTTTGACTCTTGTTTTCCTGGACTTACCGCAGGGATTTGAGGGCAGCCGTGCCAGTCCTTCTTCTTGCCGTACTTGGAGTAGTACTCCTTGGCGGTGTTCTTCTTGTACAGGAGGGAGGAGTGGTATTTGGCATACTTGGAGTACTCGCTGTAGCCCTTCTTGTTGTTGCTCCCAAACCACTTGCTCCAGTAGTATGCATCCCATTTGTCAGGCTGCATTCACATATAAACATACATTCAAAAGAGGTGTCTATATCATCAATGATCCACACAAGCCCCAACAGCATGCAGGTACAGCAAGCATCGGCAAACTGTATGCAGTATTACCCTTTTACAGGTCTGCAGCACAAAGCATTGCTGCGAGGCACGTCTTGAAATTGCATCATGAACGGCTTGGCATGTCTTTTTATTCTCCCAACAAATGAAGCATTGCTGCAAAGCACGTCTGGAAATTGCGTCATGAACGGCTTCGGCATGTCTTTTTATTCTCCCAACAAGTGAAGCATTGCTGCAAAGCACGTCTGGAAATTGTGTCATGAACGGCTCGGCATGTCTTATCATTTTCCCAACAAATGACAATGATGTCAGCTTCTATTTGATCTCACTTGGCTATCACCACTGTCACCGCCAGTGCTCTCATCATCGCACTCCTCAGGAGGCTGAGACGGGTTAGGATCCTGTACAGGTGTGTGTGAAGGAGCAGTCCATGAAAGGCCAGTCGCGCAAACATGCAGCAAGTGTTGCAGTCAAGACAGTTGATTTGCACCACAGGACTCCTGGCAGCTGCTGCTTTGCTGTGCAGCACCACAAGCATGCCTGGCACGGAGCCGTATCAGGCATCCTTGAGGTGCTGCATGCAAGCAGCAGTGCACTTGCTTTGTCCGTGCTGCAGATATTCCTTCCCGTAATCCTGCTAAAATCCAGTATCTGCAATTATTGCCAGAGGCTGCTGATGCTGGATTGGAGCAAAGAGAGATCATGGGCACGCCAGATGCGCTTTGCATTGTACAAAGGGAGCGACCGAAGGCTTGCAGCACCTCATGCGTTGCTGCTGAAGCCCTCTGGAAAAAGCTGTGCATGGCACATTGCTGGTCCCTCTATGCATTGACACAGATTGCACCTGCCTCACCTCTGGGGGGTTGTCTGGGTAGTCTGGATCCGAGGGGTAGTCTGGATTTGAGGGGTAGTCTGGGTTCGAGGGGTACTTTTTGTCAGTTGAAGAGGAGTCTGAAGAGTACTTTGGAGACATGGGGGTTGCATAGTCTGGAGAGTTCTTTGGAGATGAGGGGTACTTTCGAGGCGAGGGGTACTTGTTGGTTGAGGGGTTGCCTCCTGTGAGGGGCAGGACAGTGGAAACACTTATAGTTGGAAGGAATGACGAACTCACGCGCTGCTTGTAGGAACGAGGCAGGAATTAACGCCTGTGCATGCGCACCCACATACCTACATATGCAAGAGCATAAATGGTTGGCACAGATCTTCATGTTTTCATGAACGAGGCAGGTGCAGGCAATGGCAATTGAAAGTATGGATGCACAATGCTGTTCAAACGAAAGGTCGAGGATCATATGGACGAGGCATGCTTTTTGCAGAAATAGATCAAAGGCACAGCTTAGAAGTGAGGAACGAGCTGCAATTGTATGTAACGATGCATAATTGTTGTGAAAGTTACAGATAGAAAGAGAGGGGATCTTCCTGCTGCTACACTCAACGTTTTTGATGCATGGATCCTCTCCAGAAAGGTTGAATCTTACCCACCTGATGCATGTGAAGCACAAACAAAGGCCAACAACACGAGTGCGTGCACACGCATCATGATGCCCTGCATTGTACGTGTGTGTGTGTGTGTGTGTGTGTGTGTGTGTGTGTGTGTGTGTGTGTGTGTGTGTGTGTGTGTGTGTGTATGTGTGTTCGTTACTTCTCACCTAGTGTGAATCAAGGGATCCACTAAATATTGTTTTGTCTATGGGCATGGGATCTCCTTTTTAAACAACCGGCCCTCTGCCTCGGGCAGCGAACAAACGCAGATCAGTGTACGAGGGAAAAGATGAGTATTCGTGTGAGTTTTGATTTTTCAATAAATGCTGCAACGCGACGTCGATGTCGATAGCTGCCCGAATATGGGGCTTTGGATAGAATGATCGTCATGAATGCCCATTTGTTTTTAGCAAAATATATTTTTGCTCAAGATTCACTAGTTCCACCCCTGGAGATGGCAAACGTGCTAAACAATGAGGACATGCAAGCTTTGCGCAACTATGTCCAGGGCCCTAGCTCACAGGTGCAGCCTAGGCTGTACTGTATGTGCTGCACTGTTATTCAATTTGAAGTGGCCAGCTTGAGTCACGTCTCAGCCTGCGCCTCCTCAACACGCTTTCCAATTGCCTGCAGAATCGAGCCAGCTCCACAGTTCTGCTACACGTATCCCATTCCAACCTCAAGATCACAAAATTCTTTGAGCTGCGTCTGGACATGCATGTGAGAATGGAAATCTGAAGCTTGCTAGGGAGTCAGCCTCAGCTGTCCGCACCTGAAGCTCTCTAAGCTTGCAATTATTTGCTGGGCCAAGCCGAGCCTTTTGCTTGCCTTACTTTGCTTTCCACCTTAAAATAAAACGCAGATGACCATTGAGCAGTTAAAGGTGAAACTATCCTTCCATGTGGGGACAAACGCGAGCGCACAGGTGTGTGCCTTTCCATTTGCCTGCGAGTGTATGCATATGTGTCATTGCAACCAACAGTGGCATGAGTGATTTCATTCAACTCTGATGTGCACAACTGTGTAAGTTGTGCTTATAACCTCAAATGCATCCAAGTGCAAATCACAAGCGTTCCTGCAGCGCCTGTGCAGCCAACTAATTGCTCTTTTCTAGCATCCGCGCAGATGAGACCATGTTCAATTTTATCTATTGCAATTCCTAAATGTTTAGTCGTTGTACGCGCACATACGTGCGCATGCACACACGCGCACACACACACACACACACACACACACACACACACACACATGTGCACGCACGTAAATACGCACATGTACGCGCACACGTACAAGCACACAACTATACATTTTTTCAGAGCGATAGTAGACATTTAACATTGGTCCAAACCAAGGCATCCAAGTACAGTTGCTTCCCCGAAGTTACGTGAGCTACTAGATGTTTGCGCTTACTGGTGCAGGTACTGCAACTGAAAGACGATTCAGGCAGGGTCATTGCCCCCTTCATGGAGGACCACCATAAGCTTGGGTACTACTCACCACATGATGGGTGAGTGACAGGCCACAAGTGTTTCACAGTGGTATGCATGGTATGCTTCAGCGTATGTTCATTTTTGTAAGCAAGTGTGCATGTGTGTGCAACCAAGCAGCCAGGCCTTCACACAATTTGTGTGTGTGTTCACAATGTAATAACATTAAGGAAGCAGGGTAATTCATGAAATGTGCTGTTGCACAAGCATGCTTGTTGAGGGGATACTTTTTGCAGGTCTGCTGACCCCTGGACGACTCATTTTTCTTCTGGCGGTCATGCTTTGCATGCACACAGTTGTAAGGTCCACTGCATATCGTTACACGCTTGTGTCGTGCTAGTGTGGTCACAAGACAAGCGTGCCAAGGCGCTTTCTTCAGTTTATCCTTGGATATGCAACCATTGTCTATTTTCTGGGTCTCCAGGCAATGTGTAAAGCGGCCCAATGGATCATCACTCGACTTGTTTTTACTAAATCTTGGTTGTGGCGCAGAACCTACACCTTAACAGCCCCTTTTTGCAACCAGACATTCAAAATTTCCAGCCTTTCTGCTTGGAAACAAAGACTGGCCTGCAAAGCTGCCATTCAAAAATAGGCCTGTACAGTTTGCCAGGAGGTGTTCTGATGTCCATGTCTACAGAGTGCCATCCCATGGAACAATTTTAAACAAGAAGGCGCTGCTATTTTACATAGTGATGGAGGAGGTGGTTTGTGGGTCCCGGATAGATACGAGACAGATACGAGATACAAAATGCATGTTTGGAATAATTTCAAGTCATGTTTTTTTCAAGTGTCCACGTTTATCATAACTACTTCAGGGAGCCCTGATTTAGGGATGATGCTGTGCATTCCCAGCTGTTGATGCCCCTCTGGGGCTTAAGGGTTTGCTGCCTCCTCTTTCGCAAACATTGAATTTCTCAGAAAGATGAAAATTTGCCGTCCCACACTTCCTGCTCCCCCTTGCCTGAGACATTCCTAATGCTTTATGTTTTTTGCAAACCTTAGTCTCTTACAAAACATGGGCAGCTGGTTGCATAGGAGCTGTGAATGAGGGCTTTTTAAAGGCTCACTGGTGTTTTTTCAGCATTAACCAGGGCTCTTCATAGGTTCACTGGTGTTGTATCAGCAGTAAACAGCCATTTGGGCTGCTATTTGGAGGTGTAACTTTTCCAGCCATGCATTAATGAACATGTGCATGATTTGTTCGGGGCTGACTCCATGTTGTACTTTTGGCATTGGTACCTGCAAGCCATGACGCTGGAAACTTTCCAGAGGTCTTGAGCTTGCTAAGTTCTGCAAGCATGAACTTGATCGTCTTTTTTTAGGTCAACGTGAATAGGAGAACTTCTGGCCTTGCTCACAAACGATGCAACACGCTTACCCAGATGCATGTGCTCACAAGCGTGCTCCGCACTCCTGCAGCTTCTCCATCCACATCATCGACACAGACCCCAATTCTGCATCTGCAAATGGCTGGCTGGAGGACACAGACTTGGTGGACAAGTACAAAATGAGTGACGAAGACTACAACAAGCGCGAAAATACTTACAGGTGGGGCCTGAGGCCTGACGGGAAAGGGGGGGGGGGGTCGAGCACATAAGTCCCTGTGGGTGTACCTTGCCTGTGGTGAGGTCGTGATTGTCAGAGCAACGTTGTTATTGGGGCATCTTTTGGTTTTTGTGTGCCTTTTTTTGAGGGCAAAAAGTGACGTGCCGAAGCAATGTGTGTGCAACAATGTGCAAGAGCAGATGTCCAGCATGCATGCGCAGCGCAGGAGGTAATGATGGCCACATCAGCAGTATTAGAAAACAATTTAACTAAGAACCAGGTTGTATGTGATGGGATGAACAAGAGGAACAACTGCTCTGTGTGACGTGGTGCAGTGCTCTCGCGCCTACTCTCTTACAATCTCAAACTGGGACCATTAAGCCACAAAAATGAGGAAGGGATAAGCCACAAGCTCAATGGGAGCACCTGCGCTCGAACTGCAGCATTGCAGCTCCACCGTGGAGTTTTAAGAGAAGGACACAATTGTGACTTGTTTCACCTATCAAAAGCACTGATGTTGGTGCACACATTTGTGCTCGTACTCATGCAAACACTCCTGTGCATATAATTGCGCGTAGGGTGCGGGTTCAGCCATGCATGGTTCATGATGCCTGCCATGCAGGAAATTTAAGGAGGCCAAATTGAAGGAGGACCCAACGTGGACGCTTGAAAAAGAGATGGCCAAGAAGAGGGGGCAACCTATACCTCAGCAGGTATGCGTGGTACTGGGTGTGTTTGAAGCAAGGAATTCCATAGACAGGTCTCAGAAATAACAGAGACACACCACAAGTTACGTAGACAGGCCTCAGAAAGTACAGAGAGAGGCAGACCACAACGTGGGGAGGAGCTTGGGCGAGAACTCGGGGTGTTCTGGTGTGATGAAGAATAAGTATGATGAAGTGGTGTCGGTATGATTGAGTGCATTAAAAAGGGCTGCTGCAAGCCAGGACCTCTGAGCAGGCTGCAGGGTGAGGGCTGCTCCAGGGCAGCATGTGCTCAATAACCCAGGCTGACCATTTGCCAGGGTGCCAGAAGGGTCTCAACCACCCCATGGATTGCCTATGGATTGCCAACGGTAGTACATCAGGATAGATCGTGAATAAGTGCATGCAGCAGTGCTTTTTCTCAGGGCAGGATCTACTCAATAACAAGGCTGATGTGCCCACAAGGGATTACAAGGGAATGCGTGAGGTCTACAGCCTGGAATCCTGTCTGATCGGTTGCTGGTGATGCATACTCACATCACCAGCATCAAAATTAACACAGGCTGATATGCCCACAAGGGCCATGCCTGCAGCCCACCACTCACGCATCTCTTGTGGCTTGCTACATGCAGAAGGAGAAGCAGACGGACCCGGACTTCCTTGCAGCGGAGGCTTCATCATGTACAGTGGGGAGCAGAGCAAGTGTGGAGCCTGGAGACAGGCGCTGCGAAGTCATGTGAGTGTGTTTGTCGCACAGGCACAGCGGTGGGTGGGGTGCCATTTGCATTCCGCCTTGCAGTGCCTCCAGGCACAGCGATGGGTGGGGCGCCATTTGCATTCCACCTTGCATTCCGCCCAGGCACAACGGTAGGGTGCCATTTGCATTCCCCATACAGCGGAGGCTGCATCATGTACGGTAGTTAGCCTCGGCCCTAGGTGTCGTATCCTCTTTTCCCTAATCACACCAACCCACATCTAGTTCTTACGAGAGTTAGCAGGGCTTCACTGCCCGCGCACCTATGTCTTACAATAACTAGCTGGGCATGAGTGGAGCCTGGAGCCAAGTGCTGCAAGTTAAGTGCTGCAAGAGTGGAGCCAGGAGGCAATTGCTGCATATAGTTAGGGTTGGCCAGTTCCGTATGCCAATACCGCATGCCTGTATATTTAATGCTAAATTTTCCATTACATTTGCCGTATAATACGTATAGGTACGTGTAAAAAGAGGGAATTGGCCAACCCTACGTATAGCCTTGCAAGCGCTCACGCCTTGTTACAGTAGTCAGATGCTCTGCAAATCTGTCGTGTCAACAAGGACAAGCACCTTGTTTTTGTGCACAACGACATGCGATGTGCTCATGCTTCTGACAACTGCATGCCTTCTTACGTATGCCTTTGCAAAGCAAACTTGGTGAAGAAGTTTGCTGGGTCTGACTTTGTAAGGGTCTTGATCCAGCGTCGATAGCAGAATCGTCTGATTCAGCTGCAGAAGGTTCTTTCGCAGGCTTGAAGAAAAAAACAGCTCCAATGCACAAATTGGACTGACTGCGACAGCTTGTGCCCATTGACAGAAGATCAGAGTACCGTCATGCAGGTCCTTGAGGGTGTTTGCTCATGCAGCAGCTTTCTCCTGCAGAGACACAAGCGCTGACATGAACAGCTTGGGGGTGCTTGCTTGCTCATGCAACTGCAACGAAATGTCTGACTCCTGACCAGTGGCCGGCACAGAGTTTAAGCAGTTCAAAGTTGCACGCATGAGTCGGGACCCTGTCGAACGATACCAGGCTTTCCCAGGGTCTGTGGTCTGACTTCACTGCATGCAATTTGCCCACAGGTTTGTGGGACGAGATGTGGCGGGGCTACCGTTGGGATGGTGGGTGGGTGTGAAGTATGACGAGCCCTTGGGCAAGAGCGATGGCGCGGCGGGGGGCCAGCGTTACTTCCAGTGCTCTCCGGGGTATGGTGGCTTTGTGCGACCGGACAAAGTCAAGGTGCGTGTGTATTGCCTTGTTTCGGGGAAGCAATCCTGTTGTGGCACACAGTTGTGAGGCAAGCTCCATTGCAGACGAGATCGTGCTTCAGAGCTCTGCTAAGTAATAGCTGTAGTATGGCTGGCTGTGTGCAGAGCAGTGGCGGGCTCTGTGCAAAGCAATAGCTATATGTTGAGCAACAGCTGTGTGCAGAGCAAAGGCCGGCCGTGTACAGAGCAGTGGCTGGCTGTGTGCAGATTAGTGGCGGGCTGTGTACAGAGCAATAGCTGGCTGTGTGCAGAGCAATAGCTGTGTGTTGAGCAACGGCTGCGTGCAGAGCAAAGGCCGGCCATGTACAGAGCAGTGGCTGGCTGTGTGCAGAGTAGTGGCGGGCTGTGCACAGAGCAAAGGTCGGCCGTGTACAGAGCAGTGGCTGGCCGTTTGCAGAGTAGTGACGGCCTGTGCACAGAGCAATAGCCGGCTGTGTGCAGAGCAGTGGCTGGTCATCCTATGTGCATGGCAACAGCTGTGTGCAGAGCTATGGCTGCGCAGAGCAACGGATGGCTGTATGCAGAGCAAATAGATGTGTGCAGAGCTATGGCTGTGTTCAGAGCAATGCAGGGCTGTGAGCAGCCAACGCCCGCCAATGGAGGGAACATTTGTAGCTGGAGTGTCTGCAAAAAGACTTGCTATTCCAGGCTAATTTTTTCTCTGGGAGCTTATGTTTCAAAGCTGTGCTCCTCCTTTTTTCATTTTGTGAAGAAGGTGTACAGTTGACTTGAAATCCTTGGCGTACAGGAACATGCCCACTTGAAGGAGAAAAGATAATTAAAAATGTGCATCGGCAGTCATATTCTCCATACATCAACTGAGTCACGGGAGACATGTTGGTCTGGGGCGCTGTGAGTACCCTTATACTGGGTTAGATAAACTACGTGGTACATTTCCTTTTAGCAATTTGGTGAGTGCACTAGAAAGGAATGTGCATGACGTGCATAAGCAAGTTTGTCAGCCCTGTCAGAGTCAAGGCCTAGCTAAAGAAGACCACACAAAACATCTCTGATTACTTACTTTAACAGCTCCTGTCCTAATTGCTCTTGCAGGTTGGTGACTACCCTCCCATAGATGACGGGCTTTCCGATGGGCTCTCAGAAGGGGATGAGATTTAGGACGAGCTTTTGCTTGCCACTTTTAATGGTCTTAGTTTGCTGGTTTCATTTTGACCAAAAAGGCTGGGGTGGCTGTACTGACACATCTGCCATCCTGCCCTCTGGCCCTTGTACAGGGATGGATTTTGCTGCCTTTGTAGTTCTCCCGTCTCCTTGGGAGTCTTCTTAGTGGAGCAGGAATAGGCGTGGCTGCCCACATACTTCATATGTTTCTTTCTTTTCCTGTCGAGCCCCCATAACTTCATTGTGGGCCTTTCTGAGCAACACAATTGCATTACTTGCCACTGTTGCCTATCCGTACTCAACATGCCTGTCTACTTACTAATTGTCTATTCATACAATGGTTAAAAGGGTTTTCAAGATTCCTCGGGCACTGTAGGTCTGTAACAATTCACCCAGGCTTGTCAGATCAGATCACAAACCACCAACCACCCTCCAGGCTCAGGCTTCAGGTTTGACTGGGTCGGCCAGTTATTAGAAGGATCGACACTTTCCTACCCCTTTCCTACTGCGCTTTGATACAGAGCCACAGTCTGGCACTCAGGCTGATCTGTTGTTGCACAGTTAAGCATTTTAGAACCACGGAACCATTAGTACTGTAAAGGGTGGGCTTACAAGGTTTACAAGGATAAGGCCTTCAGTCAAGAAGTGCGACTGCTAGCCTGCTCATAAAAGGCGATTAATTCATGAAGGAAAAAAGGAAGTCTGTTGTTGTTCTGGTTCAAAAAAGCAGACACATCATGAAGTCCTGCCTGTGAGAACAAGGGAGCATATTTCCTGCGGAGAGAGACCACCTGGGGATGTGTGCAATGAAAGAGGACATGTTGTTTATCCTGGACATCATCATCAGCCTGATGTGAGGCTGAGCCTCACGAAGGTCACAGTTTGGGGAAGACCTGTAATTCCAAGTTGCTATCTCATAGCAAAGGGAAAAGAAAAACTACGCAGGCAGTGAAAACACTCCCCACCATGTGACATCAATTAAGGAAAAGAGGATACCTAGGGCCGAGGCACCGTGAATCCCCTTCACCAAGAGAAACAAAACAGATAATTATTGGGGATCAGGAGGGTTACTAGCAGTAGCCCGTGCCTGATCTTGGCGACGAGAGTTGAGAGGAGTCTTCTCAAGAGCGCGTCTGGTGCTAGCAAGTTTATAGGCGTACTGGACAGAGTGAGCATGAAGCTTGAAAACAAGCTTCGTGGCTGTACGAGTGTCAAGACCAAGCTCTTTAAGGGGCTCCAAAGTGTGATGGGTGTAGATGGCTCCACCCGCACCTAACAGATTGGTATGGAGGGTGACTTGAGCTGAGGCCCTTGAGAGATGGCTACATAGGTCGCGGTGCTGTTGCTTGGAGGCCTCAAGCTGGTTCTTGGGCTGGGTGTCTTCACAGTATTTGACCTCCACGAGATGGACGTGCCTCTGTTCTGGAAGGAGCTGACTAGGATGACGGACCTTGGAAGCAGGTGGAGTGGCTGCGGCTGGCGCTGAATGCTCCCTGTTTCCCCCGTGCCCCCCTCTACTTCTCAATGGATACCAGGAATGGGTCCTTGGCACTCTTTTTTTTGGAACAACTATAATTGCATCTGGACTCGTACCAACCTTTGCTACAACGATCCACAATCCTCCATCAACCAGGAAATACCCCTTTCTCAGCACACCTGGGACCTACAAATGATTGCAGTCTGGAACACAGCTGCAAGGATTCATTTAAACAATCATAACCCAGCTTGGCTACAAGGCCTGGCTTCGGCTGTACCAGAAGTTAACTGGAAGCTGCGCAGTATAGGCACCCATTCTACTCTCAGTACAATGCATGCTGATATGCCTGGATTCAATAAATGCCAACGCCTCCCCTCTGACAAACAACAAATATCTAGATATCTTACCTCTCCACACGTAGGTAATCAGGAAGAACTTTTTGTACCTAAGCAATCTAGTCCAACCCTCAAGCTAAAAGTCCCTGACTGGAGGACATGGGCTTACACTGATGGTAGTTGTCAAATCCAGAATGGCAAACAAGAAATTGGAGCAGGAGTCTACTGCCCTCTCACCGATAGCAGAAGTTTTGTCGAGCCCAACGGTGCTGGAATTACCAACACCATATGTCGAGCTGAATTAGCAGCAATTGCTGCTGCCATCACACACGCTTATTCACACATTGCTTCAGACAGTCTCACCTCTCTTCATCAAATACGTAAACAACTTATTTACCCAGAGAAGCACAAACAACATATTCAAGGGGATGTCCTAAAAACCATATCTACCCTCATTAGCAACTCACAAACCAATATTCGTTTCTACAACTTGAAAGTAAAATCTCATGCTGGCATTGCTGGTAACGAATGTGCAGATGCTATTGCAAAATATCAAGCAAGCCAAGCCAATAATAATGTGGCTGATACCGGGATCCCTAGCGCAGGCCCCGGCGGAAATCCCTTTTCTCATATATTTTGGTTAGCCAAAGAGGAAAAAAAAGAACACAATGCTGGCACATCCACAGCTCGTACACCCAATCCTAAAATCACCTACCTCCCCAATCTTCAAAATGCTCTCAAGTCTCATATGCATACAAAACACAGACTTGGATATGCCAACCCCAAAACAGGCTACTACTCATATTATCAGAGTTTGTTACCACATGTAGATAAGAAAATCAGCAATGCCTTTAGGAACATGTCCTGTATATCCACACCCATGAAGCGCACCATCCTACGATATCGCACTGGCACCCTCTATAACCAAAAACATGCGGTTCGTTTCAAAAGGTCTACTGACCCACTATGCCCTCTCCCAGGCTGTCATCAATTAGACAGCGCACTCCACATGCTTTCAGGCTGCCAAAATCATATCATCTCCAGCATGAAAACTGAACGCCACAATGTTGCTGGAAGAATGATCATCAAACTCTTAGCAAAAGCCCGTGGGGAGCAGGCTTGGTTAACATGGAGATAGGGAGTGGTGATAGGTTGGCGCAGCACAACCTTCAAATCCCTGCACATGCATCAAACAGAATTATACCCCCTTACCTCTTTCCAAGAAATTTTTCTAAGAGATCTAGACTCACCTCCAGCCGTCCTGATGCTATACTGATTACTCCCTATAAAGCCAAACCCACTTCTTCTCCTTCTACCTCCTGCTCACACCATCATGCGTTACGCAGCAGACACAACCCCACACTGAGGGCCACAACAGCCAACCGCGTGATGCAACCCCACCAACTGAATGTAAACCAGCGGCATGTGCACTTGATTGAAATCAAGTACTGTGAAGACACGAGACCTGGACAACAGTTGGAGGCGGCACAGCGGCAGCATGCAGACCTTTGCAAACTCATTAATGCAAAAGATGTGACCCTCCACACCATCCTTTTGGGTGTTGGTGGGACCTGCTACACTGAGCACACCCTTAACCAGTTTAAACAACTGGGACTTGACCACCAATGTGCCCATAAACTTGCTCGCAAACTTCATGCCCATTCTGTCATGTATGCCAACAAGCTTGTTACCACTACGTCGGAAATGTTTGGGCTGTTGTTTCAACCATGCTGAAACAACCAGGTCTGGTTGATTGCCTCTTGTTTCAACCAGAATGGTTGTTTCAACCAAAAACAACCACCAAAATGGTTGATTTTGGTTGATTCAATCAGCTGGTTAAAATGCAGTTGTTTCAACTGCTTTTCAACCAACTTTTTGGAAGTGCGTTCTCTAGCCAATTCCAAACCCTGGCCGAATACAAAAATTGGTTGAAACAATCATTGGTTGTTTAGCAATTGTTTCAGTTCCAGAACAACCATGATTGAAACAACCAGAAAAGCCCAAAATGCAAATTCAAAAAACCTTGGCCGAATACCAAAAATGGTTGAAACAACCATTGGTTGTTTAACAATTGTTTCAATTACAAAACAACTGCAATTGAAACAACCATTTTTCTATCCAAAACAACTGCAAAACAACCATGGTTGTTCCAACCATTTTTTGTATTCGGCCAAGGTTTTTTCAATTGGCATTTTTGTGGTTGTTTCTGGTTGAAACAAGCGGGAAACAACAGGCCAAACATTTCCGACGTAGGCGTGCTATTGAAAACAAGAATACTTCTTGCAGCCTGGTTATGGAGCCGGTTGCTTCCAATAACCCTCCAGATCCCCATTAGAGTCTTCTTTTTGTAGCTTCGTGGTGGAGGGGACTCACGGCTCTTCTGAGCCAATGTGTCTCCTCTTCCTTAATTGATGTAGGGAGAGTTTCCTCTGCCTACGTAGTTTTTCTTTTCTTTCTTTCTTTCTGGACGGCAAGAAGTGACTCACTTCTAGGCTCGGAGCCTTTGTTTGTCAGGGAAACGACGAGGGAAAATGTATTTTGGAAGGGTTATATTTGTTGAGTGTTCAGGGATCTGCAGATCCTGTGAAGTAAGGCAATTTGCGCTGCCAACTTGAATTGAATGTCCATGGAGGCAAGGCCTGCCCCAAGGGGGCCTTTACTGACACCTTTAAGGAGGATTATGCTAGCAATCATTCAATGATTGCTCATCAATAATCAATCATTATGATATCATGGCGTTCAATTACCATGTTTGACATATTGAATGTTTACATCCTGAAAGAATGTGGAGGGCAATTTCAGGCTCCCCACAAAGGGGGCATTGTAGACTGGTGGAAATTTTGAAGCGCTCCGCGTGCTTTTGATTGAAGAGGGTACCTGTGTGGCAATTGAAGATATTCCGTTTCATTTAAAAAGGAAGTGTTGGCATGGTCCAGAAGGCAATGCTGATATTTTTATGGACTGTGGTAAGTAGACTTTGGTAATAAGAGTAGTATCTTATCTCGGTGGTAGCCTTTCTAAGTCTGTGTTTAAAGTGCATGTGTGTCCTCAGAGCATCATTAAGGTTGGAAAATTACTTGAACTTCGATAAATCTTTTCAGCCGCTCTTCAGCCGCTTAAGACACATTTCAGCCGAGCCCTGAAATTTCTGACGTTGCTGGAGGAGGGGGAGGTCAGGGTTTGAGTAATCAAGCCCTAGGATGGCTTTGCAGAGGGTTGTGTTTCCCTTATTTTGTTCCGTAATGGTATTAATACTGTCAGCCGCAGATTGGTTATTGACAGGGGATTTCAGCTGGGGCTGGATAGGTTTTATGATGCCGAGCTTTTTCTGCAGGATGCGCCGCTTGATGCTTATGGGTCTTGGATTGTAGTTTTTGTGGCTTGAGAAGACTATTTTTGTGCTTCACGTTTTCAGTGCTACTTGAGAGGAAGTGTTGTTTAATCTGGCTACATCCTGGGCCAGGTCTTCAACTGCCTCTGTGGCGGGTTTGTTGTAGAGTATGCTCAGCTTTGCTGTCACTTTGGCTGATTCCTGATTCAAGTTTTGGGGAAAGGCTATGGCTTTTGCATGGGCTGAATTCAAGAGTTGGAGAATCTCTTCTAGTTCCTGCATTACTCTGTGTGCAGGGTCCTGCAGGGATTGTGTGAAGGCAGTGCGGTCAAAGTGCTGATGGGCATTGTTTGGGGGGCGCAGGTGTAGAGAGGATAGGGATGTGGATTTTAAGAACGCTCGAAGGTGTGCTTACCACAAGGGGGACATGGTCACTGAGGGAGCCCAGTTCCAGGGTGTGGCAATGAGGGCATAATTGAGCTTTTCCTGTAGGGAGGATAACGTCATCATGCGGCTGAACGTATATTTAGTGCAGTTGTAAATGTCCTTACTGGTTGCTTGGCAGCGAGCCCATGGTCTGGTTATTCCCTCTTTGCATGGGGAGAGGTTGCTAGAGAGGAGGAAGTTGCAGTATGGTCTGTCTGCAGGGTAGGTCATGCTGCTAGTGCGATCATCTGCTCTGGCTGTAGCGTTCATATGGACGCGTATCACCATACCACACATATCACCATATGCAAATCACCAATCACCATACCACGCATATCACCATGTGCATGTCACCAATCATGAGGGGAGTGCAATCGCTATGTTTGTGTATTGGAGACTTTACTTGTTCTTGCATTTCAGTCCTGCTTGCAAGAGCTTTCTCCGAGCTCCCAGAGGTCCAGTAGGTGCCTTAGAGCAAAAGGTTAGCATTGATTCCCTAGAGGATGACAGATGCAATGCCCCCCTCAGAGTTTGAATGAGCCACTGAGCATCGCGTGGCTAAGGCAAGAGATCCCGGATGCCGATGGTGCCTCCTGATCTGTCAAAAGCTTGCCACCATTTGTAATTTTAAAGGAGAGCTTCCATCCATGCGCGGGGCTTGCTGTTTTTGCTCAGTTTGGTTTCAGTAAGGACCAGGATATCTGGGTTCTGGGTGGTTAAATGGTGGCCACATTTATCAGCAATCCTTTCCGCTAAGCATGCACAATGTGCATGCACAATGTGTATCCAGCATCAGTTGGGGCTGCTTAGGCTGATTATTAGTGAGGCATAGGTTGCCTGTATACAGCATGTATGTGACTCGCACTTCACTTTTGCCTGTGACAGCCCCTTGCACATTTTCTGTTGAACAATCCATGTTGCTGATGTAAAAGGAAAGCAAAAAGCATGCGGTCTGCTTTAAAAGATCCACTAACCTGTTATGCCCCCTCCCAGGGTGTCATCAATTAGACAGTGTGCCCCACATACTCTCAGGCTGCCAAAATCATATCATCTAACATGAAATCTGAATGCTACAATGCTGCTGGGAGAATGATCCAAAAGCTCCCAGCAAAAGCCCATGGGGAGCAGGCTGGGTAAACACTGACATTTGAAGTGATGATCGGCCGGCGCATCATCCCCTCCAACTTCCTGCACATGCATCAAATAGGACTATACCCCCCTATCTCTGTCTACGTAGTTTCCCAAGAGGTCTAGACTCACATCAAGGCGTCCTGATGCTATATTGGTTATCTGCCACCATGCCAAACCCAATTATTCTTCATCTTGTTCCTCCTCCTCCTCCTCCTCCTCACATCATGTATTACACAGCAGGCATGGCACCACACAGAGGACCAGCACAGCTACCGGCGTAAGACAGCCCCATCAACTGATTGCAAACCAGCAGCACGTGTACTTGATTGAGATCAAATACTGTGAAGACACAAGGCCTGAGGCAACAATAGGAGGCGGCACAGCGGCAGCATGCAGACCTCTGCAAAAATATCAGTGGAAAAGCTGTGACATTACATACCATCCTTCTGGGTGTTAGTGGGACTAGTTATGATGAACATAGGGCAACTAAAACAATTAGGCCTCGAACACCAATGAGCAAGCTTAACTGATGTGGGGAGTATTCCACTGTCCACGTTGATTTCTCTTCTTTTTTGCCTACAGTGCAGCTCAGCCCCGGTGCCCTGGTGCCGCGTGCTGCCAGAGTGCAACAGGCCCAAACTGGTTCCCTTCTTATTGTCTGGTGAGAGAGATTAACGGCCCCTTTTGTACCAATGTCTTCTTACCTTTAATTGATGTAGGGAGCTTTCTCACTCCTACGTGGTTGCTCTTTTCTCCTCTTAGCCAAATCCAAATGGCCTGAAAATTTAACTGGCCTGGAAGAGGTGCTTGTGACCCAGACCACCTTTAGAATGTATGCAATAAATTTGAATTAAGGAACGCACAAATTTCAGAATCAGTGATGATGTGAGGAACAGCTGAGAAGGACGAGAGGCGGTGGTAGTTCCCTACCACACACAGTAATGGTTGCAATGTGACACAAACACTTGCAGCCTTCGTTCAGCAGGACCAGCTGTCTGCTGGCGCATGCGTAACGTTCGTTTGGCCTCAGGGGATTTCAAGGGGAGTCGAGAGGCCTGGAGTCCAGTATCTTGGCTGATCGGGCACAGTGTCAAAATGCTTGCACAGCATCAAAAATTTATAACAAGTCTGATAGAGATCTGTACAACTGAAATCGTGTCTTGCCTTACTGCACCCCCCACCCCCTGTGCAGGGGGTCGAGGGGTGTTCCACGGGGGCCTGCAGATCTCTCGAGCTTACGGGGGCCTGTGCATTTGAAGTGCTCATTCCTGGCATCCCACAGGGATGCCTATATTTGTGCAGGATTCCTTTTCAATTTCACCTATTAAAAGAAAACTACAGGCAAACCCTCCCTATATCAATTAAGCAGAAGGAGACATATTGGATCAGAAGAGCCAGAAGTCGCCCCCCACCACGAACCTACAGAACAGAAAGGGCTAGAGGGGACCTGGAGGATTCCTGGAAGCACCTGGATCCAGGACCTGGCTGTGAGGAGTTTTTGTTTTCAGTGGCATGCCAAGAGGTAACAAGCTTGTTTGCATACATAACAGAATGGGCATGAAGTTTACGAGCAAGCTTAATGGCACGCTGGTGGTCCAGCCCCAGTTGTCCCAGCTGATTAAGGGTATGCTTAGCATAGCACGTTCCAACAACGCCCAGGAGGATGGTATGGAGAGTCACAACCTCTGCACTCATAAGTTTGCAGAGATCTGCATGCTGCCGCTGTGTCGCCTCTATTGTTGTCCAGGCCTCGTGTCTTCACAGTTCTTAATTTCAACAAAGTGCACAGGCTGCTGGTTTGCATTCAGTTGATGATGTTGTCTCACATGGTTACCTGTGCTGGTCTTCTGTGTGGTCCTATGCCTGCTGCATGACACATGGTGTGAGCAGGGAGAAGAAGGAGAAGAAGGAGAAGAAGAAGAAGAAGAAGAAGAAGAAGAAGAAGAAGAAGAAGAAGAAGAAGAAGAAGAAGAAGAAGAAGTGGGCTTGGCATCGTAAGGAGGTAATCAAAATGGCATCAGGATGGCTGGAGGTGTGTCCAGATCTCACAGGAAAACTATAGTATATATATGAAGCAACATGTATGGGGTACGAGGATCTAAACTGACTCAACTGTCTGAAGTTTTTTTTCTTTTCTCCGTTCATTGACTCTGAAAATCATGCATCCTCTTATTTATCAAGATCCATGAAAATTATCCAATAAGGCTCCATGAAAAGTAACCAATTAGCATGTGTCTAGACTGTCTAGACAGATCTGCAGACCAGGCATGCCTTTGTGAAGGGATGGAAAGGCATGTACAAACCTTGGAACAATTCCACAAAGCTCTACAGAGTTGCATGAATGGGCAAGCTTGGTATTTTTTGACAATTCTCCTCTACCTCAGCAGTCTTGGCCTAAGAAGTGAGAATGAGTAGATTGTCGTCCAGTTTGCACTCCAAGCTCTTTCCTCGTGTTGCTACAAAGTCAAATGTTTTGGAAAATCACTACAACTCTTTATTGCACAATCTTGTTCCAAGAGCAAAACAGACACGTCACACTGATGTCATTTCGACAATTGCCGTTCAGAAAATTGCTTAATTGTCGGTTTGTGGACCTAACCATTTAAATGACCTAATCTGTTGAAAGGCGTGAATTAAACTATGGACGCTTGCCATCTTCCGAGCGCAGCAGCCTGACATAGGTCCTGAAGAATTACCTCCGCCTCCAACATGCAGCTACTTTGAGGTGCGAGGTTGTTAGGCTTGCATGTGCTGGCTTGCATGTGCTGAACCATTTTGATATCACCCTGAGCCAATACACCCCTGGTAAACTGTCTCTCCCATCCATAAGCATCCAGGAAAATCCACCTGACACTTGCTCAGGTGGATGGGCACTTGGCTGGTGGGGGGCTGCAGGCTCGCTCTTGCAGTTGGCTCAGCAGCAGTGCCAGCTTGGATATGCTTCGGGCCAACCGCGCTTGCACGCACATGGGCTACTGCCGTGGCACAGTGTGAATCCAGAGCACAGCAATGTGAAGCGGGGCCGGGGAGCTCGGTTTTCGTGGACCATGCTTGCATGCATGGCGGTTCTTCAGGGACGCAGCTCCTCGAATGCATTTATGCCACAGCGAGCCGCATGCTCCTGCACCGCATGCTGCTCAGCATGCTTGGGCTCTCCATCATACTGTTTGGTGTGTGGCTTGCCACTAAGCTGCTTCACCAGCAGCATGGCGATGCAAGCATGAGGGTGCAGGGGCAGGAGCAGCAGCAGCAGGAAAATACAAATGGCAGTGCGCCTGGATCCAACAGCACATCTGGGGAAGAGAACAATCAGCAACAAGTAAGCGGCAGCGTGCAAGGCGCACGCTGCGGCATGGGAGGACAGTGTTGGGCAGTGCTCAGGGCCTGCTCCAAATTTTGGACGACCAGCAGGTGTGTGTGTGTGTGTGTGTGTGTGTGTGTGTGTGTGTGTGTGTGTGTGTGTGTGTGTTTGTGTGTGTGTGTGTGCGCGCGTGTGTGTGTGCGTGTGTGTGCGTGTGTGTGTGTTTGTGTGTGTTTGTGTGTGTGTGTGTATGTGTGTGTGTGTGTGTGTGTGTGTGTGTGTGTGTGTGTGTGTGTGTGTGTGTGCACGCGCACGTGCACGTGCACGCGTGCTAGTGCATGCAATCGCGTTTCCAGGGGTTGCTAGCACAAGCATGCTGGGTCGCTTAGTTTCTTGAGGTGTGTTGGTAACCGTGCAACTTGCCCAGCGTGCCCTGACCTGAACGCTGCTCCTTTCAGAATGGTTCGAGAGGCCTGTTCTGAATGGATGATGCTTGTTGCCCTGGATGGATAGAATGATGCCTGCTGCCTGGGCTTTATAATAAGATGCCTGCTGCCTGGGATGGATAGAATGATGCCTGCTGCCCTGACCTCTCACAGGTCACTAGAGTGGTGGCCTGCAGCTCAGGCTCATTGTTGTCATCAAGACCTGATTGCACACATGGGTGACGCGTGTCCCACTGAGCTGGCCTATGTGGTTTGCCAGATGTCGCACCTCTGTCGTTTGTGTCCCAGACCTGCTGTTTGACCTCAGGGCTGCGAGGCGGCCCATGCCTTGGCCTGTATTCACAAGCACGATTGCGTCAGTGTTGCTTTCTGCAGACAACGCTCTCATGCGTTTTAATGCAGTCACCCATACAATGAACTTGTGTGGGTCAATGGATCATGGATGCCATCAAACATCTCTTGCCTGGATAGTTGTGTTGCTGCTGCGTGCTTGTTGCACTTGAAGCTGAAGGCGTTGGCTGGAGGAGAGGTGTAGGGAGGTGCTGTTCTCCAGGGCCGTCCGTGCCTTGGATGGATTGAACATCTTGTGTTGCTGCTTGAGCTTGCTGCACCTGAAGGCTCGGCCGCTGGCTGGAAGAGTGGTGTGAGGGGATGCTGGACCCCAGGGCCATCCATGTCTTGAATAGATTGAACATCTTGTGTTGCTGCTTGTGCTTGATTCACCTGAAGGCTCGGCCGCTGGCTGGAAGAGAGGTGTGAGGGGACGCTGCCCTCTGGGGCTGTGCCCTACCTCCTGGCGGCCATCATTGGCGCATGCCACATGTTGTTGGGCCTATTTTCTGGTGCGTGCTCTTCATGCCTCACTTGTTGGGCCTGCTTTCTGGTGCGCGCTTTTCGTGCCGCACATTGTTGGACCTGCTGTCTGGTGCATGCTTTCCATGCCACATGTTGTTGGGCTTGCTGTCTGGTGCATGCTTTCCATGCCTCACGTGTTGTTTGTTGGGCCTGCTGTCCGGTGCATGCTTTCCATGCCACACGTTGTTCGGCCTGGTCTCTGGTGCGTGGTTTTCATGCCACATGTTGCCGGGCCTGCCACCAGAACTCTGATGTGTGAATGCCGGATGATCAGTGCATGCAGCAGATCAGAGGCACGAGGTGAAGCAGCTGCCTCTGTGTGTGTTTGTGTGATGACTGTCATTCAACCAAGTTATCCTCGCGTACTAGTCCCCGCTCCATGCTGCATTGGGTGTGGGCATGCTGTACACAGAAGGCTTCTTGGAGAAAAAAAGTGTGCTTTCTGCCCCACTCGTGCCTCCCAATGCGTGTTGCCTCCCTTGCTTTGCGTCATTCCCTGCCGTCAATCTCCTGCGGTGTTGGCTGCGCCTGTGCCTAAAGAGTGTGTCGTAAAGAGTGTGTCGTGTGTGTCGTGTGTCATAAAGAGTGTGTCGTAAAGAGTGTGCCTAAAGAGTGTGTCGTACAGAGTGTGTCGGCTGCCTGGCTGGATGCGCCAGTGTCAACCGGGTGACTGGATGACACTGGCAAAAGTGTGGCTTCAGTTGACTTTTAGCACCAAACTCTGAAGAATCCAATGGAGGTGGCTGGCCGCTAGCTGTGTGCCAGTTGCTCCTCCATGCCCCTGCATCTGCACACTGTTCCTGATCCTGAAAGTGTGTGCCATTGTGAGTGTCTTCCTCATCCTTCACACCTCCACGCGCCGGCATTCGCTCGCTGTTCCTAACCATAGAGGTGTGTGTGTGTGTGTGCCATATGGCCTCACCTACAACTGCCTGCCTGCGCAGGTACTCACTTGTTGTGCAGGCAATCACTCGTTGCTCATCCTCATTCATTCATTCTCATTGCACAGGCACTCACGCGCTGTTCCTGGTCATAGAGGTGTGTGCCGTGAGTGGCCTCACCTACTCCCTGGCCTCCAGACACACAGCACGCTGCGTGCGGGTGGGTGATATGTGCTGTCCAAAGCTAGTGTGAAGCGGATATTTGTACTTGTAGGTGGTTACCTGGCTGCTCTTTGTGACTGTTGTAGATTGAAGAGGAAAGACAGAGGAAACTGGGAAGAGAGCTGGTGCACCTTAACTCAGGCCAACTATATCCTAGTTGCAGGCCTGTGCCTTTAAAACTCGAAAAGCTGGGAAGGTGACCTTATTATTCTTCCAAGGGCTGGTAGTTGGTACGCAAGGTGGCAGTGCACTAAGGCGCTTGATGCTCAATCTCTTTGCTTCCATTTTTGCGCATGCACCCTGTGCAGGCCCTTGCTGACAAGGCTGCCCTGCGTTGGGCACTGCGAGCTGGTGCTCCTCATGGTTTTGCGCATGTACCGTGATTGGTTCAGGCCACCATCGCCACAACTGACGTCCATTGTTGCTGCTCATGTTTCCTTACATCATCATGCCTGCACCGGGCCATTGCCAATGAGGCTGCCATGCGCTTGGTGGCGCTGTGCTGCTATGACTTTGCCCATTGTCACTCCAAATCCTTGCAAACCCTCTTTTATTTATGTGTCAGGCCATTGCCAACGAGGCTGCTGTGCGCTTGGTGGCGCTGCACCGCCAAAATGAGGAACTGGCGGATGAAAAGGAGGAGCTGGAGGTAGGCTCAGGCTCCGGCTCCTTCCGTAGCTCTCAGAATGCTGCAGTCATGTGCACTACCAAGATTGCAACTCATTATGAGTAGCTGGAAGTGGGCAGGCAAGGTTATGGCCAGTGACTCTTCATCAGCTACAACAGCTGGAGTGCTTGTATTTGTTGCCACTTAATGAGCGCAGTAAACATGCTGCGTATGGTACAGAGGCAGGAAACCATTTGCACGATGATACCTTCATGATTCGTAAGGTAAGAGCAAACCAAAGGTTCCAAAAAGATAAGCCTTATAGGGTAAGGCAAAGCTTGACATGTGAATCATCAAAGGCAAGATGCCGAAGTGAGGTAGCCTGTGGAAGGTGCCAAGTGAGGCGCAGGGAGAAACAGCTTCAATCCTCAACCTGTGTAACAACACTTGTTTGTGTGGCTCATCAGAGCACGAAACATAAATTGTGTTTTGTGCATGATTATTTTTTTTTGCAGGCAGAGCTTCAAGCCGTGGCACAGAACCCGCAGCCAGCTCTGCATGCAGGCAGCCCTGCAGGTAAGGGGAAAGGGAGATCACAATCACACACATACACGCACATGCACACATACACGCACACACGCATGTACACACGCACACACACACACACGCACACACACACATATATACACACACGCACACTTACATACACACTCACAAACATACAAGCACACACACGCGCTTGCACAAGCTCATGCTTGAACGTACCTGATTGCGCAGGACTAACGTTGCACACACACACACACACACACACACACACACACACACACACACCAGAGGAATGCTTGTTCTTGCTTTGACCTAGCCAGCCCTGCTTGTGATTGCTTTTGTTCATGTTGTTGGGCAGTCATGGGGGTAGGGTGCCTTAAAGCATGCAAGGCCTTGCCCCCCTGCACCAAGGGCACAAACTGAGTGCATTAGGGCATCATTGTTTACGTCCGTGTCCTGGAATGCTCTTTGCCCTTTATGCTGGTCATCTGATGCCCTGGGCAGACAGCATTTGAGCTCGCAATGCATATGGATGGCGTGAAGTCTCGATGCAGTTGAGCTTGCGGTGCATGAATTGCACTTCCACACGAAGCAGTTGTGGCCACGATGCATTGCAAGGTAAATTACTCACGATGTTTTTGAGCTCATGGTGCATGAACGGCATTCACTCAAGATTTCATGGTTGTGCAGATCACTTGCAGGCCTAATCCCGCAAGTGCTGGACCTCTGATGCCCCGAGGAGGTTCTCCCCACACGGATGATATTTGGAGTCATGGTGAATTGGTGGCACCTCGGGCCATGATGCACTGTTTGCGCGATCCATTTTGCGCGCAGACCTCATCCTGGAGATGCTGGACCTGATGCTCCAAGGCGGGTCTCCCCACGCAGATGACCTCTTGATACTGCGCAATTTCATCCTGAGTGGAGGTCAACGGCAGGACATGTACCAGCCGCTTGAACTATGGGAGCACCTCCACGCGCCAGGCATGGAGGTGCGCGCATATGTGTGTGATGCGTGTGTGTTTGCTGTGTGTGTATGTGATGTCCTCGCTTTCCCTCTTTGCTTTTCGCTTGGCATTCCTAGCAACCACACTGGCTCCACGCAATGCTCGGCGCCCACATTCCATACAGGCATGTAAGCTGCATGAGTAAGTGCATGCGTAGTGGATGAGTAACAGTGTATTATCTGTACATTTCCTTGTAAACATGTAGGTGAGTATATGCATGTGTGGTGGATGCCTGCCTGCTGCCTGATGCAAAGGTTGCCCTGCTCCTGTCCACTTCACTTGCCCTGAGTTGCAATGCTTGTTCGTGGATGCCTGCCTGTAGCCTGATATGGAAGCGGCCCTGTTCCAGCAATTGCTTTCCCATAACTGTACCTGAGCTGAACCTACGTGTGCATATTGTGGTGGATGCCTGCAGCCGGACGTCGAGGCGGCCCTGTTCCAGCAATTGGGCTTCTCCATGACGAGGCACACGCCAGGTAACTTGGCAGGCATGAAAGGAAAGAGCATGCCTGGCTCTCGTGTGTGTGTATGTGTGTGTGCGCGCGTGCTTGCGTGCAGGCATGCGCACGCGCGCTTGGCCTGACTTCTCAGCCAAGCCTCAAAGTCTAGGACAAGGGTGAAGGGCGCTTGCATTGGCATCACTTTTCCTCGCCCAGAGCCATACAGGGTGCGCACTGACTGGCAGATCAAGCCCTGAGTGAGGCACCAAAATGAGCAAGGAGCGCTGGCGCCGGCGTGTTTTTCCTCGTACTGCAGAGTCCTGCAAGGGTGCGCATTGATTTTGGCAGTTGAAGCCCCTGGGTGGGGCACCAAACATAAGACTTGCCCCCTCACCTGAAGGACCAACCTTGACGGGAACAGTGGGCCACAGCAACTCATGCAAAAATCATGGCCACCTATTTTTCACACCGCTACCGCTTGATCACCCTCGCTCATTCCCAGGTTGGACAGCCCAGGATGGGATGTAGTCCCTGTGCTCAGGGTTGCACACAGGGCAACGTAAGTCAGGGAGCAGCAGCTCCGAGCTTTTGGCGCCGGAGGAGGCCAGCAATGCTGAAGACAGGTAGGCTCAGGCAAAGGTACAGGGCACCTGCACTGGCTCTTTGCGCTTGGTTTATTGCACTTAGGCTCAGGTAGAGATATAGAGTGTCTGCATTGGCTTATTGCGCAGCAAAATATGCCATGCAGCTCCCATTACCAGTCTGCTAGAAGCAGCACTGTGTGTGTGTGTATGTGTGTGTGTGTGTCCCTGCGCATGTGCACACCCTCAACATCTACCGGTTGTCTCCTTGCAGCAGCTTCATGATGCTCATGCTGCTTGCCTCTGCCTGCTTTTAAGCCCGACGCAAAGTGCGCGTACGCATGTGTGCGCGCGCGTGTATGTGTGTGTGTGTGTGTGTGTGTGTGTGTGTGTGCGCGTGCGCGCCCCCTCGACATCTACTAGTCGTCTCCCTGCAGCAGCACAGAGATGTTCATGCCACTTGCTTCTGCCTGCTTCCAGGCCCAATGCAAACTGCCAGATGTACATGCCAGTTGCTTCTCCCTAATGTGCATGCCCCTTGCTTTTGCCTGGTGTTCATGCCACTTCCCTCTGTCTGCTCCCAGGCCTGATGCAAACAGCGTGCCAGAAGGAGGTCCCAGCTCCGACAGCTACCTGATGAGCATGCTGGCCGCCCTAGCATATGACAGTAGCAGCTTTGAGCAGGCAGAGGGCCGCGCACCCAGTACGTGTGCATTGTGTCAGTATTTGTATTTTATTGTGGTTGCATTGCATTAAATTTGTGTTGCGTACAACAGCAGCAGCTTTGAGCAGGCAGAGGGCCGCGCACCCAGTGCATGTGCATTGAAACAGCGTTGTGAGTGCATTGAGCGTTTGCGTTGTGAGTGCATTGAGTTTGAATTGTGTACGACAGCAGCAGCTTGAGAAGCCAGAAGGCCGCGCATCCAGTGCGTCTGCGTGTGTCCCTTGCAATCTAGTGTCGCACATGCACATGCACAAGCGCACACATTTCACACGCTTTCATACTTTCACACTTCACATAGTGTACTTGCATTCGTACAGGCCGCTCCAAGAGCTCCATGCACCTGTTTTAGCTGTGGATAAGGCACTGATGCACACACACATGCTTGCATTTGCACAGGCCGCTCCACGAGCTCCATGCGCCTGTCCAAGCTGTGGGTACGGCAGCAGGGCCAACTATCGCTGCCAGGTGAGGCAGTGCGCGCTCGTGTGCCTGTGTCATTTTTGTCATAAAGAACTTAAGTGGATGATGCAGCTGGGCCCACTAACGCCGCAAGATGAGGCAGTGCGCGCTCGTGTGCCTGTATCACTTTTGTCATAAAGAACTAAAGTGGATGACGCAGCTGGGCCCATTAACGCCGCAAGGTGAGGCAGTGCGCGCTCGTGTGCCTGTGTCACTTTTGTCATAAAGAACTAAAGTGGATGACGCAGCTGGATTAACTATCGCCGCCAGGTGAGGCAGTGCGCGCTCGTGTGCCTGTATCATTTTTGTCATAAAGAACCAAAGTGGATGACGCAGCTGAACCAACTATCGCCGCCAAGTGAGGCAGTGCGCGCTTGTGTGCCTGTGTCATTTTTGTCATAAAGAACTAAAGTGGATGACGCAGCTGGGTTAACTATCGCCGCCAGGTGAGGCAGTGCGCGCTCGTGTGCCTGTGTCACTTTTGTCATAAAGAACTGAAGTGGATGACGCAGCTGGGTTAACTATCGCCGCCAGGTGAGGCAGTGCGCGCTCGTGTGCCTGTGTCACTTTTGTCATAAAGAACTGAAGTGGATGACGCAGCTGGGTTAACTATCGCCGCCAGGTGAGGCAGTGCGCGCTCGTGTGCCTGTGTCACTTTTGTCATAAAGAACTGAAGTGGATGACGCAGCTGGGCCCACTAACGCCGCAAGATGAGGCAGTGCGCGCTCGTGTGCCTGTGTCACTTTTGTCATAAAGAACTGAAGTGGATGACGCAGCTGGGCCCACTAACGCCGCAAGATGAGGCAGTGCGCGCTCGTGTGCCTGTGTCACTTTTGTCATAAAGAACTGAAGTGGATGACGCAGCTGGGCCCATTAACGCCGCAAGATGAGGCAGTGCGGGCTCATTTGCCTGTGTCACTTTTGTCATAAAGAACTGAAGTGGATGACGCAGCTGGGCCCACTAACGCCGCAAGATGAGGCAGTGCGTGCTCGTGTGCCTGTGTCACTTTTGTCATAAAGAACTGAAGTGGATGACGCAGCTGGGCCCATTAACGCCGCAAGATGAGGCAGTGCGGGCTCATTTGCCTGTGTCACTTTTGTCATAAAGAACTGAAGTGGATGACGCAGCTGGGCCCACTAACGCCGCAAGATGAGGCAGTGCGTGCTCGTGTGCCTGTGTCACTTTTGTCATAAAGAACTGAAGTGGATGACGCAGCTGGGCCCATTAACGCCGCAAGATGAGGCAGTTCGGGCTCATTTGCCTGTGTCACCAATGGTGAACAGTGTCATAAAGAACGACAGTGCTTGAAAACTGGGCCCGCGCTCCTGCACTGCAGACCCACGGCAATGTGTGTAAGCACGGAAAGAGGGTGTGCCTTCCCCTGGGTGCGGCACTGTTTGAGGAATTGCACCTGTGTAGGTGTTTTGGACGAGATGGGTTGAGTGATTGGGACAAGGTGCATATCCTGCATTTACTATAGGTATGAGTCACAGGATTATCACACACACACACACACACACACCGAGGAGATGGAATAGAGGTTGTTTGTCCCAGGGCTGTTATTGCCATGTATGTTGTACTCAACGTGTGCAGACCGACATGGAATGACTGACGGTAATCCAGGATTGCCAAGTCTTAGACCAAGGCTACTGGCTCATGTTGTTGGGAACTGATTTCAAAGGATAAGCGGTGCAAGCATGGGAAGCTTTTGGAAAATAAGCACTGCATGCAGTTCTGCTGGTGGCTTGTCTGCTGGTTTGGACACCCACCCACGACCTCACCTGCCCGGTGGGCATGTGTTCATAGGATTAAGCTTGATGCACATAAAGCGTGCCATCCCGCAAAAATAATGTGTTGAAGGGGTGCGGGATGACTGCAGACGACCAATCAAACACCTGTTCTTGAGCGTGCAGGAATGTGTGTGATAGCAAAAGTGTCTTTGAGCAAAGTTTTTTGAGCAGGTCGTTAGATGCAGGAAGATTGTGTGCAGCTAAATGAAGTTTTTTTTTTGAAGTGCAGCTTAACAAGGGTGCAAGAGATTGCGCGTCTTGCGCGTCTCCACATACAGGAGCAGTGAGTAGCTTGCCCATGCAACCCTAATTATACCCATAATAAGCTCCAGGGCAAGCAGGGGCTAATTGCCTCCAGAAGGGAACATGGGGGCACCCAAAAATGAATACAGAGACGGTGCAAGGTTGAGGCGTGCACCGCAAATTTTTTTTTTTTCGGGGGTGTGGAACAATTCCATTATGTTTGGTACATGCAAAAGGGCATGCATTCAATTCATGCGTGCATCCTCCTGAAGATCTCCTCCCTGCCCCCCCCCTCCCCAGAAAAACAAAAGTGCGCGCGCACACACATGCGCACACACACACAACGCACGCACACACACACATATCCACATGCATGTGCGCATATGTGACATGTTTTCAGGCCTGGACTCTACCATTGCCGATCCTGGCCTGGTCAAGGTGGAGCCCTCCAGCGTAGGCTACCTGCCACCCAATGCTGCCCCACTCTCTGGGCACCTTGCGCACCAAGCTGGCAGAAGGAGCATGCCGGCCAACTCCACGCTGCACGGCACACAGGTGATTGGGAGCATTGCAGTGGATGATATGCCAGTGTGTGTATATGTGTGTGTGTGTGCGCGCTTAGTTCTCAACTATAACGCAATCATGTGCACACACTGCTCGCTCATTTTTCACCAGCCCCATGCACCATCGCTCGTCCCTTTCCCTCCCTTATGAACACCTTAAACCCTGCAGCTCAATTCTTTGTGTGCTTCTTAATTGGCACGTGATTGATTATGGTGTTCTCACTCTCGCCTGCAGGAGTTCGTGCCGCAGCATAACGCGAGTGGGGGGGGAGGCAACAGCGTATACAGTGGCGCTGTGGGTCACGGTAGTCAAAGTGGCATGAGCTTGCAGCGCTCACAAGGTATTGATGCTAGTTGCGCCTTTGTCCTCATTCTATATTCCCAGTGAAGTTCCTCCTGAAACTCAATTTGTGTGAGCATGCCACTCCCTGCATGCCACTCTTGCATGGCAATCCCTGCATGCAATCAATGCTTCCCTTGCGCTGGGTGATGCGGCCCTAGTAGACACTGTCCTTGGTACTGCATGAACCTGCGTCTCACGTCTGTCAGTCTCGCCCCACCTTGCCCTACCTCGCCTCACTCTGCCCCGCCTTGCCTCAACTTTTTTTTTTAAAGATCAACCCAGGAAGACGCCAGTGTCTCACCTTGCGCCTCGTCGGTTGCACCTTGTGTCTCACCTGCGCCTTGCCTCATCTAACCCTCACCTTTCTGGTAAATGCCATGAAACTGTGTCTCACCCTGTGTCTCACCTTGCGTCTCATCTGTGGTTGCACATTATGTCTCACCTTAATCTGGCCTTGCCTCGCCTCACCTTGCAAGGTGAGGCTTGTTATGCGCTGCCTCACCTCACTCCTGGCCTCACTCTGCCCCACCTTATCTAAAGGTCAACGCAATAAAGTTTTGTCTTTCACTTGCTGTCACGCCCTACGTCTCATCTCGTGCCTGCACCTTGTGCCTCACCCTCTCTGTCTCACCTGTTGCCCGCACCTTGTGCCTCACCCTCTCTGTGTCTCCTGTTGCCCGCACCTTGTGCCTCACCCTCTCTGTCTCGCCTTGTGCCTCTCAGGAGCAGCAGATGGTGGCCGATTGAACTTGGGCGGGGGGCCGCTGGCAAGCTGCAGCCAAGGTAGCAATGCAGTGGCGCTCCAGAGGGGGGAGGTCAGCCGGCGGATGCCCCAGCACGCATGCAGCAGTTGTGAGTTGAAGGGTCTCGCTACGACATTCCCCTTCATGTGCACAAGTCTGTGTGCCATGCATCCCATGCATATTTGTATGCTTATGTGTCTTGCTTTTGGTGGCAGAGGTAGGGTTTCGGTGCTTGTGTTGCATGAGTTGCAAGGGGCTCATGCGTGCAGGTGCTCTTTGCATGGATTTGTGGTGGCTGGGGGTCCTAAGCATGGGGTGAAGACCAGGCCAGGTGTTACGAGAACAAGCCATGAGTGTGCCAGGAGTTGGGTGCATGCACCCAAGAAACAACCTGATTGCTCTTGCACACCTATGCGCATGCGCGAGAGAAGCGCGCATGCACACACACATGCACATGTACTGAAGCCTTTGCACTTTTAACTCTTTTGCCGGCAATCCAGTTGGTGGCATGCCGTCAACCACCTCCGTGAGCAACAGGAGCAACAGGAGCTCCCAATCTGAGTCGCAGTCTCAGGTAAGCTCGTTGAGAGGGGCCCCAGGCACTGCTTTACTTCTGCACCATGCAAAAGCAGAGGCTTGAGGGAAGCGTGGGTCACCCTAGACCTGACAAATAGGACCTACACAGCATGCACAAGAGCAGTCCATTGTGAAAGGTGGAAAGTAGAAATTTATATAATATTGGACTCCTTCAAGCCTGGTGCTTGGACTAATTGTGCTGGCCTGGAACATGGATAAGGTGGTGGTAGTGGTGGTGGTGCTCCTGGTTCTTGCTGTTTGAAACACATACATTTGCCCTTCATTGCTGAGAAGCGCATTTCGTACATTGCACGTGGTGCTAAGCATCACGCACAATGCATACCTGCACACCAGACTGGGGCGCGAATGAACCAACATCTGGACGCATCTACAAACACCGCTCTCACACAATCAGCAGGCATGCTTGCCCCCTTAGCACAATCCCTAGGTTCTATGGGCCTTTCAGCATCCCATACTTTCAGGGCTGCCTGTTCCATGTATCGTTACGCCATACGTTCACGTCTTCCTGCAAAACAAATGAAAAAATGTACGGCATCTTGTGCAGGATCGACCTGCCCTGCACTTCTTAGAGGCCCTGCTTATTCTAACTTATAGTTCCCTGCTCTAAAAGCCCTTGTCTTGGAGTGTCCCATTAATGCAACCTTCAAGTCACGCACCTTTGATTTGCCTTGTGAAGTACCCTGCTGTCGCCGCCCTTGTTTGTTCTTTCATTTAAACTAATATGCACATGCGCAGCAAGAATGCATGCATGCGCTGCACGCACACCTCTTGCTTCGCCTTCTTGCCCCCTTCAAGGGCCATGTGCTCCTAGAATGGTGTTTGTTCATCCTCCCCTTTGCTTGCTCTATAACTAGTGTATCAATGTTTGGCCATGTAGCTTTGTGGGCTCTTGCGCTCACCTCAAATGCACAAGCACGCCATATGTGCTCGCTCCCTGTGTGTAACAATCATACTTAAGGCCTGCTCCCCATCCCTTGGACTGCTCTCCATTGCGGTTTGGGCAATGCCTTTTCCCGAGCGTTGTACTGTGCTCCTCCCGCCTACCATTCTTTCAGGGCCCCGAGTACTTGGAGGCACGTGTGGCTGCCCCCGTCTTCCCCCGTTTTGTTGGCTCTGCCCCCACCCCGTCCACCCTGCTGCAAAGCGATACTACGGCGCAAGATACGGCGCAAGATGCCGCAGAGGAGAGTGGCCACAGTGGTCCACTACCTTGGGACCCTTATGCCCCCCTCCAGCAGCGTCAAAGCCAGCAGCAGCAACAGCAGCAGCATAAAACCAGGCTGCAGAGGCTCTCTGAATTCCTGCGGGCACCTCTTGCTGGCGGCACGGGTGGGGGTGGGGCCAAAGCGCTGCTACACTCAGCAAGGGGGGGCCCAGGACCAAGGGCCTCAGGTGTGTGTGTATGTGTGTGTGCAGCCGTGTTGCATGTGATCTAGGTGGTCTGATCTGGATGGCTTGGTACTTTCCTGCTTTCAGGCTGCTCCTCACCATTTTTGCTTGCCCCCTTGCGTCTGTGCTGCAGCTCCTCTCTTCCTGGCCCCCACTTCCTTGCTTCCGTGCCTCCTTGCTTCCTCGCTTGTTTGCCTTTATGCCTCCTTGATTCCTTGATCCCTTGCTTCCTTGCTTCCTCGCTCCAGCATCGTACTCCCTTGCTACCTTGCTTCCTTGCTCCCGCTTTGTGATTCCTTGCTTCCTTGCTGCCTTGCTCCTGCTCCTTGATGGTGTCCATTCAGAGCCTCTCCTCCTTCTAGTATGACCCCTTACTTTGTAGCTAGGAGTGACCAAATTCATGTGTTCCCTCCATTTTACATTCGGTGAATGATACTGCTCACAATTTTGAATGTATGCGTGGTTAGACAGAAACGGACCGACAACCCTGCACTTTTGGGCATTGTGTGTGACTGCATGCGCGTGAGGCATCCCTCCCAAAGAGTCCTATCCAGAAAGGAACTTGCCTAGCAAAGGCGTCCTAGAGCTCCAATAGAGGAAATACCCCTCATTCCCTGACCACCTGCTGCAAGTGTGTGCGTCCCGCACCTTGCCCCTTGTTTGCTTATTTTGGTTCAAGTACGCGTGTTTATCCGCGCCAGACATTTGCAGCTCAGCACGAATTCTGCACCATGATTCTCAGTACGTCAAGTGTGTCCCCTTGCGCGCAGGCGCAGCCAGCATTGGTGGTGGCCCGTACCAGCCAATGATGCGTAGCTACGCGCACGAGGCTCCCTACACATCCGATTTCTTGTACGCTCCTGGAACAGGCCCTGGCCAGGCCTCTGGCGCCTCCTTTACCATGGGCCGCTCCTCCCTCTCCACTGGCAACCTACAGGCAAGGCCTGCGTGTGGGGGTTGAGGGAAGGGGTGGAAAAAGAGAGACAGACAGAGAGAGAGAGAGAGAGAGAGAGAGAGAGAGAGGGGGGGGGGGGGAGGGGGGGCAACTCTGTGTATATGTGTGTGTTCTTGCGTGCTATTGCATATTTATGTATATTTTCGAAGGAGAGCATGCTTGGTTTAGTGGCATGCAATTCAGATGCTGCGGCGGCTCAAAGCAACAGGTAAACAATCTTTTCAGCCAATATGGTGGACTATACTCATGCTGAAAATATTGCTCTCCCTCTCAGTACTTTTGTGCCACCTGACTCCCCTCAAATCACTTTTATGGCTGCCATGTAGTCTACGGCATGCTCGATGGCTGCACGCGGTGGAATTGCCATGTAGCCTACGGCTGCCTTGGTTCCCCTCATGCCACTTTTTGATGACTGCTGTGTAGCCTACTGCACGCTCTACAATGGTTGTGTAGCTGCTGGTTGTTTGCGGTTCCTCTCGTGTTACGTTGGTGACTGTGCTGTGTTGCCTGTGGGAGAAGGGAAGAAAGGTCGTGCAGCAGAGGCCTTGCTGCGTGCATTGAGGAAAGTCCTCCCTGCTTGTGTTCATCCCAGGAATGTGCTGTCTCGATGAGGCTCTCCTGCCTCTGTTGCCTGTAGGGTCTGCCTCACTTCCTCCAGCAGCAGCATCAGCAGCAGCAGCAGCAGCTTAGGTACCCTTACCCCAGGCATATGGCGCTGCCTGAGCATGCGCAGCAGCAGCAGCAGCAGCAGCAGCAGCAGCAGCAGGCAATACCGCGCACTGCGCAGCATAGCTTTGAGGGAGGGGCCAGCAGGACAGGTCCCTGGATCCATGCTTCCTTGGACCGCCACAGATCATATGAGGTGATTGTTCAATGTCACTGGGCGCGCGTGTGTGCGTACGTGTGCGTGTGTGTGTGTGTGTGTGTGTGTGTGTGTGTGTGTGTGTGTGTGTGCGGGGGGGGGGGGCTCAGGCGTGGGAGTGAGTGGGTGCGTGTGTGTGTTCTGCCCCATGAGCTCTGCGTAGCATGCTCTCTGAAGGCCTGGACGTACTTCAACAATCGTGCACACATATAGCAGTGGGCGCTGCTTGTTATTTACATGCACACGCACGCGCACAACAGTGTGCACTACCCGTCGTCCATGTACACGTGCAGGACCCAGGTCCTCTCTACCCCCCCCCCCCCCCCCCCCCCCCGCATTCCCCACCGCTTGCTGCATGGACACCCCCCCTCGCTCAACTGGCCACGCAGCATGCGGCTACAAAACCACAACACACACAAGCACGCTACCTGCCCTTCACATGCATGTGCAGGTTCCAAGTCCCCTGTTCCCCAGCACCTTCTCCCTGCCTTCCCCGCCGCTTGCTGCACGGAGGCCCTCCCTCGCGTTGATGACCACGCAGCACGCGCTCACAGAGCCGCGGCACGCGCAGCAGGCTGGGCAAGCATCACAGCACGCAGCATTGCAGCGTGCTCCGGTACAGCTGCAGAGTGCCTCAGGACAGCCCAGTGAGGAGCTGCTGTCTGGAACCGTGGCGCTGGGTTTGCTGGACAGTGCGGCACGGCCCAAGTCGCTGAGGTGGGATGGGTCGATGCTGGGAAGTGCGCCCCGCTTTGGGCTGGCTTGTGCAATGCAAGGTGTCCTCTCATTTTGGCGGGGGGGGGGGGGGGGGGGGTAATGGGGATGCAAACGGAGTTTGGCCGAGCTCCGTGCATTACCTTTTGACTGTGCATGTGTTGTGCTAAGGCATGTATTGAGTCAATGTGTGTATACACGTGTGTTTGCATGTGTATATGTGTGCATGTACATTTGTGTGTGTGTGTGTGTGTGTGTGTGTGTGCCAAGGCATGTACTATGCCGGTGTGTGCACTGCCGGTGTGTGGGGTGTGCTGGTGCATGCGTTTTGCCGGTGCATACATAGTGCCTCGGCATGTGTTGGACTGCAGAGCATTCGTTGTACCTATGCGTGAACTGTGCCAGTGCGGGTGTCGTATGGTGCAACTTGTACCAGTGCAAGCACCGTACCTAGGCTTGTTCCAGTGCGTGTTCTGAGGCATAAGCCCAGTGCATGTGTTGTGTCTACGCACACATTGTGCTGGAGCTCGCACAGCCCGAGAGCCAGTGCTGTGTGCCTACATGCATGTGCTGTGTGCCTAACTGTGCTGTGCCTGTATGCATGTGCTGGGTGCCATCCATGGGACCCTGGAATACATTCACACACACATACACACACACACATACACACACACACACACACAGGGGCACAGCCCTCACTGGTCGCCCACAGCGCGCCACATCAGCACAGCTTGCGCAGCATGCGCAGCAGCCGGAGGGCAGGGGGCATTCAGAAGAGGGCCGGCCGGCCTCCCAGCATCCCCTGCGTCGCAGCATGCACAGCATGCCCCCCCGGTTGGCGGCAGGCGGTGGCGCCAGGTCATCATTGGGCGCAGAACTTTGCACTCAGGGCTTCTCTAAGAGTGGGCCGCTGCAGGTGAGAGAGCTTGTTACATGTGTATCTACAATGCTGGAGGAATCGTGACAAAATGTGTGTATATTTGTGTGATTTTATAGGTTCTTGGAAGCCCACAATCGCGAGGTGTGAAGGTACTGACATGCAAACCGTGCATGTGATGATGCTTTCACAGCCATGCTTGTATCACAAGCTAGTATGGGCAAATGTGTACACATGCGCACACACGCACACACACATGCACGCATCTGCACGCGCGCACACACACACACACGCACACATGCACGCATCCGCACACACACGTGCAGCACATCTTGCTGGAGCCTATGGTGCCCCCTTTCAAGCAGCTTGGCCCGCTGCAGCAGCAACAAGCGCAGATCTCTGCAGGCCTCGTTGACACTGTGGCCATGCAGCGTGACATCTCCCTGCAAGACAGCAGGTGTGTGTGTTGAGTGTGTGGGGTGTGTGTGTGTGTGTGCGCCCAAGGAAGGTCAAGGGAAGGGGTCAGGACAGAGAAAAGAAGAGAGGGGGGAAAAGCAAAGAAAGAGAGGGACAAGGGTGCTGCACACGGCAAACACCATCCATGTTTGCTTTTTTGTTGCCTCTGAAATGCAACTTTGTGTGTTGGTTATGAGACAACAAAAAATGCGAGGTGTAAGACCTGCATGACCTCCCTAGTTAAAATGCGTGCAATGATGTCTGCGCGCCTCTCCCTGGTTTTCATGCACGCACAAGCACATGCCCACAAAGGTTTGTGTGTTGCCCCCTGCTTTACCCATGTGCAGGAACAACCGTTGGCAGCATTTGCTGGAGGTGGGAGGTAAGCAAGAAACCTACAAAGGGTGAACCTGATGTTTGTAGGCAGGCTGTGTTAAAACCTATTAAAGGTGATATACCGTTTGTAGGCAGGCTGTTTAATAGACGTATTGAAGATGAACCTTCCGTTTGTAGGCAGGCTGTTTTATGAACCTACTAAAGGTGTGCCTACTGTTTTTAGGTTGGCTGTTTAATGATCCTCTTTAAGGCAAACCTACTGTTTGTAGGCAGGCTATTTTGGCGCCCGCGAGTTCTCCAGGTGCGCAAACTCATTGAAGCAGCTTTGGTGTGACCCTCGCTAGCTTGCCAGCTCAGGAACATCCCTTCTTAATGCATGCGGCTTCTTGGCTGGCGCGTGTTTTCATTGGTTTTCTTTACATCAAAGCATCCCGCTGCTCTTTCCTTGGGTGTGATCACTAGATTTGATCATCCTGAACATAGATTCCTGATTAGTTTGTGTCCGCACAAAAAGCGTGTACACTTGCAGGTATGGTCGCCTTTCAGGTGCCTGCCAGAGCGGCTCTTGCACATTTTTAACGCCACAGCAACAAAGCATCAATGCACCATTTGTCTGCATCATTACAGAGGGTGATGAGCAGTGGATGAACCGCTGCACCTTTGTCCATTGCTAGGACATCTTGTGCGCACACAAGCACACGATCCCGTGCATCCACTTGGACGTGCTCTGCACGCACAGGCACACGATCCCGTCCATTGCTCAGCCATGCTGCGAGCACACACAACCCTGTCCATAGCTCAGGCATGCTGCGAGCATACAACCCTGTCCATTGCTCAGGCATGCTGCGAGCACACCAGCACACACAACACACACACGCACCGACACAGCACATACAGCTGACCAGTCTTTCAATGCATAACGATCCTTATGCAACACGCCCCTTGCGTAGGGGACGGCGCCGGGCCTCCGCTCTCTTTTGTCCCCCTCTTATCACCTGGGCACCATACCCGCCCTGCGCCCCCCCATCGCACGAGTCCCGTGTCCCCCCAAACAGAAGAGAGCGTGAGCAGGGACCTGCTGTCTGCACTTCAGGTACGTGGCCCTCGCCCAGTCAAGCCTTGCTCTGTGCGTGTGTGATATGTGTGTGAATGTATGTGTGTGCGTGCGCACATGCGTGAGCACGTTCAGCAAGGATGAGCAATACTTTGTGCGTGCCTTTGCCGCATACCTGGCTGCTTGCTTGCGTGTGCTATGCTTGTGTGTATTGAGCCTCACTCATACTTCATACCTGCTGCCTTCACGCCTGCCCACTTGTTTGCATTACGCCTGCGTGAGTTCCCGCTTGCCGAGTGCTTGCTTCTGTCATCCCTGGCTTCTGTATCATGGACAACATAATGATGACCATGACACATCTGTGATATCCAGTGCCAGTCATAACACACCCTTGACGGTCATTGCACATCCATGGTGGTCATTCCTCATCCTTGATGACCATTACGCATCAAAGCACGCATCAAAGCAGGCTCTTGGGTTTGCGGCTCTCCTGGGGGTTGCTTCCTTGTGCTTCAACAAGACAAGATGTCAAGCGACGTCAACGTTGCGCAGAGGGGCACACAACTTGACCTATGGTGAAGCTGGGGGCAGCAGACGCCAAGTGACTTTTCCACAATGCCCATAATCCTGTGTTCATCCTGAGGTGCAGATGTCTCAGAGGAGCATCCCCCTGACCCAGGATGAGAACGAAGCTGCCGATATCCTCTTCTCCATGTCCTCCGCGGGCTTTGCACGCCCAAGCAAGGAGCCGCGGCGCTCCATCGCCCATGACCCCTTTGAGGTAAGCCCCCTCAAAGTCGGAGATGTGTGTGTGCGTTTGTGTGTGTGTATGTGTGTGTGTGCGTGCGTGCAGTCGAGTGTGTGTGTGTGTGTGTGTGCGCGCGTGCGTGTGTGTATGTGCGTGTGTGTGTGTGTGTGTGCACGCGTGTGCATGTGTGTATATGTGTGCATGTGTGTATATGTGTGCATATGTGTGTGCGTGCGTGTGCGTGTGTACAGCCTTGTCCTGTGACTTTCATCGGGGTTGCGCATGGCAGGGTAGCTGACTATGGCGCTCTACCACATGCCCTGTAGTCCTTTTGGGGGACGGCTGGGGGTGTATACCATGACAGGGCACTGGGCACTTGTGCATGCATGTTGGCTTTGCATGTGTAAGTGTGAGTGAATTTGCAAGGGAGGATGTCTCAGGCAATGCAGGTTGTTGCTTAAGGGTCAAAGGTCTGCATGAATGCTGCTCATGTGCAGCTATTTCATGGAATGTTTGTGCACCTGTGCTGGCCCCTTCTGCTCGAAGAATAATTCCTCTAGATGACATACGCACACACACACACATATATATATACACATGCATGCACGTGCGCGTTCGAGTGCACATACATATGCACGAAGACTCGCCATGTGGCGTTAACACACTGATGCAAATGCGCGCATGCTTCACTTACAGGTTCAAGCCTCCAACCTCTCTGGCACCTCTATGGTCTCGAATGCCTGGCGCTGGAACCAGCCCACACCTCGCCTTCTGTCCTCCTCTCAGCTGGTGCGCCGGGGCCATGCTAGGGGGCACTTACGGGAGCTCAGACAAACTTCTTCAAGCTCATCGCTTCCTCTATTGCATGATTGCACAGACTGAGCTCATTGCTTCCTCTTTAGCATGATTGTGCAGATTGAGTGGATTGCTGTCTCTGTTGCATGATTGTGCAGGCTGGTGTCCTGCTGCCATGCCACGCGTGCAAGCGCACCAGCAACATGCAAAGCAGGCACACCAGCGGCATGCTGCCACACAACCATGCGCACCAGCCAACATGCAAAGCAGGCGGGCTGAGGCATTTGAAAATAGCACAAGCCGGCCGCAACATCCAAAACAGCCCAAGTGGGCTGAGGCATTTAGAGGTAGCACAAGACAGATCTCCATGCAGCAACGGGTTTTTTAAGGACCTTGGTGTGTGACTAAGGCACCTCCAGGAAAAGTGCTAGCGAGCACGTGTCAGAGCTCAGACTGAGAAATGCTGACAAATGCATCCCGCTTGCAGGGTTTGACGCCTCTGCAGGGGCCCCCAAGCAAGCTCCCACTGGGTGCGGCACCCATTGCCATTGGGTCAAAACCTGAGGATGCCCCACAGCCGGAGGCCAGGTGTGTGCGCTGAGCCCATGTTTGGGCGCACTGGGTCTAGTTGTGTGAGTAGCAAGTCCAGAATTGCGTGTGCTGAGTCCATACCTGGTATTGAAGGCCAGTTGGATGTGGATGTGTGTACATGTGTGCATATGTGTAGGGATCGGCATATAGCACTATACGCCACTATATGCCTGTTGCCATCAAGTGGCTTTCCAGCGCTATCTAGCGTTACACAGCATGACATTGAAATAGCGCTGTTTACCGGTGCCGCTCCCTATAGATCGGCATATAACGTTATATGAGGGTCTTCTACAGCGCTGTTTAGCGCGATACGCGATGTAGCGTAATAGGCCAATGCCGATCCCTGCATATTTGTATTTACAAGACTCATCAATGACACTGACGACCAGCTGTGTGTGTGCAAAGTGCGCGCAGCCCGAGGGCACCTCAGTTTCCACTGAGAATAGGTTTGTGTGCAGCAAGTCTGCATGTGTTTCCTGAAGCCATGCGTGCATTCTTCATGCATTTCTTTCAAGCCGTGCATGCTTTCTAATGCTATTTTCAAACTTTGCATGCAAATTTTACATGCTTTTTTTAAGCGATGCATGCATGCTCTGAAGCTGAAGCATACCCCTGGAGGCCCACACTCTCCTCCATCAATTGTCCTGGTAGCTCCAGGACCCTGCTGCACACATATCCCTGGCGGCTCACGCTCTCCTGCCTTAAATCCTTACTTAATGTAGGACGTGTTCCACTGCATATGTAGTTGTTCTTTCCTTGATGTACCCTGGCAGGCAGGTGCAACGTATCTTAAACTTTAAGTTAAGGACATTTGTGCATGCCACAAGGTCCTGGAGCTGCAATTGCAACCTGTGAGCTCACAAGCCATCATTTGAGCCTTTCATTCCAGACTGCTCTCAAGCAACATCTTCAGCTCTTCATCCAAGGCCGTGCTCATATGCAACAGCTTTTCAATGCTTTGTTTGTGGCCGCGCTCACAAGCCATCACAGCCTTCAGGTTCTGGCACCTGGTTATTTTATCCAGGCCATCATATCTACCCACCCACGAGGCTTTCATTTGAGGATGTGCTCACGTGCGGATGTTTCTATCCTTCATTTCAGGCCATGCTCACAAGCCTTCATGCAAGGCTTTCATTTGAGGCCATGCTTATGTGCGGATATTTCGATCTTTAATTTGAGGTTATGCGCGCAAGCCTTTGTTCAGAACCTCCAGGTTCAGCTGCCTCTCACTGGTTCAAGTTCAACGAATGTTCACCCACTCACCATCCGGCTCACCAGTCTATCAACCTTTGCAGTTACAACAAGATGTAGGTGCAACAAAACCACGAAGCAAAGCCACCACCACCACCCGATACCCAGGCAACGTGCATATTGCAGTGCAGGTGCAAGGCTCTTGTGCTTGCTCTCATGGGGCATGCTCACATGCTCCAAAGCAGAAGAAGAATGGGACCTCACGCAGCTGCAACACTAGCAAAATCCTCTTAACATGCTGTGTATGCCCTTCCAACACACACACACACACACACACACACACACACACAGGAGCATGCAGTCCAGCTCTGCTGCAGGGCCCTGTACCCCTGCACTCCTCACCCCATCCGTCACCGGCTTCACACCCCTCTCTGACACACTCTTGGACGCGCCAGCTCCGGCTTTTAGAAGCGATACAAGTGCTGGTGATGTAGGCGATGGTGTCATCATCGCCGGTTTAAAGGCTGCTGTCGAAGGCAGCCAGTCCATGCCCAGTCAGCTACCCAGGCCTGCTGCGCTGCGCACCTCATCACAGCAGGCACAGCACACAGCACTACATGCAGCAGCAGCAGCAGCAGCAGCAGCAGCAGCAGAGAGCGGCGGCAGCCTGTCCATGCCCTCCAGCCTGTCGCGGCCAAACATGCTGCAGCAACCCCACATGCAGACACAGCAGCAGCAGCAGCAGCAGCAGCAGCAAGGGACACCGCAGCCGCGCATTGGGTTTGAGGTACCGCCCAATGGAGGATCAGAGAAGAGCAGTGAGCACAGGGCTGTGAGATTCCATGGTGCGTGCTCGCGTGCATGCATGTGTGTGTGTGTGCGCGTGTGTGCTTGCGTGTGTGTGTGTGTGCTTGCGTGTGTGTGTGCGCGCGTGCGTGCGTGCGCATACATGCAGGCTCACGCACTCATGCACACATACGCACACACATACGCACACAATAATTCCTTCTTCAGGCACTGAAACCAACCTAAAGGGTTGAGCGCATGCCACATGCACTTTTGCACAGGTGCATGCTCATCAGCGCCGGGTAGTGTGCACACGGGCGATGAGCTTGACAGCAGCTCAGCCTTCCAAGGCTCCTCGCAAGCATCTGAAGCAACCGTCTTGTCAGGTGCGTGTGTGTTGTGTGTATGTGTGTGTGTGAGTGAGCAGATCAGCCTTCCCAGGTTCCTCACATGCATTTGATGTGACCCTCTTGGCATGTGTACACGTCTGCATCCAGTCTGTGTCAAGGATCCGCCAGTGCATGAACATGTCTGCAATCCCTTTTTGGCAGGCCCTTCAAAGGCATCTAAAGCGAAACCCTCTTGTCAGGTGTGTGCGCCTGTGCACATGCCGTCATTTGTGTGCCTGTGTTGTGCTGGTATTTTGTGCATACAGCATTCTCGTGCATGTCGCGTGTTGGTGTTTTTGTTTGTGCTGAACATTGAGTGCGCTCTTGGCATCTGTGCAGCATTTCAAATGCTGCATTTGTGAATTCAAATGATGTGATGTCCTGTTGCAGTCCGACCTTATGCCTGGCTCAATGGAGCACGTACAAGGTTGCATTTTGGTTGAGTGCTGACTCTATGTCAAGCGTGCGTTGTAGTTTGCTACTGCAGTATTGTTTTCCTGACTCCCGTGAGGTAATTCATGGGAGCATCGATATCCATGATTCATGTCCGCCTGCCCATCAAAGACCAATTTAGGATAGGACCTGCTGACAGGGCAGGCTGGCTTTATCAGGGGCAGGAGTGAACCTGCATGCAATGGGAGAGGTGCCCCCCGTCTGCAGCACGTTTGCCATTGCTGCACCTCATGGTCGTGGGAACAAAAAAATTGCATTGGTTTTCCCCAGTTGCCCCTTTCATTTGGGACACCCCCCCCCCCCCTGGTAAACCCTAAAACCCGGAACCCTGATCTAAATCCTTGCCTGTCTCCTTTGCCTCCCCCCCCCCTTGCCTCCTGCAAGGTATTGCATGCATGTCTGCAACATGCTTGTGCTGCTGCAGCAGTTGCAGAAGCTACTGCTGTAATTGTGTTCTGATGCCCACTGCCTGCATGCTCAGCCAAAGTCGTAGTTGTTTCTGTATGCATGCTGCTTGCCAGGCCATCCAACCACCTCGCCTTTCTCGCTCCCTTCCCCCCCCTTCTCTGTGTGTGTGGGTGTTTGTGTGGATGTGTGTGTGTATGTGCGGATGCGTGCATGTGTGTGTGTATGCGCGCGAGTGTGTGTGCATGCCGTTTGCCGTGCCATCTCACCATCTCGTTGCTGACTCTCTGTGCACGCTGCTTGCCAGGCCAGTTAGTTGCTGTCTGTGTGCTTGCTGCTGTTGCATGCTCGGCAGGGTCATGCTGCTGTTGCGTTTTGCTTTCCAGTGCATGTCAAAAGTATAATCAGTCCACCTTCTAGGTCTGTGCGTACGGGTGCCATTGCAGGCTTGGCAGGGTCATGCTGCTGCTGCTACTGCTGCTGCTACTGCTGCTTTGTGCTTTGCAGGCAGTGCGTTCTGGTGTACAAAGTCTCAGCCATCTCGTTGCTCTGCACGTAAATGCTGGCTGTCACAGGACTGGCAGGGGCCTTTGCAGGCAGGCCTTTGTTCTCGGCCGTGGTATGCACACTCCACATGTTTTCTGAAGGCTCGCTTGAATTTGTTCTCTAGTTCTTAGTTAGTTGCTCTCTGTGTACGTGCTGCTGTCGCAGGACTGGCAGGGTCACGGCCGGCATGTGGGCGCTCCGTTTCGGCCTCTGCTAACGTTGTGCATGCAGAGCATGGTGCTGGAGCTGGGTCTGTAATGGAGCACCTAGGTGAGGCACAGTAGGAGGGTTGGCCAAGTCCAAGAGGTGTGACCATTTCATAAGTGTGCATGCATCGTATGGCACACGTGTAGGGCTGGTCAATTACACACACACACACGCGCGCACACACACACACACACACACACACACACACACGCACACACACACACACACGCCACACACACACACACACACACACACACACACACACACACACACACACACACACAGGTGCACAGTCCAGGCCCCGCACCCACTGCCGCCCCTCCCCCTCGTTCCGGTTTGACCGCAACGGCGTTCCCCCCTCATCTGCCGCTGGCGTATCGCCCCCAGCAGCAACCATTGCCTCTGACAATGCCAGCTTCACGGCTGTCAGCTCCCGGAGCAGCTCAAAGACTGCAAAGTCGGCAAGGCAGTGGGTGAAGGGCTTGTTCGATGGCACTTCTCTGGGGAAGCGCCCGGGGCCCAGCCGCGCATCAAGCGCACGTGATTTGAAGGTGGAAAGCAGCTCAGGTGCGTGCTTGCCTGTGTGCAAAGTGTGTGTGTGTGTGTGTGTGTCAAACATATGTGATCTGAAGACGGAGAGCAGCTCTGGTGCGTGCTTGCCTGTGTACAAAGTGTGTGTGTGTGTGTGTGTGTGTGTTAAATGTATGTGCTCTGAAGATGGTAAGCAGACCTGGTGCGATCTTGCCTGTGTGCATGTGTGTATGCGTGAACGTGTGAGCTGCAACATTCTGCAATTTTCTGCCTGTTTGCCAGATGAATGTGCACGTGTCTGTGTCGTAGATGCAGGTGTGGCATGTGTGTCGTAGATGCAGGTGTGGCATGTGTGCCGTAGATGCAGGTGTGGCATGTGTGCCGTAGATGCAGGTGTGGCATGTGCAGGCGCTACATATGCCTTTCCATGCAGCCCCTACCTAATAACAACCATGTCCTCAAGCTGTCAGCTCAAGCATGCCAAATGCTCGTTCACATCATCTACTGGCTGCCTTACCTGTGTGGATCGAGGCAAAGGGTATTTCGTGCCTAGACCCTCCGGCGAGTTTACTCATGTCCTGCCGACAAGGGGCTCGTGCTCGCATGAAAGCTGCTCTTCCTGGGCAAAACATTCAAATTTTCTAGAAACAGATGGCCTCAGATGTTGAACGCCCTTGCGCGTAATTTCCTGGCTGCTTTACTTGTGTGGATGCGCACAGACATGCACACCCGCACGCGCACACACACATGCACGCACGCACACACATACACACATACACACACGCACGCACGTACGCTTAGGAAAATTGGGCCGGCTGCAGAGCCTGTTTGGGAAGGGAAAGGGGCACAAGAGGAAAGCAGAGGCTTCCCAGGAGCTGCATCAGCAGCAGCAACAGCAGCCAGATTTGAGGCAGCCAATGACGCACTGGAAGTCTTCCACTGGCAGTGACACTCTGCAGACAACCCTCTTGCCGGCTGCAGCAGAGGTGTGTGTGTGTGTGAGTGTGTGTGTGTGCGCGCGTGGATGCGTGCGTGCGTGTGTGTGTGTGTGTGTGCGTGCGCACACGCATGTGTCAATATTTATTAGTATCCATGCCAACATGTTCTTTCTATGCTCTCTGCATTTGCTGTGAGGCTCATAAGTAAGTGTATGTAATCCGTAAAAGGGGCATACCAGTTTTTTTCATGACGTAATGGTCCAGTGATGAATTCCCAGAGGTCTTTAGTGATAGTACATTCGCCTTTTACCCCCTATGGAAAATCTACGGATGTCCATGCAGCCGTTGGGAGAGTGCCTGCAGCTTCGTACTTTGTACGCACATGCGAGCAAGCAGTCTCCACAAGGGAAATGCTGAGGCGACTTAAGAAGAGATGCAACAACTTGAGAGCTTGATCCTTGTCCTGCGTGTCTATCACTTCTACCTGCAGGAGGCTGTCAAACCTGCCAGCAAGAGGGTGAATCCCATGGGGGCATCAAGGGCAGACCTTAGGACCAGCAGCGCAGCTGACTACGGTGGAAAGCACCCGGTAAGCAGTCCTGCTGCAGTTGTGCATGCGCAAGAACACGTTTGCACAATTGTATGGTAGGGTATGGATTCAGGGGGGCATCAGCGGCAAACCTCAGGGCCAGCAGCGCAGCTGACTTAGGTGGGGGAGCAAATCATGAGCTTGTCTCATCTGTTTGTGTGAGTTTGTGCGCGCGCGCATGCTGCGCGACTTGTGGTATACTGGAGTCTTGGGGTGCCTGCTACATGGATTTCTACAGCTTTTCATGGTGCTGGTGCTTAATTAGAAGTGTTCTTTGAGTGTGCAAGGATCAAAGGTTAGGCCTGCCTTGTGCGCAAGGCAGGGCCTTTGGACGAGGAGTACTCTTGTACCAGAAGCGAAGGTGAGAGCGCGCATGCACACAGGCCCTGATAGCAAAGTACCGCTGGGCACCTGAATGTTGTGCAGCATGTGCACAATTGTGCGCACGCACACACCCAGAATCTGGAAGCAAAAGACCGCTGGGCACCTGCATGCTGTGCAGCATGTGTACCATTGTGCGCACGCAAGCATGCACGCATGCAGAACCCTGGAAGCAAGAGACTGCTGGGCACCTGCATGCTGTGCAGCGTGTGCACGATTGTGCGGCAGGGCCTGCTGGTAGGCTGACAGTCACCAATGGGCCTGCGAGTGTGCCTGTCATGTTGACTACAGTTTCTGTAACAACCTCGCTCCTGTCAAGAACAACTGTCTGAACAGCCTTTTGGACAGCTCCATGGTCTGGGCTGATGTAGGATGCCGGTTGGCTGTTTGTTATATATACTAACCTCACACATGTACAGCTTTTGTGAACAGCTTTCTGAACAGCTCTGTGGTCTGTGCTGCTCGCAGGATGTCGGTGAAGACATGTTTGTTGCCAAGGAAGGGCAGGAGGGTGGTCACCTACAGGAGGCAGGCCCGGTGCTCAGGTGAGGATGAGCGAGTCCGCTCGTACACTTGAGCAGCAAGTGAATTGCATGATTGTCCAACTGCAGGGTGCGTTGGCATGGTTGTGAAATCCTTTGATGGTCCAACTGCAGGATGTGGCCGCAATGGCCTTATTAGGAATGCATTGCATGATAGGTTCCATTTTTTCAAGAGGGTCATGCAAAAACATTGCATGATGGTTGCCAGAGGGAGTAAACTGGCCTGTATTGCCGGCCATGCTCTTTCATGCGTTTCTCCCTCTCAAATCTAATCATGCCAACCATTTCTCCAAAAAAAATATCACAGTCACCAAAAAAGGATGACAGTTGGAGTAGCTCAAATCACCTTGCTGGCCTCAGATCACCCCCTAAAGGCCTAAAGCTCCACCTTTTTCACTCCCAAAATATGTAATCTCCACACACCATAGTAGCGTCCTGCATATTGGAGAAAAGGAAAGAAGGAGGTCAAAATTTGACCTTTTGGGCACCCTAGTGCTGGATGTTTGTCGAAGCCCTGTTCATGGTGCGTGGGCCCCTAGGTTTGACTCCTTCCAGTAGAGCTTGGCTGCCCAGGCCCGCCCAGGGTACCCCCAGACCTGGAATTCTGGCTGAACTCCCCGAACAAAAAGTTTTGGCAGTTCTGCAGTGTGTGTGGGGGGGAGGCAATGGTTGGCACTGTAGAAAAGTTTGCAATGAGTTTTGCAGGCAGTTCTTGGCCAGAGCCAGCCAGACCACTAGCCACCCTGAAACTCGGCATGCTTGCCAAGCAAAATCATTCACTGGGGCTGTCAAGTTCTGGCGACCTGGGATGCAGCGGGCAGAGTTTGGGAACAAAGGTTCCAAAAGTGTTGGTTTTGACTTCCCAGTCCAGCCACCTCGGGCCCCCGGAACAGCTTCAGCCAACACAAACTTCATCGTCATACTTTTGTGGATGCCCTTGCTGGGGCCTGGGGGTGGCCCGTTTTCGGGGGTTTCGCAGTTCATCTGCAGACCATTCCAGCTTGCCGCTGAGCTAACGGATTTGCGTAATTCCAATTGCGATGGGATATTCAGTTTATAATCTGATGATGGTGTGGGTTTCTCCGTGGATAGAGAGGTGAAGGCATGGAAGTTTGCTGATGCGATGAGGAGCAGGCTCTGATGTGTGGGTGAGGAAGCCTCTGGAGTATTGTCTGCTGCTGGTTGCCCAGGGGGAGTGGGTAAGCAATGACTGGCAGGAGTAGCTTGCATGGCGCACACAGCTGTGCATATGCAAGCAATACCATGGCATGTTCTGCTGCAGGAAGGTCCTGTTGTTGCTTCAGGCACTGCATATTAACGTCACCTCTGTCAGGAAGGACTGGCTTTGCCAATTTCTCAGTGCTGCTTGCCTTTGAGGGAAATGGCTGAAATTCTGTAACCTACCAACCGTAGGGCCTTTTCACTCCATTTCTTTGCAATGGTAGTTTTGTTTTACACAAGGACTCAAAATCACTAGTAATCACCCAAATCAAAGTGGGTGGTCTGGAATGGAGATCCGTGGTGAAAAGTAGGGTTCATGCTGCATCTAATTAAGCATTTTTACCTGAACTGCCAAAGAAACCCAAGCTTAAATTGCCAGTTGTGGTACGCCTATGCAGGGAGCATGCAAAAAAACAGAATATTTTAGGCCTCTGATGACCTCTGATATTTTGTACCTGTCTATGGGGGACACAAGGCTTGTACTCACTGACTAACATGATGAGCGATACTGCTTTTTGAAGAGCTTCAGAGATGTGGGGTCAGGAAAACCACTTTCAAAAGGCTGCAAGGGCAAGAGGTTGGGGGCGCAGGCTTCATTTTGCTGTGCGGGTGTTGTTACTTTTACCAGGGGATGGGCATGCATCGCTAGATATTTGGCAAGCGTCCCTGCGATGGTCTGTGCCTCTGCACACCATACAGACGTTTGCAGCAGGCAAAGTTATGGGGAATTAGTTTGGGAGCCAAGGAGGGGGTGACGTGCTGGAAGCCCAGCCTGACCAACCCTTCACCCACAGACTGGGCTAATGAATCCCTCCGCGGAAGATTGCTGATGGGCCCATGGATCTCCATAATTCCAATTGCGATTAGTTTGGCATTATATACTTAGAAACAATGCTGGGCTTTGCGCAGCACGTGGAGCCGAGAAGCCTGGCACTCTTTGCTGCTGCCATGTGGAGCAGGACCCTGCTCCTTGATTTTATGCTTCAAGGACCTGTGTGTCTCTGGTGCATGTTCTTTTTACGCCAAGCCCAGGGCAGTGGGTTGGCGATGGTTTTCAGCTTGCATGGCTCGCCCTCAGCAGTTGCAGCGCAGAATACATGTAGCAAACGCCATGCAGAATGCGCGCAGCAACCATCGTGCAGAAGGCACACAGCAAATACGTGCAGCAATGCTGCGCTGACGATGCATCCACGCTTGCATGCGCATCATAACATGCCCTAGTGCTGTAATAGGTGTTGTGTCCCTTGCCACTCGAATAAATCGTTACTGAAGCTTCTAGTCAGTGAAGGGCTGGCTCCAGCAAGTTTTCTAGCGTCGCTTGCAACGCTTCCCTTGCTTATCTTTTCTGGGAGCTTGTTTTATCCTGCGCCGTGTAAGCTTTGTTCTGTACTCTCCACAAACAGTTAAAAATTTCCGACACTCAAGCTTCACTCTGTTCTCCTTATGCAGGGAGGGGGCTTATGACCCTTACTTGGCGTGCAGCTCCAGGCCCATAGGTGAGAACCCTGAGCCTCAATTGAGTATTGAGCAGCTCCCTTCTTCTAAGAGCGGGAGAGCCTCTAAGAGTTTTAGGTGAAAGGCCCTCCCAGTATCAGCGCCAGCTAGGTAACTTGACTGCATGCCAGCAGGGGGCTATGGGTTCATATGGTCTTGTTTGTCCTGAACTTGGGATGCTCCTTTATGCCTGGTTGTGTCTGTCGAGCGCTAGATCCCCTTCATTTGCCCTTTGACACTTTGACTCTGCAATGCAATTCTCTTTGCACTTGCTTGCAGCTGCATCCTTGTGTGCACATCTGCAATGGCGCCCATGCTGTTGACAGCATATGGGGAAGAGCCCTGTTTTGAAGTGATGAAAGACGCAGGGGTCCTATACGGCCATTCTGTGGCGGCAAAGACTTTCCTCCTTGTCAGAAACCAGTGGCTTTGTGTCACCTTCCGTTTTCACACTTTGCCTGCTTGCACTCATGTAGCCTGCTGTACCAATGCTTTCCTTTGCTTTCGCGCTTTGCTTACACGCAGCCTGCTGCTTTGATCCTTTGCCTGCATGCATTGGGGGCCTGCTGCACGACATCAATGTTTCAAGCCCTGAGGCAGTCATGATCACTTTTGCCTTGTGAGAAGGACTTGAGGAACCTTTGTACGTGCCTACCCTCCTTATCCCTCTGCTGGCCCTTTCCCTCCTTTAGTTGCCCGGGCGGGCATGCCTAACTTTGTCCTTGTCAAAGGATGCCTTTGCTTGCCCTCCTTATCCTTCTGCTGACTCCCATGTCCCAACCACAGGCGTGGAGGTGGGGCTGCTTGAAGATTTTGGTGCCCCAGAGCTTGAGGTGGCCATGGGGACCTCAAAGGAGCAGCATCCCAGGCATCGGCGGCGTGTGAGGTGTGTGTGTGTGCGTGCGTATTAATATTTTCTTGTATTCATGTGTTTGAATTCCAGCGTTGGTGAGCATTGGCAAGCACGATTTTGTGAGAAATTGGGCGGGTGGGTGGTGGTCGCGTGTACTTACAATTACATACATACACATGTGTTGCATATACCATACATGTAATCAGTCTGCATTTCTAAATGAAAAGTTGATTTCTGGTTGAATTCCGCACTCCCCTCATTTCTTTTTTGGTTCCTGACATATTCCCGCAGGGGCAATCATCCTATTTACCCTGGAATTTATGATTTGTGAAGTACAAGTGCACAAACAAGTTGCCTGCAGCAATGTAGCTGTAGCAGTGTAGCAGCAGGGTAGCCGCACTGCTCCTGTATGTGGACGATACACAGCCCCATACCCTTCAGAAGCTATAGCTTTTGTAAAAAAGCGCACAAAGTCCAGCTGCACACACTGCTTCCATGCACGATAATGCGCTCCAAAGGACATATTTTCCTTTTCTGTAATGCTTGAGGTCCAGCTGCACACAATGCTCCTACATTTGACCTGCAACCTGCACAAAAGTCTTTAGCGCTTTGTCTCTGCGCGCGCTTGGTCAGCAGCTTGGGGTCAGCAGCTTTGACAGACCGGCCTCTACTTTCTCCTGCTTCTCCTGAAGGGGTTCCAGGAAGCTTCTCATTCCCAGCTGTTGACGCCCCCCGGCGTTTTGGGGCCTTTATTTCTGCTCGTAAAAAAATAATTGCTTGTTATTTTCATGCACATTCCCGCATGTTCAGAACTAGTTATTCGTTCCGGTGTCTGCAGTCATCCTGCACCCCTCAAAACCATTAATTTTGCGGGATGATTATTTAATGGTACATCAAGAGGCACCATCTTGCCGACCAGCATCAAGTTGCTTCGGCTCATGGTTTTCTGGCTCAAGGTGTCTTTTTTTCTGGTACCTGCATGCACAGATTGCATGCAAACCTATGAGCAATGAAAAGGATGTAGCAGCACCTAACCCATGAGCAGTGAGATGAAGCAAATGAAGCTGCCATCCTCACTCACCAACCAGAAGCTGCATGCCAACGTCAAAATCAACGTCACATGCCACTGTTGTTGTCTATGTCAACCAGAGGCTGTGTATCTGCATTTGAGTCTGTTAAGTGTGATCTTGGGAGCCAGCATCAGACCTCTATGCGCTCTGTAACTACAAATCTGGGGCCAAATTGAATAATATCATCATCGATACGGAAGCATGTGTGTGTGCTGCTGCTGCCCGCCCGTGGGGTCATCTGAATGCTCTCCAGGGACCAGCACCTCTTCAGCAATCTTTCAGTGATGATAACCGCGAGTGGTAACCTTACAAAGACATGGCTGCGTGCATGCTCGCTTGCTTGGTGTGCTAGCTTAACATGGCACGCGTTTGTTGGGCACCACCTTTGGTCTGGCAAGGGAGTGAAGACACCCAGAAGTGTTCACTACTGGTGTCTGGTGCGAGCAAGTCCAAACAGAACAGAAAGGCTGCGCAGGCCCATGTATTTCAGCCATTGAATCTTGTAGATCAGCGTGAGGTTGACCTGCATGTATTATTGAGTGCTCCCCCTCAAGTTCCTGTCTTTGTCTCCAAATGCAAGTGCCTCCTCTTGCTGACACGTCCATCCCCTTCCCCTCACACATTGGTGCTTTCACCTTCTCGAGCCCTGTCCCCACCCTCAAACGCAAGTGCCGCCTCTCACTGGCACGTCCGTCCCCTTCCCCTCACACAATGGTGCTTTCACCTGTTCTTGAGCCCCTGTCCCCACCCTCAAACGCAAGAGACGCCTCTTGTTGACACGTCTATCCCCTTCCCCTCACACATCGGTGCTTTCGCCTCTTCTCGGCCCTGTTTCCACCCAGAAATGCAAGTCCCGCCTCTTGCTGACGCGTCCATCCCCTTCCCCTCACAAATTGGTGCTCTCTCTCTCTTGAGCCCCTGTCTTCATCCTCAGGCGCAAGTGCCACCTATTGCTCACGCATCCATTTCCCCCCCCCTCACACATTGATGCCCTCTCCCTCCTTGCAGCTCTGCCATCAACTACGCACGCAGCTCCCTGCACAGCGAAAATCGCAGCTCTGCGCCGCGCAGCTCCCTGCAGAGTGACTTCATGGTGTCAGGCAGCTTCTTTTCGCGCAGCCTGCTGTCCTCCAACCCCTCATTGCACGGCCCCGCAAACTACCATGGCAGCCTTGCAACAGGCATGCGTGGCCCCAGCATAGAGCTGCCCCAGGTGCGTGTGTGTATGCATGTGCGTGTGTGTGTGTGTGTGTGTGTGGCTTCCATCTTTTTGCTTGGCATCAAAACCTGGGGATCATGCAGGATCCCCCTTTTACAGGCTGCTCTCGTCTGCAGCATTGGCTGCTAACCTACCAGCAACCTGTCCATGCCCAGCCAGTTATCTGCTTGTGCAAGCATGGTGCTAAAAGCTGCAGCCTTGCATTTTTGATCCGCCTGTTGTAGCCTCGCACTAAGAGCTGCAGCCTTGCATTATTTGATCTGCCCGTTGTAGCCTAACGCCAAGAGCTGCAGCCTCGCATGATATGATCTGCCTGCTGTGGCCTGGTGCTAAGAGCTGCAGCCTTGCATTTTTGATCCGCCTGTTATAGCCTCGCACTAAAAGCTGCAGCCTCGCATGATTTGATCTGCCCGTTGTAGCCTAACGCTAAGAGCTGCAGCCTCGCATGATATGATCTGCCTGCTGTGGCCTGGTGCTAAGAGCTGCAGCCTTGCATTTTTGATCCGCCTGTTATAGCCTCGCACTAAAAGCTGCAGCCTCGCATGATTTGATCTGCCCGTTGTAGCCTAACGCTAAGAGCTGCAGCCTCGCAGGATTTGATCTACCTGTTGTGGCCTGGTGCTAAGAGCTGCAGCCTCGCATTATTTGATCTGCCCATTGTAGCCTAACGCTAAGAGCTGCAGCCTCGCATTATTTAATCTGCCTGTTGTGGCCTGGCGCTAAAAGCTGTAGCCTTGCATATTTTGATCCGCTTGCTGCAGCCTCGCATTATTTGATCTGCCCGTTGTAGCCTAACGCTAAGAGCTGCAGCCTCGCATTATTGGATCTGCCTGTTGTGGCCTGGCGCTAAAAGCTGCAGCCTTGCATTATTTGACCTGCCTGTGCAAGCCTGGCACTAACAGCTCTTGGGTTGCACACTGTGACCTGCCTGTGGTTGCATGGTGCTATCAACTTCCGGCTTGCACACCATGATCTGCCTGTGCAAGCCTGGCGCTCTTAGGCCTCAGCAAGCATATAGTGCTGTGCCGCTTCTTGAAGGGGATGCGTCTTCCCCACACTTTTGTTTGTCAGCAGGTTTCGTCTTGGGCAGCACCAGCTGTGCTTCCTGCTGGGGTAGGCGCTTGCAACCCCGTGACACTAAACCATCAGCATGCTTGCTATGGGTGTCCTGCTGGGTTGTTTGCCCATTTTTGATCACCCTGGCCTGCGCTACAACCCCTTGACACTGATGTATCAGCATTGCTTGCTATGGGTGTCCTGCTGGGTTGTTTGCCCATCTTCGCTCACCGTGGCGTGCGCTGCAACCCCTTGACACTGATGTGTCAGCAATGCTTGCTATGGGTGTCCTGCTGGGTTGTTTGCCCATGTTTGATCACCCTGGCCTGCGCTGAATCTCCGACACTACGGGCAAGTCTGTGTTTCCAAGCACGCACAGCCCCGCTCCCAAACCTGTACACAACCAATGCATGAGCAAATCCACCCCGCCCAATCCAACCCATCTTAACAAGCTAAAGAGCATCCAGGCACGCACAACCACGCTCCCACATCTCCAATTGCACCCAAGCAAACCCTTTCAACCCAATCCAACACATCCATCCAATCAAAAGCGCTTCCAGGCACACACGGCCAGGCCCCTGCATGGAGTGTATTTGAGCAAAATCACCCACAGTCCTTTTGAATCCATTCGATCAAACGCAATCCAATTCACCCCAGCAAGTTGTAGGGCATCCGAGCACACACAGCCACGCTACCGCAAGATGCAGCTGCTGTCAACGAGCAGCCTTGTTTGGGAAAAAAAATGAAGTGGGTTTATTAGAGACAGGAAGCCCCCTGAAACACTGTTGTGGCTCCTTTTCCTTACTTGGTGCACGGAGAGTTTCCTCTGCCTACGTTGTAGTTACTCTTTTTCTGTGGCTCCCTGCGCAGGTGCCGGAAGGTCCAGATGCCACCGCCAGCGACCGTGCCACCGCCACCACCAGCAGCAACAGCAAAAGCCAACAACCAGGGGGCGCCGGCACCAGCGATGCAGCCAGCACAGAGGCAACCTCCTTCCGCGCCACCCCCTCCCCTGCCCCCCTTGCCTCTACAGCGGCACCCCATCACCGCCACCACGACCACTCTAGTGGTCCTCCCACTATGGTGGCTCACGACGCTGTGGCCGCCCCCGCCAGCTGCACCAGCAACCCCCTGCCGCTTTCTGGCCTCTCAACCACCTCACCCTTGGGCACAGAAGGACCGGGGATACAGAGTACGCAGAGTGCCCCACCGCCCGGCCCCCCTCCGATCGCTGCCATGGCTGGCGCAGCATCCCCTGGCATGCTTCCCACTGGGCTGGCAGGCGTACAAACTGACATGCATCCCACTGGGCTGGCAGGCGTACGACCTGAGGGGGTGCAAGCAGAGAGCGGGGCAGAAGCATGCAGCCCCGGCAGTGGCATCAGTGGCAATAGCGGCGGTAGTAGTATCAACTCTATGTTTGGCGCCCAGGCTAGCAGCAGCATGGAGCGAAAGCGCTTGCTGGGCACATGCACAGGGCGAGGAGATACTAGTAGCAGGGGTGGTGACGTAGCACACAGCACTGCTAGTGGGGGTGGAGGTACAGAGGGGCGGATGCAGAGGGGCGGAGTGGGGGCTGTGCAAGAGGCCAGGGCGCAGCCCATGCATGGCCCAGCAGCGGCAGCGGCCGCAGCAGCGGCGTCGTTGATGCCTGGGCTTGCTGGTGCGCACGCAGGCAGGGACGCAGCTCCAATTGCAAGCACCTTGTACAGGTGAGCAGTGAGTTGCGCGCGCACTTGCGGTTGCGTGCGCAGAGGCTTTGGCGCATGCTATGCTGTCCTTCATCGTCGCCTCTTTGTTTTTTGGGCAGGCTGTCCGCTGGCTGAGTCACTGTACATTGTTTTGATGTGCTTTGCATACACATTTTTATTCACGAGCGCTGGCCCCGCCAAGGAGTCCCACTTTCTGGTTACCTGCACGAGGCCTGTAAACGGGATCAGTCAAGGATCTTGTCAGAATGAGAGGAATGCAAATTGCTGCACAAAGGATTCCTGGAGCCTCTGGAATCACGCACGCCAAAAGTAAATGCACCTCATCTGTAAGCCAGCGCTTGCATGAAGGCACACACGCACGCAAGCACGCACACGTTTGTGCTCTGCATGGGCTGCTCAACAGGGGTCAATGACGCTTTGTTGGGATAGCAGAGTATGTTTGTTGGGTATAATTTACACATACATGTAATAATAAGGAAAGAACAGTGGCTATAAACTTTATATGGGACAGCAGATTATGTGTATTTACATTAAATGCATCCGTGTATGACCAGGCCGACCACCATGCAGCGAGCGTCCAGGCTGGCCCCTGGGGAATTTGCTGACAACAATGACGCCAGAGGGTCAGGCGCAGCTGCTGAGTGGGCTGCAGCTACAAAAACGGTTGGAGGGGCTGTGTGGGGTGACGGGCGTGGTCCAGCAGCAGCAGATGACCAAGCAGCGCTACCGCCATTCGACTTTGCTTCCCCACGCAGCCCCCGCATGGTTGGCCTGACGTCGCAAGCGCGCAAGCTCTTGCACAACAGCAGTGGTGGCAGCAACAGCAGCTACAACAGCGGCAGCCAGGAGCTGCGCAGGCGTGGAGAGATGGGGCAAGGGGTAGAGTGGCAGGGTGTTGATCCGTCACGTGCCCCCAGCCCTCGGCCGCCGCCAACGCTCGAGGTGCGATGATGTTGTTATGACTTGCTTTCACATAGCGCCTTACAGTGCAGTGCCGCTTCAGAACGCTATACTGTGCTATAGATAGGTAGAGGGTCAGAAAGCACGATACGCGGGTCCCCAGCTATGAGGGGTGGGGCTTAGGATGTGAAAAGACGCGTGTGCATTTGCAGCTAAATATGAAGAGACGTGTGTGCCGTCCATCGCCTTTACTGGCTGTGGCGCTGTAGCTACGGCCGCTTTCCATTACGGTGTAGCTATGGCCGCAATCCATTGTGCCCGTCGCCGCCAAGGAAGCTGAGACTGTTTGTGACGAATGCGGCCTTGTCCTCTAGGGGTCTAGGCTTGAGGAAAGGTGACATCACGGTAATGGGCATGCGAAGGACTCGTAACATGGTTTACGGCAAAACAAGGAGTTCAATTGTCGCTGCATTTGGCAAGTCAAATGAGATGCTACCGAAAAAGGATTGAAGTCGCGTGAACCTCATGAGCAGCTGCTCATGGAAGGCGGTAACTGTGACTTGTCTCACGGGTAGGGGTGTGTTGACTGTGTCTTGTGTGCCTTGAGTGCCTTGAGTGTGATTGCCTTAAGTGTAAGTGCGTGTTGAGAGGGTCAGATGTTCATCCGAAGGCTAAAAAGAGCCTCAAAGTAGCCTCTTTGGGCACTCCTTTCAACTTCGGCAGACCCTCTTTTCCCAACCCTCCGCATGTGTGAAGAGGCAGTGATCTCTGTGTGATGCATCTGTAGCATAGCAGTGATCTCTCTGTGATGCATCTGTAGCATAGCAGTGATCTCTGTGTGATGCATCTGTGGTGGCAGTGCTCATGCTCGTTGCACTGTGTAGCTGCCAGTTGGTGCCCATGCTTGTTGCACTGTGTAGCTGCCGTTCAGTGGAAGAGGGTGCATTTGTAATTACCAGCCGCTGCCAGCAAGCAAAGCAGCCAAGAAGCAAGGCACCAAGGTAGCACAGCACAGCGGCGGGCTTGGCTCTAAAGAGAGTTTCCCGGGGTTTGCGTGCTGGGGTTTTCTCAAGGTGTACAGAATGTGTAACTATTACAAAAGCCCTCTGTAACCTCACAAGCGCCACAGCAAATGTCACACTTGACCCCGGTTGCACCTCGTGCACTTATAATTTTATAGAACTGCTTCTCGATATCTCAATGTGAAGCATTTTAAATCATACGAGAGTGTCCTCAGCGTGACCCTGGATGCAGCGAGAGCTGGTAAGAATCAGCAAGGACGAAAGAACAGTGTTCCCAGCATCAGGACACATAGTTATATAGCCAAGGGGCTTGTGCCCTTGAGGCACTTGCACACTTGGTAAAGCATGAACTCTTGCTGAGGCACTTGCAGACTCGGAATGCATTTCTTCTTGGACTACAAAGGTTCATCAGCGGCTTGTCACCCTCTTGCTGCTTGTTTTTTCGGTTTTCATTCTTTTTTAAAGAGGGCAGCGTGTTTTCATTTGTTGACATAAGTTTGTGTTTTCGTGCTTTCATTTGTTGATGTCGTTTGCGGCAGCATAACACTGGGGTTTCATGTGGAAAGTTGAAATACTTATCTCTCTGGAGCGAGCATGGGCGCTCGACACACACACGTACACACACACACACACACACACACACACACACACACACACACACACACACACACACACACACAAGCACGCCGGCATGTGCATGCAGATGGACCGCATCCTTGGTGTGGCGTATGACAGCTTCAGTTTTGATGCCTTTGAGCTTGCGGCGGTCACCCAGGTAGGAATTGGCACCTTTGAATATCTTAGAATTTGCTATCCATTATTTTCAGCCTCACACACATGCCTATTGTAAATTTTCGCTTGTTGTTAAGTGAGGTGAAGCTTATATCCCAAACATTCTTCAAATTTTAGTGCCAAAACAGGGGGTGCTTGTGTTGTAGCATTGGGCTGGGTAACCAGCAGGGTACACTGGGTCGTCCACAGCCTCAAAGAATGCTTATTTTGAACAAAGTTCTTAACTATCATTCTCGTTTTTCACTTTAGAGTTGTGGTACGCGCCATTAAGATGGGGGATATTTGAAAGAGTGATGAAATGAGCTGACGATGCATACAATCCTTCTTGACAAAGCGTTGCACACACCTCTGAGAAGCATCCAGAAGGGGAGAATTCCGAGCCAAAATGTAAGACAGGAGACATAAAAAGAAAAAGCCAGAGTGGGAGACCCAATTGGGTGCTGAAACTGTGCTGCTGGGCCCAGGTCACCTCCACCAAACCATCCCACGCAGCCACGGGCAAAACATGCCCAACGATAGAGTGCTTGTAAGCCCCTGTGTTGCAGAGACCTACAATATTTACAGGTACACCCATGGGGTTGGGGCCCCAGCATGGCTGTTGCAGCTACATCTATGAAGGAACGGGATTAATCTGCCGAGCCCTTGCAACTGCAGACCATCTAGGCAAAAATGCCAAGTTACATCCATAACCTCCGGCAGTGCACATCCATGAAATCTGGCTGCGTCATCCACAACCTCGGGCAGTGCACATCTATATCCTATGGCTGCGCACATCCACAACCTCTGGCTGCGCACTTCCGCAATATCTGGCTGTGCACATCCACAACCTCTGGCTGCTGTAGGCTAACAGGCAGATCCCATTGCAGACAAAGTGCTCTTCAGCATACACAGCATTGTGTTACTCTGCTCAACAACAACAACAACCACAACAACAACAACAACCTGCGGCCCAGCTGATCGAGCACCATCAGCACATGCAACAACAGCTGCAAGCTGAGAGGAACTGTCAACGTGGGGCCACACGCACACACCAAATTTGTGCAGCTGCCTGTGGAATAAGACAGCTGACAGGCTGTTGCAAGTGATGATGTATTGTATGTGAAGACGTTGTGCGCCTGAAGGCGTGACTCATGTGGAGTAGTGGATGTGAAGACTTGTTGCATGTAAAAACATGGTGCATGTGAAGTGCATGAGAAGACAGCCATGCCCAAGGAGTGGTCCAAAAATTGGTCTAAAAAGACAGCAGGCACACCAAATGAATGGAAACCAAATGGCAGCTACTTGGTAGCAGGACACAGCGGATGGATGGAGACCACATGGCAGCTCTCTGTGGGGCAGTTCGAATGAGCAGGGGGTAGTTCAGAAGCAGCATTATTGTGTAGTGGGCTTCCTTGGGAAAGCATGACACTTGAAAGATTGCGCTTTATATTCTGATGCATGATCTGAGAACTGACAAAATAATCAAATGCCTGACCTGGTTATTGGCAAATGGGGCGTTGAGTTCCTGTGTGCATGTGCCATCCAGATTTGATGGTGCATTCAAGTGCCCCAAAGGGTGCTCTGCTGTTTATATTACCTCCCATTATGTGCCATGATCAGGATACATCATTTTTTTGTTGAACATGATGAGCACATTGTGAGTTTCACCGGATAACCTCATGCGCCGCTCCCTACACCCAGGGTCACCCACTGTCCACCCTCGCGTACTACCTGTTCCACAAGAACAACCTCATCTCTAGCTTTGGCCTGCACACCGTCAAGTTGGCGCGCTTCCTGCGCAGCATCGAGGCCGGGTACTGCCCGAGGATCCCCTACCACAACGCAACTCATGCAGCAGACGTGCTCCAGGTGAGATGCCCATGTGTAGGCCAGCTAGGTGAGGGTTGACGTTTCCTGCGTGGCATCGAGGCCGGGTGCTGCCTGAGGATCCCCTACCACAGCGCCAGCCACCCTGCAGAGGTGATGCAGGTGAGGAAATGCCATGCATTGCTCCTTGGTGGAGTGTGGTGCGCATAGAGCGCTTAAAGGTGAAGGCTGCTTTCAAGATTGCAAAAAAAGTCGGGGCCGCAGCACTGTGCCCTGTTTTGAAGTTATCATGGCAGAGGCCTGGCTTTCAGGCCATCTTGCATGTCCGGAATGAGGGGTCCCTGCACGTGCCCGCTTCACATTTTGTACTCAGTGTGTGGAGCAACGGATCTATATTATGTTCCTGCTGTCGACTCACCCTCCAAGTCCTGCACAATGCCGAGCAGACAGTTCTGTAAATCCTTGCACGCACACTCCTGTACTTTCTTGCACACCTCCTATGCGTTCGTGCGCACATCCCTGTGCAACCTTGCAGTGTTTTTGCACACATCCTCTCAAGTGCACATACTAAGGCACACACCCAGCACGCGCGTGCATCACAGCACTGCACCTCCTGCATGCATCGCACAGCACACAATTTGCACACATGCTGCACGTCGTCATGCACACCCTTGCAAGCATATTTATCACCTCCGCCTTGTACCACACCTGTGCAGACGTTACAAGTCATTTTGAACCGTGGCGCCATGGCTCAGTTTGCAGGCTGCCTCTCTGTGATGGCTGCGTTGCTGAGGTCATGCACGACTGTCACTCGTCTGCGTTGCTGGTTGCCATCATGCGCGATTTTGAGCACATAGGCCTCAGCAACGCACGTGCCTTTTGAGTGCACATCTTGAATGCAAAAAAGAGCTGCGGAACTTATCACGCTACCTTGTGTGCATGTGCAGACGTTGCACGTCATCACGCACCGTGGCGCCATGGTGCCCCAATTTGCCGACCGCCTCTCTGTGATGGCTTCGTTGCTGGCAGCCATTATGCACGACTATGAGCACATGGGCCTTACCAACGACTTCCTCATCAACACCTCCAGCACCCTGGCCATCCGCTACAATGACCGTGCGCCCCTGGTGGGTCACCTGAAGTATCTGCTGTGATTGTGCCTAATTATATTACACTGATTATTATATATGGATAACTGGGCGCCCCCTTAGGTCGCATTGAGCCTTCCCCTGTGCAGTCCTTGTTTCTAAATGAATTAGTTGAATTTTTGTGCATGACATAATTAGAAGTACTATATGACCATGCGCCTCGTGGTGGATCACATTAGCCATGTCCGGTCAATGTTATCACATACAATTCCATGTTATCATGTATAATGTATGAATGCATCACATCATGAGTGTAAGCTTGTTACTGGCGTGCCATTGTAGAAGTTATGCATGAACGGTTGTGCGCCCCTGGTGAGTTGCCTGTTGAGCCATTGACTGAGCAACCAATTGCTGCTTTCAAGCTACCGTTTAAAGTAGCACACCTCGTGCGCCCTTGTTGAGGTACAGTCCATGCTGCTCTTGATCCCAATGCACCCCATATGCACATAACCAGCAGCAGCAGCAGCAGCAGCAGCAACAACAACAACAACAACAACAACAACAAGTGGCATCTCATTACATTCTGCAGCGGCAGCAACAGCAGCTTATACAACCCTTGGGCTGAATGAAGCCCATGAAACCAATGCACGAAATGTGGAATTTGTGGAATGTATCAGGCTGTGAGAACCCGCCTTCTATATTGTTTGTGGCGCACTACAGCTCGCCTGGCTGGTGGCCAATTGACCTCTGCTTCAAGAATTGTGATCCCCTGATGAGAAGCAGCATGCTAGGAGTCAACCAGGGCCATCCGCTGCCTGCTGTTGAGTGCCAGCCTCTTGTGTTCAAAGGCAAAGACTGACCGTTGCTTGGCGCCTTGCACAAAATGACTGTTGCGAACTGAGCCGCCCGGATTCTCTCCAACAAGTAACCTCCAATGAATGCCGCTCTTTGCCGCGCAGGAGAATCACCACTTGGCTGCAGGGTTCACCGCGCTGAATGTACCTGACCAAAACTTCTTAAGTAACCTGCCCAAAGCAGATTACAGCCGCCTACGCAAGGTGTGTTAAGCAAGACGTGTGATTGAGTTCCAGGCCCTGCCAGCCCTAGACCAAGCCCTAGAGGCGCTGCGTCCACATACTTTTTACGCCCAAGAGGAAGAACGCCTGCAGAGATTGTGCGCCCAAGAGGCATGGCACCCGCACACACTTTCACGAGCCTGCAGTCCCACACACGCACACACGAAATGCACACCTTGTGCATGTGCATGTGTATGTGCAGACTGGAACAGTTGCTCATTGGAGGCACAGCTTAGGCAGGCACGGTGAAGCTGAGCGGCACCCCACTGGCTTGTTTTGCACTATAAACTTATAACTCCCACCTGAGGCCCTAGAGCCTGGTACCAGAAAACTTCCATCGCCCCTAGAGCTGCGCACATAAAAGGTTTGCTTCAATGTTGCCTGAACCCACTCTGCCTCCTTCGCCCTCGAGCATACATACCATTGTCTCATGCACGACCTTTCTCTCCTCATGCACACTTCTTTCTTGTCATACCACTTGCTTTTCCACATACCACCGTCTCCTGCACACCCTGTTTCTTGTTTGCACAGATTGTCATCGATCTAGTGCTCGCCACGGACATGAAGCAGCACTTTGCACTGGTGGGGCAGTTCAAAGCGGTGAGTCAAGCAGTAAGTGCTTGAGGCATTGAGTTTGTGAAAGGGCAGATGATTGACCAAGCAGCACTTTGCACTGGTGCAGCTGTTCAAAGCGGTGAGTCAAGCAGTAAGTTCTCTAGGCATTGAGCTTGTGAAAGGGCGGATGATTGACCAAGCAGCACTTTGCACTGGTGCGGCAGTTCAAAGCGATGAGTCAAGCAGCAGGTGCTCCAGCCATTGTGCTTGTGAAAGGATGGTTGATTGACCAGGCCGCAATTTACAATGTTACGGCAGTTCAAAGCGATGAGTCAAGCAGCAGGTGCTCGAGCCATTGTGCTTATGAAAGGACGCATAAGTGAACAGGCCGCAACTTACACTTGTGGGTCCCAAAATTCAATGCAGTGATTGGAGCGGCTGGTATGCGAGGTCTCGCTCAGATCTCTTCCAAGAGCTTTGTGCCTCAAATGCCAAGGATGCTGTTGTCTCAAATCCTCAGCAATATCAGAGCACCTTTTGATCAGAAGTCGTTGCTGTTTGGGAAAGGACGGATACTTGGCCATGGAATCACCCTCATGTGCACCATGTAATGTGCACCATGCAATGTACAGCATGAAGGGGTTCCAGCCCTGGAGCTCATGTGCACCATGTGTTGCTGCAAGGGGGGCTTCCAACCCTGAAGCTCTTGTCCATGCCAGACTCGGTCCTACTGGTAACCAGCGCCAAAAGGATGTGCAGCAGAAAGGGGCTCTGAGGACGGATGTGTGCCATGGGTTGGGAGTCTGCAACAACACTGATGACAGCGCCATGGGATGGGAATCTGCAATAGCACTGATGGTAGCGCTGTGGGATGGGAGTGTGCAGTAGCAAGGAGATCTGAGGGCAGTTGCAGCACCATGGGGCTCTGAGCATGGGATCCTATGATGGGATCCCAGCACCATGGGATGGGAGTGTGCAGCAACAAGGGGCCCTGAAAATGGATGCAGAGAGGGGGAGGATTTGTCCCTCAAACCATGATATGCAATATGATCCGTCACCCATGCTTCCCCTAGCCCCGTTGTCCTTTGGTCACACACAGTTGATACGCCGCTTGACGCCCAAGTCCAACTCACTTCCTCAATTGATTTATTGCTTTCACATTCTCAAATTACTTGCTCGCGTGCCATCGTTCTTTGGTCCTATGCAGCTGGTACGCCGCATGACGCCCAAGTCCAAGTCTGCAACCGCACCCTCCCAAAAAAGCAGGGCGCACAGCCGGTGGGTATTTGAAACTAGGCAGGAATGGCAAGGTTAATGGTGTAAAAGCAAATGAGTGGTTTGTTGCTTGAGCCTCTTTTGTGCCTGCCCACCAAATGCAAAGCCAATGAGTGGTTGGTTTGTGAGCGCCACTTCCGTGCCTGCCCACCAAATGCAAAACCAATGGGAAGTTGGTTTGTGAGCGCCACTTTCGTGCCTGCCCACAAAATGCAAAGCCAATGAGTGGTTCTAATTGTGAGCGCCTTGTGCGCCTGCCCACCACAAGCACAACATCACGCCAATGTGTGACTTCTTGCGGGTTAAGCTATCGCACCTACGGCACGCCTGTTTTGCCTTCCCTTTGCAAACCCGGGCTCCTCAAACGCTTATCCATGCGCTTCTCACGCGCAGCCGATAGAGAATAAAAAGGAATAGGGCGGACGTAAATCCTTCTCCATGCACCTGGAACAGCAGCCATTAGCATCTCAGGCATCCGAGCTTCGCCTGTTGACGCTCCTATTTCAGTTACACACATACACATGCATGCAGGGCTTTGTCGAGCAACCTTTCGTTAGACCCATCTTCTGCCCGTACCCCCCATGCCAGTATTACCGAGTGCATGGTCGGCCTGCCCAAGGTGAAGGCTCAGCCGAGCTATTCATGGCTGTCATTTGCTGGCATTTGCCAGGTTGTCGCCATTCCCTGTCATTTGTCGGCAAGCACAGCAACAAAGATGGACAAATGCTTTTGTGCTGCAGCCCAGAAGCAGAAGTGAAAGAAATCTCCATGCTTGTGGTACAGCAAAGATCAGACACAAACACAACGCCAAATCGCTTCTGGCATGGTTGGACAGCGTCGCTGCTGACCAGAGCACACTGTGGGACACACACACACACACACACACACACACACACGCATACGCACACGCACACGCACATGCATGCGCAGCGCACCTCAATAGATGAATCCTTGGCCGTGATGGCTGGCACCCCCATGGATGCAAGTTCCCCAATCAGCCTATCGCCCCCAGGCTTGAGCACAAGCAGATCCTTGAGTCGGTGAGTGCATTTTGTCTGCTCTTTTCTGTGTTGTAATGCATCGTCCATCAGCTAAGCTCCCCATTGAGCCAATCCCCCCATTTTCCTAGCCACAAGCAGGTCCTCATGTCGGTGAGCGCATTTCGTCTGCTCTTGTTTGTGTTGTGATGCATTGCCCGTACCATACCGATTCATGCGTGCATGCAACCATTGTTGCCGTGTGTGTCTGACTACTGCCATTTTAAGATGCGTGAATGTGTGCAGTCATGTGGAACGCGTGGCTACTGCCCAGGCCTGAAGTATTATGTGTAGGTTTGGCCAGTTCTACCCATATATATAGTATTTCTCCTGCCAAGCTGATATATACGGCGTATTTATACGGGATTGGCAACCTTGTTTGCGTGTGTTTAACACACGCACACACACACACACACACACACACACACACACACACACACACACACACACACACACACACACACAGGTTCATTCACGGGCCCTCACCCCTGGACTCTCCCAGCCTGCAGCAGCTGCGCCACCTGCGCCCGCGCATGAGCCTGCCGCAGCGCATGTCGCTGGATGCCAAGCCCTCTGTTGCTGCAGAGCAGCTGCAGGCAGCCGTGCGCGAGGCATCTATGGCAGCCTGCTCGCTGTCGTTCGCAAGGGTCAGCAGGTGGGTGGATGGGAGGGGTTCTGTGGTGGGAGTGGTAAGGAGGGGTGTGAGTGCATTTGGAAGACCTCTGCTGCTGCAGGCAGCCACGGACAGCTGTGTGCAAGACTCTGCCTGCTCGCTGTTGTGTGCGAAGGTCAGTGGGTGGGTGGAAAGGGAGGAGGGCGTGGTGGTGTGCATTGAGGAGGGCGTGCATGCATTTCCGAACCCTCTGCTGCTGCAGGCAGAGCAGAGCAGCAGCAGAGCAGCTGTGTGTAAGGTGTTGCCTGCACACTGCCGTTTGCTCAGGCCTGCAAGCGGGTGGATGCAAAAGAGGGTGGATGGCGAGGGACATTTGTAGTGGGAAGTGAGGAGGAACACGTCGAGTGCATGAGTGCCTTGAGCGCTATTGTGCATTGAGTGCAATTGGAGCGTGAATCCAAACACAGGGCGTTGGTTGCAGCTGCATGAGGTATCAATGGCGGCCTGATTGGTTGGCGAGGCCGGCAGGTGTTGGTGTGAGACGGGGCATGCTCACAAGCAAGCACACATGTACCTAGCAAGGGAGGAGGGTGAGGCATGACTGTTGGGTTGGGAGATGCAGAGCAGCTACCTGAGACCATTCTTGAGGTATAACTGTCAAGTTGGGAGGTGCAGGGTAGCTGCCTGAGGCTGCTCGTGAGAGGTACGACTGTCGGGTTGGGAGGTGCAGAGCAGCTGCCTGAGGCCACAAGCACAGGAGTGCAGGCAGCAAGGTTAGGTATAGCATCACCAGGTGGCAGTGGGCAACACTGTGGTGCATTTTCCTCGCAGAATCTGTCGATAAAGGATTGTGGGATAAATGATGTTGGCGAGCTCATCAGGAGTGCGGGCAGCAAGGCCGCGGAGTCTCAGTGTGAGCTACACCGAGTTGCACACACCTCTTTGAAACCAGCGACAGCTTCGGGGGTGCCAGCAGGCAAAGCAGGGTCACACCTGTTTTTGAAATCAGCGACAGCTTCAGGGATGCCAGACGTGGTGCCGTATGCCTCGTTTCCGCAGTGTGTGCACGGGTGTGCCTGCAGGCATGCAGGTCATCATAGCAACACCAGGATCATCCTAGCAACCAGGATCATCATGAGGACGTGTGCTTAAGGACGCCAGAGTCATCATAGCAACACCAGGGTCATCCTAGCAACCAGGATCATCGTGAGGACGTGTACATAAGGACGCCAGAGTCATCATAGCAAAACCAGGGTCATCATAGCGACGCAAGGATCATCATAGTGGGGGCACAAGGGTCACAGAAGGACCCAGGGTAATAAGGGCACAACAGCCATCATAGCAACATTGAGATCACCACAGCAACACCGGGGTTGTCATAACAACGTAGAACTACACCGGTGTGTCATAGCAAGGGTTGTTAGTAACAGCACCAGGGTCGCCAAATCAACACCAGGGCACAGGCCATAACCCATGCCTCTGACGATCGTCTCCTCAACTTGCGCTCCCTCAGTTGGGGCAGCGCGCACAACCCATGCCTCCATGCACGTGCAGCCGCGCCTCTGGACTTCATTTACAAAATTTTCATGAGCACCACACATACATTCTGTAATGTTACACTCGTCAAAAAAAAAGGAAGTATCTTTCGGATACTTGCAGCCACATTTTGTGCAGTCTCACCCTTGGATGCCATGCACCCTCTTGTGCAAGAAAAGAAGAATGAGACACCATTGCCAAAGAACAGGCTGCATATCAAGGAAAGCCACCTTGGCTAGAAGCTAGCAAGGATCTCAGCAACGCATGCACTCCATCTGCGCAGGACCAGCACTCCTTTTGAGAGGGACCTGCATGAGAAAAAAAATATGAAAAGTACACAGGTGCGTGCGCATACACGCGCATACACACACATATAGACACACATACACGCACGCACGCCCCATGCACAGGACCAGTGAGCAAAACCCAAGTGCTGCGCAAGGTCCCCCAGCTTTTAAGCTGTCGATGAGCAGCCGCGGGACTTCATCCCTCCCAACAGCAGGCGGGCCAGGCAGCAGCTACAGCGGCACAGGTGTGTGTGTATGTGTGTGTGTGTGTTGGGCAAGCCAGAACAGGGAGAGCTGGCCTGCATGGAGCCTGCATGGTGTGTGTATGTGTGTGTGTGTGTGCGCGCGCGTGTGTGTGTGTGTGTGCACGTGTGTGTATGTGTATATGTTAGAAAGGCATGTCAGACGTTTCTGATACGAGTGGACGCTTGCATTGACATGTGTTTGCAGGGAGTGGGCCGCTGGCAGTGCGCAGCAGCTCTGTGAGTGCTCTCGTTGCCACAAGGGAGGGTCTCCACAGCAGCAGCATGGCAGCTGGTAAGCGGCGTGAGTTGCACCACCTCAACCACGAGTCAAATGTTGGCCAATGCCATACATGATTGTATGTAATACATGGCATGCACCTTGCGCCAAGCAGAGCACATGGCAGGGCCATTTTTACACGGGACATGAGTGGAGGTGCTGCACTTAACTTTGCATGGGGAATTGAGTGCTAACGCTTGGGCACTCAAATGCAGCTGCTAGCTTGAAAGCAGGTGTGTTCCTGCAAGACCCTGAGCACATGCATGCACATACTCTGTTTCGATGGCGGTTGGAAATGGGAGGCTGCGCAGCACAATGGAAAGCGTGCAGTCAATACCTTGTTGCATGTGTATGTTGCATGTGTATGCGTGGGATCCACGCCGTGGATGCATGGAGGTGCCAGTAAGCCTTGCAAGCGTGGACATTGCTTGGGATGAAGGCATTCTATTTGGCTGTATTTATTTATCATGTTAAGGTTCCTATTCATGTGAGCGCGCGCGCACGCACACGCACACACACACACACACATGCCTGCCTGCCTGTGGTTGGGCAATGTGCAGGCCACGACCCTCAGCATGCAGGGGGTGAGCGCTGTATCACAAGGCACAGTAAGGACCACAGCTCCAACGCCAGCAAGTGCAGCCAGGGTAAGCTTGCACACATTCTGTGTGTGCTCACGTACGCGTACGCGTGTGTGTGTTTGTGTGCATGCCCTTTGAAACGAGTCAGAATGGTGAAGTGTTTTGTAAAATGAAGGGGCGTCCCCGCCACTGCAACTCAACGGCCACTGTCCGTCTTACAGACGTCAATTAGATGGCCCCGATCAGCTTCACACGTATGCAAGCCCATTGGTGAGACTGCCAAGGTTGCTGTGTTCACCTCCAAATCCCCAAATCACACTCTTTCTACTGCCAAATCATCCTTGTCCCAAAGATCACTGCTTTCACATCTATCCCACCCCAAGGCCACTTCTCTTGTTACGTCCACATTACCCTTCCCCTGCTGTGGTGCGTGCGTGTGCGCAGTGCATTCCTCTGCGGCAAACAGCATGTGCTCAAGCGGCAACAGCAACAAGCTCAGCGATCGCAGCAGCGAGCATAGCAGGGGCAGTGCACCCCGTGCTACGCCTGGCAAGGAGGTGAGTGAGCGCTCTGGCAGAAATGTGGTCTGATGAGGCCAGTCTGCCATTATCTTGCTCAGAAAACCCCCGATCCGGAAGCATGTAGCATATGCGATGTGCTTGGCAGAGCGGTGAGCATGCAGGCAGTCTTTTTGTCTCACTTGGTGCAGCCTGTCTGTTTTCATCTAGCAAAGCAGGGGCAGTGCAGCGCGTGCTGTGCCTGACAAGGAGGTGGCACTCTAGCAGAATCTTGGTTTGGTGAGGCCGGTTTGTTGCTGGATCTGGTCAAGGAAACCTGTTCCTGGAGCATGGGCTGTGCTGTAATATTAGAAAGCACACTCTGAAATAATTGGCCAACCTAAAAGCATGCACTGCCTGCCCTGGATGTAAGGTACAAATTGTGAGCGCACTGACAGAATTGTGGCTTGGTAGGCCCTCCCCACACAGGTGCTTGCAAAGTGGGGCTAACTCATCCTTCTGAGCAGCAGCTCCATTCCAGATGACATGCCCAGAGTGTATGCGGGGAGTGAGGCTGCATGCCTGCAGCATGTGCATCATGTGCAAAACGTCAGAGTGCCACGAACAAGGCACGTAGGCACAGCAAACTTATGCATATGGTGGGGACACAGCCAAACATGCATGCACCACCAAAGTGGCATGCAGGGTGGGAACACAGCCAAACAAAACAATGCATGCACCACCAAAGTGGTATGCAGGGTGGGAACACAGCCAAACAAAACAATGTATGCACCACCAAAGTGGTATGCAGGGTGGGGACACAGCCAAACAAAACAATGCATGCACAACCAAAGTGGCATGCAGGGTGGGAACACAGCCAAACAAAACAATGCATGCACCACCAAAGTAGCATGCAGGGTGGGGACACAGCCAAACAAAACAATGCATGCACCACCAAAGTGGTATGCAGGGTGGGAACACAGCCAAACAAAACAATGCATGCACCACCAAAGTGGTATGCAGGGTGGGAACACAGCCAAACAAAACAATGCATGCACCACCAAAGTGGCATGCAGGGTGGGAACACAGCCAAACAAAACAATGCATGCACCACCAAAGTGGCATGCAGGGTGGGGACACAGCCAAACAAAACAAAGCATGCACCACCAAAGTGGCATGCAGGGTGGGCTCAGCAAAGCATACGCGTGTGCATGCCAAGCATGCGCGCATGCACTAGAAACGCATGCAGGGGTACCCAGCAAAACGGATGTGCACTGCAAACATGCAGGCAGGGGGACCCAGCAAGACATGCATGCACCTTGCTCATGTGTGCAAGCCCCACAGGCAAGCTTGCAGGGGGACTTGGCAAAACATGCATACACTGCTAACGTAGGTGTGCCCCACAAACATGCATGCAGGCGGACCCAGCAAGCCCGGATGTCTCACAGGAGCCACTTCTGCTTCAGGCTGTGTTTAAGTTTACAAGTGACAATGTGCATGTGTGCATTTGTGCATGAGTGCAGGGGGACCTAGCGAGCCTGGATGACACACAGAAGCTTCTGCTGCTCCAGATCGCGCTGAAATGCGCAGACCTGGGGCACGTTGCTGAGGAACACGAAGTGCACGTCAGGTGTGTTTGGGGGTAGGGGCACAACCTTGGCTGACTTGACTCACTTATGATTGGAGCAAACGAGGTTGAAAATTGTGTTTCCTCTGTGAAAAGCAGTTTCCTGAAAGGCACAGAGGCCCTCTTCCTAGGGGGAAGGGCTCTGAGAGCCTTTCTGGCAGGATTGCAGACCCTCTTTACCCTTATACTACTCTTGAGGCCATGCTACTCTCGAGGTCGTGATCTGTACATGAAGTCCAAGAGTTATGCTTTCAGGTGACCTCAAGACCTCCTCCATAAACTTGTCATGAATGGACCGAGTAGCATAGAGTGAAGTGTGTGGAAGTTTGTGGTCCCTCCACAGCACCCATCTCTGCCCCAGAGAAATCACCAGGTTCGTATTCACCTCACACACACGCACACGCACGTATGCATGCACTTCAGAGTCCACGAGTGTGTCTCCCTTGCTGCCTGCCTCACTTGCACACAGATGGGTGCACGCCCTGGAGGAGGAGTTCTACCGGCAGGGAGACCGCGAGAAGGCTGCCAAGCTGCCTGTGAGCCCCCTGTTTGACAGAGACAAGCCTGGCGTCACAAAGTCACAAGTTGGGTTCTTCGACGTCGTGGTCCTGCCGCTTTTTCAGGTGTGGGAACCGGCAGCCTTTGGCTCCCGGCTAGAGCTCCTTCCTGTCTCATACCTCTGTTGTTGTCGCCAAGTTGCTGGTTTGGCTGCAAGGTGGGCCATGGTGTGGTGTGGCGTGCTCAGGCTGTAGAATGGCCATGGCATGCTCCCCTTCGCTTTGGTTCAAGACACCTCTAAAATCCCACGCCAACCCTCATCCAGTTCCAAAAGGCCCGCTTGCCTGCACGCTCCTGCTCACAGGCGCTGACAGTGCCGTCGCCTGGGGTGCAGCCTTTCTTGATGGTGCCCCTGCCTATTGGGTCTTGCTCATAGACGCTGACTGGGCTGTTGCTTGATGGTGCTCCTGCTTCATGGTCCTTGCTTGCTTGCTCACAGGCGCTGACTGGGCTGTTGCTTGATGGTGCTCCTGCTTCATGGTCCTTGCTTGCTTGCTCACAGGCGCTGACTGGGTTGTTGCTTGATGGTGCTCCTGCTTCATGGTCCTTGCTTGCTTGCTCACAGGCGCTGACTGGGCTGTTGCTTGATGGTGTCCCTGCTTCATGGTCCTTGCTTGCTTGCTCACAGGCGCTGACTGGGCTGTTGCCTGGGGTGCAGCCCCTGCTTGATGGCGTGGAAGCCAACTACCGCTTCTGGAAAGCTGAGCAGCAGCAGCAACAGCAGCAGCAGCAGCAACAGCGTGAATAAGAAAAAGATGGGGCTGCTGTGGTCTTACTTGTCAAGTGTGCCGAGTGTACCAAGTTTGCTCATGTGCCAAGTGTGCTCGTCTTGTATGCCATGTGTGCTCATGTGCCTGGTGTGGTCTTGCCATGTGCCGAGTACGCAGTGTGTGTGTGTGTGTGTGCGCGCCAAGTGTGCACGCCCCTTGTGCAAAGTGTGCTCATGCGCCAAAAGTGTGCTCACGTTCCATAGGTGTGCTAAACATGCCAAAAAAAGTGTAATCATCCCATGTGCCAAGTGTGTGAAGCGTGCTCCTTCTGCCAAGTGTGGTCATCCCATGTGCTCTCAGTGTGTCAAGTGTGTTCCTTCTGCCTCTTATCTCCATCTATACCCTCAAGGCCGTCCTCCAGCCTGTCACACATATTGGATCGCGTGATTGAGATTGTATGGTTTCTGGACCATGACAACGCTGGTCAGCCATGGCTGGGTCATTTCTCCTGCGCTGCACGCTGGTGCTGCTGTGCATGGCTCTAGGGCCACGCCCTGCCCTGCGTCGGCTGCAGTTTGATGGTGCACCAAAACCTGAATTGTGCAACAAAGCAATGCCTTGTGTGCGCCAAAACATGCCTTGTGCACCATAGTATGCCTTGTGTATGTCATCTGGAGATGGGCTTGCTGCTGGTGCTGCAATGAGAGGGGAGAAGGGCTAGCTGAAAGCACTAGGCGCATGCAGGAGTCGGTGTGTGCGCTCCGCTTTTTTTGGCTAAATCACAGGCATGTGGGCGCAGCATGTGGGAATGTGGCAAAGGAGCGTGAAAGGAAAGGGAGGGTTACACAGCTGTACCAGCCTGCAAGGACAGCTTGGCTGAAGCAAGAAGGTGCCTGTAATCAAAGGAGCAGGATGTGGCAAAGGAGCACATACAAGACCATCGTGATCTCAGGCTGCGAGGCACAACTTATTTGTTCGAGTGCATTCTCAAGTGCATTGTTTGAGTGCAATGATCAAGTGCATGGGCGCTCCACAGTAGCCTTAGCTACGCGAAGATTGCCAGTGAAGAATTTATATGTGTTTTAAGCATGCATGCATGGTTGGTATGGTTTGCTCGAGTCTGAGCAGGTCATCGCAATGAAGCACCCAGTTCATACATCACAGGAACGGACTGCAGCCTTTGCGGAGGCTACCCATTGTGCACTTAACAGTTGCTGTGATCATAATCTGTGAGGTGTGGGATCGTTTCAAAGGGGCTGCCCATTGTGCGCTTCATGGTTTCTTTGGACCGTAATTTGTGAGTTGTTCTTCATTTCACAGGGGCTGCCCTTTGTGCGCTTAACGGTTGCTTTGGATCATATTTATGCGTAGTAGGATCACTTCAGGGGGGCTGTCCTTTGCATACCCCGTTGGTTGCTTCGCATCATAAGTGGAGACTGGGAGGGGATCATAAATTGGGATGTGGGTGCGGCTTCCGGCTTGCGGCCGTCAATGGGTGCGGATGTTGCCCGCAATTTATCACTATTGCCCAAAAATGTGCTGACAATGTATGCAAGAATATGCGAGACCTGAGCACTTGACCTCTTTGTTGCCCTTGCAAAAAATCATGGAAGAAGCATCTTATGTTGTCAAGACCCTGGCAGGGCTTGCTCATTTTGGTGACTGAATGTGTGTGTGTGTGTGTGTCTGTGTGTGATGTGTGTAATACAAGTGACTGTTGCAAAAGGCTGTGCAATTGTGCATTTTTCATGGTTGATTTTCTGCTGTGCAGACTTGATGTGTGTGTGTGTTGCTCTTTGGTGCCCTTGGAACGCTGAATGCTTGGCGGCGCTGCCAGGTCTGGATTGGGCACCCCTAGGACTCATGAAGGGATGTTTTTATAGGAAAAACCCATAAGTTCTTGCTACTTCTCATTCTGCATGTTGCTCAACTTTTTTGACGCCTTGTGCCCCCAAAGAGTAGTTGCTTTCCAGTGTGTGTGGGTGTGGGTGGCTATTATTTTTTAAGTGCCAGGGTATTTCATGTATTCCATTCCAGGGCCTGCCGTAAGGCATGGCAAAGCAGGGCCTTTGTACCTTTCCTGCCAACGAAGCCTGGAATGATGTTTCAGTTCTCCCTTTGCTTTTGCTGCTGACCGGGCCTCCCTTCCTTCTCTGCCTGACCGATCAGTCTGATGGTGAAGTAGACTGCGGGGCACTCCGGACCTTGGGACTTGTCTTCCTTTATTATCAAGGGATTGTTGGGTACAGTATCTACATTCATTCTTTTCCCCTTTTAATTCTTTTTAGTGCTACTACATTCAGTGCAGCACATATTTTTATTTGCTCAACAACTGGCCAGTCGTTTGTCCATTCCATTGCATCACGTTAAGTTGGTGCATTATTCCAGATTAGGTGAGAGCAGCTAAGCTAAAGCAGATAGAAATGACCATATCTATTAGACCTTCCCAGTCTGAAAATGCAAAGGGAAAAAATTGTCAGATTGGGTTATCTGAGGCCTGAATTTGCATGCTTTTTGCATGCCCCCCGCAGTGTTATCCAATATGCTGCTTTCAAACTTGGGTATTTCTTGAGCGCCTCTGGTATTTCAGCAGCACAAAGGTCGAAAGAATCAAAGAACAAGGTAAGGTTACATTGCTAAATCCGCCTACAGGTTACAGGTTCAAGGAAAATGAAGACCTCCACTGGCAGTCAAAGTGACTGACTGTAAACCTATTCGTAAGAAAGAAGAAGTTCATGTAAGAAAGGTTGTCCTGATTCAAAAAAGGAAAACATATCAAGAGACTGTACATGGTGATGGCAGGCAGGTGTTATGGTGTGTTAGTCAGCTAGTTTAGGAAAAGAAAAAAAAGAAAAGTCTACGCCAGCCAAGAGGCCGCATGCATTAAGGAAAGTTTCCCTGACTAGCAAGCTAGAAAGGGTCTCACCGTGAGAGGTGACCAAAGGGCCCTCAAGCCTAAACTAGACTAAGCTAGCCTAGGAGAAAGCCAGAAACGAGAGCTGATGAGGATCTGGAGGGTTGGCTGCCATGCTCCTGAACGCCCGGACTCTTCTTCTCCTGCTCTCCTCCTCCACGCGCCCAGCAAACCCTCCCCCAGAAGTCCCCTGGAAATGAGTTACAATGAGTTACAGTGGGGTTTGACCTTCAGCCAGGTAGTTTGGCTGCTCGGTCTGCTCAACTGTTCCAACTGCACAAAAAATACCCATGAGACCGGAAATAAAACGAGAAGTCTCATTAGTTTGCCAAAGCAGTGCTTCTGCAAGAAATGAATAGCATCCTCAGAGCTAGCTTGAGAGTAGTAAAAAGTGCCTGATTCGTCCAGTAAAATTCTGTGATTTAGATTTAGATTTACACGGGGGGACCTTCAGCCAGACTGTTCGGCTGATCGGCCTGTGACTGGTCCTCGCCAGCCGACAGAATATCCATGTGAAAAAGCTTGGTCCAACTAGAGCACAATAAGAGGACGGAGGTTCATCTACAGAAGAAAGACAACTGCAATTTCAGAGCAAAAAATAAAATTAAAATTCTGTGAGAGTCCTCCCCCAGAAGTCCCCTGGAAATGAAGTGCATGTCTGGTGTTAATAATAGCTGTTGATTTTTGGATAGCATGGCAACTCAGCTTGGATGCTAATGATTTAGCCTTCTGCCTGGTTAAACCCAAGTCGATAAGAGGTTGAATGGTGTAGTCGTTATAAATAGTGCCTGCCACACCAACTAAGATGATGTGCAAGGTCACTTTGTTGTTCCTGTTAGGGTTTCTTGAGCTGCGGGTTTTGAGCCTTATTAAAGTATCGGCATGCTGAGTGGTTGCAGCTTCCAGAGTGGATAAAGGGTTGGTATCAGGGCAAAATTTAAATTCAACAAAATGAATGTCCCTATCTTGAGGAGGGATCTTGGTAGGATCAAGGTGGTGAGATCGACCTGGGATAGAGCGCACAAAGACAGCATCAGGGCGACTTTGGTGACGGGCAGAGGAGCCATTACCACCATGACCTAATGATTAGGGAAAAACCAGTCTGGAATTGTTCGGGAGATATTTTCAGGAACTTCTATTCCCTGCTCCAGGAGTCTCTCATTTCGGCAGGCATCCATACCAATAAGGGACGAGCCAATCTGCCTTTACTTAGGGCTTTGACACAGAAGCTAAGGCCAACATGATGCCTGTTGGTGTGCATTCCATTCATAGTTGGGTTAGGACATCTAAGGGCAATATGATTGATGCTGTCCATATCGCCGCATAATGGACAGCGTGCAGAGGTGTTGGACACCTTGAATCTGATGGCATGTTTTTGGGTGTAAACAGTTCCCGTGCGGTATTTCAAAACATTAATCTGCTGTTAAAGGGTGATCTTTGGATCATTCCAAAAGGAGTTACTGATTTCTTTGTTGGCAAGTTGAGAAAGTGGGTTATGAGCTTCTGAGCTGACAGAGGTGTTTGGGGGAGTGGGCTGTGTGGCGCAATTAAGCCTCTGCCAGCTATTGTAATAGTGGCCTGAGGTGTCAGCAGAGCAGAGCTTATGTCTTTTGTGCATGTGTGTTTGAAGCTTGTCTGTCAGGTTGGTGAGGTAATGAGTTGGAGCATTGCGGAATTATTGTGGTACACCGTTGCGTCCATGCGATGATTTCAAGGAGAGCCAGTAGAAATTGTAGAAGGGATCCCTGGCATCTGGAAGTGCCATGTCCGTGGTGCCCATGAGTGCTGCAGTGCGTGCACAGGCGTCAGCCCCCTCATTACCAATGATACCAGAGTGGGCTTAAACTTTATAGAAATGTATAGGGTGTGGAGATTGCTTTAACAAATCTGAGATGGCTTGGATGAGCTCCGCATGGAGGTGGGTCCTCATACGCATTGGTTTAAGGGTCTGTTTAGATATCTGGGAGAGGCAGGATGCACTATCAGAGGCTATGGTAGTGTGTCCTTGTTGGAGTGCTACTAAAATGCCTGCTATTTCAGCTCTGTTGATAGTGTCCATGTCCATTGGGATTTATGTGCAACTGTAGCTGTTGGGATGATTGAGTAGCATCCCTGCTCGGCTTGTAAACACCTGAGCCGACCAATGGCGGAGAGTCATCTTTGTGTTGAATGACACTGCCATCTGTGTAGGTGATCTCTCTCCAGTTCTTGATTTTAGATGTGAACGTCTTTTTGTAGATGGCAGGATTGAAAGCTGCCCTTGCCTGAGAGCACCTGTGTGAGCAGGAATGGGTGTCGTGGGGAAGGGATTGAAATTTCTTCCTCAAGTTGTTTGATGCTAGGCGTTGATGGGTATGCAGTGGTATGGCAGGATTTGGAGGTTGTAGGGGTAGCCAGTGTGCTTCTTGTGGTATGTCTTGCTTGAGAAGTTGGAGCCAGTCTTTGTTTGCAGTATCTAGTGCTTCTTTGGTATGTGGGTTCCAGACAACAATGAGTTGCATGGGGTAAGAAGGTTGTACATGGTTAGGTATGGTATTGAACCAGTCTTGGGGTGTCTGGAATTGAATGCTTCCAGCGGGGAATATGGCTAGCACTTGCACAAGACCTGGGTATGCCTACGTAGTGGTTCAGCCAACTCATGTAGGCGTTGCAGCTGAAGCCTCTCCAGTGGGGCAAGAGCATGAAAGTGGCAGCTGGATCGATGGTTTGGAGGGAGGAGTGTACTGCGTGACGTAGGAGTTGGAACATGATTTTGTCATCATGAGGAGGATGGCAGAAGGAGTATCCGCAATAGCGTATAGAAAAAGCATCAGTGCACGCCCCAAAGACCTGGTCTCGGGAGCTTGTGCTGAAGTAGGTCTCACAGGTACAGTCAAATTCAAGAGGGTTGGAGAACCTTCCCGTGGAGACCATGCACCATTTACGCAGGGCTGATCGAATGTGGGGAAGTGTGATGAGTGCATTGGATTTGTGAGCCTTTTTGCTTTCAGCAGAAAAATGCTTTTCTTGGGCCTTCTGGCGTGATAGGAGGCCCATGATTTCTGTGGCTGAATCCAGGACGGGTGGTTGGATGGTGCCGTGTTTCCCTGCCCTTTTGGCTGCTTCATAAGCTTCAAGCAGGGTCTGGAGCCTTTCTATGGTGAGCATGCCAACGCATTTGCCATTTGTGTTATAGGTACAGGCAGTTTCACAGGTGAACACTTCAGGCATATGTGCAGGCATGTAGCCTCAACAGATGGGTCACCTTGCTATGTTTCTTTCATGAGGTCAACAGCTCTTATAATAATCTCACATTTCCATGTTGGCATGATATCTGTCTGGGGGTTGGTAGGTTGGAAGTCAAAAGTGACATTCTTGCAGATAGCGCATCCAGTAGTTGAGAGCCATGAGGGGTTGGCGAGGCTCTCAGGATCGCCTTCAAATCCTTGCCTTGTAAGGTTGTCAAGATCCATTTCATCAGTTGGGGGTTGCGATGTTTGTTCCGGCATTTTTTGCAGGGCAGTCCCAGTGCTCATCAAGTCTACTCAGTGCCCGATCCTGTGGCGAGCATAATTTGATGTCTATGAGGCATCCCCAGTGGTAGGTGCGGTGACAGGTATCGCAAGTGGGCATGTCATCGTAGCATTGTGATTCATAAGAGTGTTCTTTGCTCACAGGGCTCCAGCAAAGTTGACAGCACAGGTCCTCTGTCAGCCTTCTGGGTACATGTTTTAAGGAAGCAACTTTGAGCCCATCACTTTGGAAGATGGGTAGGGCCCATTTCTCGATGGTGACAGGATGCCATTGTACTTTGTATTGAGTTTGCTGTTTTTCCTGGGAGGATCTCTTGAATTTCCGTAAATGTTGCCAGCCCAAGATTTTTAGGATGACATGGTCATAGCGGAAGATGGTGTTGCTAGCTTGCTCTGTGTTTAATTCAGCAGCCTTATTCTGCTTATAATTCCAGAGCCATTGTGCAGCGTCAGTGCCTGGTGTGTTTGGAGGTAGGAGGCATGGGGTTATTATGGGTTGTGTGTGGTAATCTAGGAGTGCTTTTGGGTCTTGGCTACCTCTGGACCTCCTGCCCCCGGCTTGTGGGGCCTGAGTGGGGTCCAGGGATAGGGCCTGTATGGGGTGTGTGGACGTGGCTTGGGTGGGGGTTGTGCCTTGCGCAAGTGTTGGCGATCCGTCAATACAAGGTGTATGTCTTTTACGGGTACGCCTCTCTTGGGTATCATGTGCTTCTGTATGCATTTGATTATCGGGAGGTGGGTTATCCTGGCTTTGAAAGAGAGGATTTTCTAAATCCATGTCTTGAGTCTCAAAAAGGGGGTTACTGGTAGTCCTGGAGTCATTGTGAGCGGGTCCGCTGAGAGCGTTGGTCCCATTACTAGAAGGGGGATTTGGGGGAGCATGCTCTAGGCGGAGCTTTGACCAGTTCCATCCTGTTGGTGTGTGTTTTGTTTTTATCATCACTGCGTATGTTGTGTTATTTATGTAGCGTGATTCAGGAGGTTTATTGGGCGAGCTGTCTTGGCTTTGAATGATCAGGCTGATGAGATCAGATGTCAGATTGTGAGTGTTGAGAGCATGGGAGAGCTTATTAAGGGCTATAATGTGTCTGGTCCTGATTTTGCGGCCGAACAGGGAGGCTAGTTTGTTTCTGTCAATAATATGGGTAAGGTTGCCATTTAGCAGGGAGGAGAGCCTGGATATGCCTAGTTCCATGAGGGGATAAGTGCAGTGGCAGGCTAGGGTCCTGAGGGTGGGTTGCATTGGCATTGAGAGAACATTTAATACGGGAGTGATGCTGGGAAGAAGGTAGGGTGCACCTTGATAGGAGATGTCAAGAGCGCTGTTGCTGATGCAGAGGTATTGCCTAACACGGAGCATATAGGGTAATTGCTTGAGGAGGAAGTTAGGGTGGTGGTGTGATGGGTCGATGCTCCTGAGAATATAGTGCCTGAGTTGATGGATTTGGGATTCCAGAAATGACTTGGTGACCCAACCGTGTCTGCCAGTGTCATTGAGGCTAGTGGCGAGGGCCGCTGCACACCTCGCGTTATTCGACTGCGATGGATGTACATCCGAGTCCAAAGTTGCTTTTGTCTTCTTGCAGGATGGCTGTGGCAGTGCATTGCCAGAGCTTGTACCTCTCTTTGATGGTGTTAAGGGTAAGTCTATCCCAATGAGCAAGGTCATTCTCAGAGCAGGGTGTGACTGGGAAGGCATAGGCAATGCTTGGGATGATGGCTGACGAATTATATCCATGGTTTGCCTGGGTGTGGCAAGAGAGTAAGCTAGGTTTGTGAGTTTTTTGGTGAGCTTGTCTAACATTTTGGTAAGCTGGGGTTTCCAGTCTAGTGTCATGGTGACTTCTACGCCGAGGTAGGTAAAAGAATCCCCAGGGCTAATGAACTGGGCTGTTTTGCCTTGTATTAAGACCTTGTCTTGAAGCTGACGCTTGGCATAGTCTGCCATGGACGTGTTGCCCCGAAGTTATTTGCTTTGTGGACTAGATAGGCTGCAGGCCACCTTAGTCTTGTTGCCAGATATGATGAGGTGGGCCCAGTCCGCGTAGAGCGTTAACTTCTTGGCTTGGATACGAAGGTTGGCATGTGTGCCTGTGATGCAGATAAGATCATCTGCAAAGGCCCCGCTGCTGATTTTGTTTCGGGCTTTCTGTTCAAAAATTTGTTGGTCAGTATTGAGGCATCCGTACTTGTAGCCTCGTCCGCCAGCATGGAGCCAGCGCAGCAGGGGCTCCATGTATATGAGAAAGAGGAAAGGAGAGAGGGTGTCCCCCTGGATGGTCCCCCTTTCTATGGGGATGTCTTTTGTACATTGACCAGTAGGGAGACGGACTCTGGTGTGTGCCTCCTGGTACAAGTTTTTTACAGTGTCGATGGCATTGGTGGGGAAGTTGAGGTCATACATGATCCAGAGCAGTTTGTCGTGGTCTGTTGTATTAAAGGCAGAGGTAAAATCAACGATCAGTGCATATACATCTCTATGGAAGAGACTTTTTTGTGTTGTCCGTCAGGCATTTTCTGGTTGCACAACCCTGCAATTATACGATTAGATATAATCTAGAGACTTGCTCAACGATGTACAGGTCATGCCGGGCCAGACGGGAAACCTTTTATTCAAACAGCACGCACACCCTTTTGTATGCCATGTATTTAAGGATCTGGATAAAGGAGTAACGAGGGATGTGAGAGGTTTCGGCTTCGTGCCCACTGCTTGAAGGTCGAGTTCTGTAAATGGCTGGGTGGTTCAAATATTTATGATAAGTGTGTAACTCATTCAATCAAGTTGTATGATAAGTGTGAGCTTGCTGAAGTCCAGGACGAGAAACATGTTCTCTTCTATTGCAATTGCTTTGAGGTGTGTAAGCTGCGCAGAAGATACAAGGACCTGTTCATTGATCTTTTTATACCATTGCATACTTTTGCCCAGCTTCCAAACGCTGACTTTATTCCTTTCTTGGCGAGCTTCCACATTTTCACTGATCTTGAGATCAACCTAAATCTAAATCTTGAGATCAATGCATTTCTAACTCAAGACTCGTACAGATGTTAAAAAAAATTTGTCAGAATTGGTTCCAATTTTTGATGTTGGTTGAGGATGTTTCACCAGCAGCCGGTCAGCTAGAGTCTTGGGCTGTAGGCCAGCCCCCCTTGTAACCCTTGTTACAAGCTATGCGACAAGTCATCAGGCCGGAAGCGTAATCAAGGGAAGGGCTAAATCCAGCTTTACAAGATTCAATCTGGGCGTCTGGGTAAGATGCAGTTCAAGTTTTTGACACAAGACTGTAAATGGCAAACCGGCAGCTTGCTGAAAAAGAGAGAAGAAAAGCAGAACCGACTCGAATGACAATGGCAGACATCAATTGGTGTGCAAAAAACAACACCCTTTCTGTCTCTCATCACAACAGCGCACCGTCGAAGTCCAAGTAGAAGTACAGCAGACACAAGTGGGTGCCCATAACAGCAATCAAACAGGACAGAGCACGCTCAAATAAAGCTCATATGCTACGGTACTCATATGCTACGGTACTCATATGCTGCCGTAGTTCACAACTCTAGGCTTTATGGGATAGAACAATCTCGGCTTTCAACAATACCGGCTGATGTTGGTTTTCCTCATAGGAAGTTTGGGTTCTGGTGGAAACAGCCACCAAGCATAACTTAGCTGTGCTCGGAGTGAGTGTGAAAAGCACAGTGGCAATGCAGGTGATGCAACGAATGAACAGTGAAATTGATGCAATGAATAAACCAGCAGCATATTTCATCAGATTTGTTCAACAGGCACTCAAACAGCCTGCTGACCACAAGTGCTTGAATTGGAACTTGATTGCAACAAGAATGGAAACCTGATAGAGCAGAGGGTACGCAACTCAGGGCCCCATCCGCACCAGCTATGCCTGATTGATTAGTGTTTGCATTGAGTTGGGTGTGATTAGAAATTTGATTGCGAGAAGAAAAAATGACAAAACAGACGGTGTGCAACTCAGGTCCCCATCTGCACGAGCTATGCCTGATTGACAATTGCTCAAGTCGATTGAATTGTGACAAGAAAATGGTCGCAAAAACAAAGGAAAGCTGACGGAGCAGATGGTATGCGATTCCGGTCCCCATCTGCACCTGATTGATGAGTACTGAAATTGAGTTGGACGTGATAAGAATCAGATAGGAAAGCTGACAGAGCAGACGGTATGCAAAACTGCTCTTGACCTGCACCTGATACGCCTGACTGATGAGCACTGAAAAAGAAAGAGAAGCTGACGGAGCAGACGGTATGGAACAACGCTCCTGATCTGCACCAGCTACGCCTGACTGGCCTGAAAATGCTTCCCAGACATACTAGCACCTGCAGGACATCTGAAAGCACACCTGAAAGAAAGAAGCCCCATCTTCCTCCTTCCACAGAAGGGAGTGAGGAGTGGGCACATTAGATGAGACTTTGTAACATGCTTTGAATACTGGATACGCTACGTCCTTGTCAAGAAAGAAATGGATGGGCACACATAAGCCTGAAAATAGGAGCCCTTGTTGCAATCTTTACCCCAGTGCCCACCACCATCTTGTATCGCCCCTGGTAAGCACTAAGGCATATCCCCAAGCAGGAAAGAGCAAGTCAGATACCCAAGGCATGTCCTAACCACATAACGTAACCTCACCACGGAGCCAACAAAACAACAAGCATGAGAGTACCAGCAGCATTCCCTGACTTATTATCATGATATGCACGCGTACTGAAGCTTTCTTGGCAAGCAGTTGCCTAAGTTAACACCTCTGGGGGAAGATGGTGTGCACCGAAACCATATGGCAACACTATTCAGAAGCACAAAAAGCACATTGAAACTGTCCAAACAAGGAGCACAGATACAGGTCTGAACAGCACTCTATGTGCATGCTTATTGCACATACACGCTAAAGTGTGTGTGTGTATGTGTGTGTGCATGTATTTGCGTGTCACCTGTCAACTTTGCCAACCAGCACACACTCAATTCCTTTCCTTTCCTTACATGCTTGTACGCAGGCGCTCAATGCTAAGCGATGCTATTTCAAATACACTTATTCATCATCCCACACGATTGTACCCAGTGGCTCAGTGCTACTCAACGCAAGCAGCTGGACTTCCCGCCGTAATTGCATGAAGGCACCAACAACAGGCACCAACAATACCTTAGACATAGCCTAGCACGACCAGCCTGGAACTGTTACACGGCGCGATGCACATAGGTTGCCCTCTGGGTCAGCTCAGCGGTCCAAGCGGGAACACACACTGTTCAGCAGCGCTCAGCCGCGCGGGTGCTCAGAACCAACAATTGGTGCTTTCCAAAACCAGTAATTGCGCTCTGCTTTTTCAAGCACCGGCAGGGCCCCCGGCACAGCAGTGGTGAACGCCTGCCAAGCAGTCATGAATGGCGAAGAAGTGGTGAATGGATGTCTAGCAGCAATGAATGGTAGAGCAGGGGTGAATGGAAATAGTATTGAAGCAAGGGTGGAAGTGGTGAAGTAGTGGCCAGTGGGGTAATACAGGTGAAAATGCGAAAGGAATAACGGGTGTAATGCAACGGTGGTAATGATAAAGTTGTGGTGATAAGCAAGCAATAGTGAATGCCTGCAAAGCAGAAAGCAGGCGGTGCAGATGTGGCGCCCTCATCAGCACAAGAATTGAGGGACTTGGTTGGTTCTTCCAATTCCTTAATAGCGGAAGCTTCTTCCAATCCAATTAATCTTCCTTAAGAACCAAGAATATGCTCTCCTGATCAGGCGTGCTCATGTATGCAGAGCGGGTGCACTGATTATTTATCTCCATCCACTTGCAACTTTGCCAGAGAAAGCTGACACAGACTGACGAACTGGAAAAAATAAAACGCTAATAGGGAGGTACTCTGACAAGCTGCATTGGAGCTGCTGCCAGTGCGTGAAGTTTATCCGCTGCTGCCATTGCATGGCAAGAGAGCGTGCGTGACATTGATCGTTGCTGCCAGTGCATGACTTTGACCGCTGCTGCCAGTGCATGACATTGATAGCTGCTGCCAGTGCATGACATTGATCGCTACTGCCAGTGCATGACATTGATTGCTGCTGCCAGTGCATGACATTGATTGCTGCTGCCAGTGCATGGCATTGATTGCTGCTGCCAGTGCATGACATTGATCGTTGCTGCCATTGCACAACACAAGAGAGTGCGTGACATTGACCGCTGCTGCCAGTGCACGACAAGAGAGCTTGCATTTTCCTGCTCCCCCGTCAGTGCGGAAGGAATATTTGGCAAAGGCCAAGCATGTGAGCAGTGTTCAAGTGTCTGGAGCAGTCAGGTACCAGAGAGATGGGGAAAGGGTGCTCCTGGCACAATGCATAATTGGCTATTTGGCTTGATGCTTTAAATAACTGTTTTCCAGCCTTTTTCCGGCCTTGCTGATTCTTAGCCAATCCCTTCGCACCCTGGGTTGGCCAGGCTGCCTATTTATTACTTTAGGCGTGTTATTCAGATATTTATTCACATGGTATGTATGTAAGATCAAAAGAGCACAAGGTGCAAACAGGGGTAGCGGAGACACTTTGGAACGTTGTAATGGCCCATAAAAGCGAATACGATTACAATGTCAAAGACTTCATTTTTTGATTACATATACCACTACATTACCCCCCCGTTAGAACCGACTGTCCACAGACGCAACAGATAATGCACGGCATTCCATGACCTCACGAAATCAACTTTTCTGACGACCTTCTTTTTTTGCACCCAACGAAATTTGAACCTGGAGCTTTGCTACCAAATGTAACGGTGCGATGGCCCATTAAAGCGAATACGAATCACGATGCCAAAAACTTCATTTTACGATTACATGTACCACTACACACTTGCTGTGGCGCTTGGGGATTAGTGCTGTGCAAATACAGCGTCATTTGTTTTGGGCGCCATTATTAATGGTGAATCAGATAGCGTCACAACACCGTCATTCATGGTGTGAAAAGTTGACCGTCAGCGACTCAAAGTGCCTGAGAGCGGACTCAAAGTGCCCGAGAGTGAGCTCAAGCTTGAGCACACCCCAACGCGCTGGAGCACTTGCTTCTGTGCTCACCTGTAAGTCATCCCAACACAGCTAAGCATGTCCGTGGGAGGACGGGCCAAGAGTATGTCTGGGTGAAGGAGGCATCGAGCTGCCGGAAACCTTCACTAGACCACAAACGTACCAAATTTGTCATGTTTGTAACTTTGACCCTTTTGGGTTGTAAATCAAGGGTAAGCCCAATCGTCAGACGCCAAAAACCATTTCACAGCCATTCCAGAAGGGCCAAAAAAAACAATGGACGTCATGCCCAATTTCTGGGCCGGACCCCCCTGACCCACCCCCCATCCCCCCCTTCCATTGCCCCCACTCGGACAATAAGAGTACCAATCTGCTCCTCTTTAAACATCCTTTTTCATCTGCATATTCACCACACTGAAATATTGAGTTAAGGGGCAACAACTGAGCAGCGGATGCCCATGCATACCTGCATTTCCAGGAACCCACAACTGGCTAGCAAGTCCACAAACTGCCCTCCTGACTTCACCATGCAAGAACACATTATGCAGTGTCACTATCCTGGAAATTTAAATTGATTTGCCGCACGTTTGCCTCCACACCCCTTGCTGCTCACACCCTTACACACATAGCACTGACTCCCAGCCATGTGCACAGGCCCCCCTTTTACCCAATTTGCACAATTAGGGTACCAATCGACAGTCCTTGAGCTCAGGAATCCGATGATATATCTAAAATCTCGTAGAAGTGACCCAGAAGAATTCGGGAGGGGAGGTCCCAAAGGTCGAACCCCCCCCAACCACCCACCACCCCCCGCCTCCATTAGTATACCGATCAATAGCCCTCGATGTGAGTATCGTGAATGTATAGTTTTTAAGAGGATCGACCCTTGATGTCCAAAAGTTAGGCTTTCTGACGCCTCCCGGTTATTCACACCTAAAATTCAATTTTGGACAACCAAAATCGTAAAATTCGGACCGTACCGTAAATATTTGTCAGGCATATTATCCAGCACTGGTGAGAATACAGAGGGGTTTCCCGAGTATTCAAAGTATCCGGGAAAGCTTTATACCTGCCAGTAACACGCTCGCAGGATATCGGCATCGAGAGCCAAGCTCGCCACTGGCCTTGCCTCCCAGCTTCCTTGCTTCCCTGCGCTGCTTGTGAATTTATGAAATGGTCCTGACAGCGCTGACACAAACCAAAGCAGACCCAGATGGGAGGAAATTTTGGAAAGCACACTGAGGGCCCTCGTCCCTGCTGCGAGGGAAGGCTTGCACAAACAAACTTGCGGGCTGTCATCGTTCCTGCTCTGTACAGACAGGAAACAGGTCCCCCCAAATGTGTCCTGAAGTATGAAGGCAACGCCAGCCTGCTTTCTTTTGCTTATCTGACACGGATGCAAATGTAGGGAAAAGGGAGAAAGCGGAAAACCAGCTTACTTGGAGCAGCGGGAGGACCACGACGTCGAAGAACCCGACTTGTGACTTTGTGACGCCAGGCTTGTCTCTGTCAAACAGGGGGCTCACAGGCAACTTGGCAGCCTTCTCGCGGTCTCCCTGCCGGTAGAACTCCTCCTCCAGGGCGTGCACCCATCTGTGCGCAAGTGAGGCAGGCAGCAAGGGAGACGCGCTTGTGGACTCTGAAGTGCATGCGTGCGTGCGTGTGCGTGTGTGAACGCGTGTGCGCCCTAGTGCGTGCTTGCATTCTTGCGCGTTGGCATGCATACAAGTGCAAGCATGTGCATCACTTAATCCCCCAGTGCGTCTGATGTGCACGTTACAGTCCTCTGCAACGTGCCCTAGGTCTACCCTCACAGATTTACCTGATGTGCACGTCATGGTCCTCTGCCACGTGGCCTAAGTCTGCGCATTTGAGCGCGATCTGGAGCAGGAGCAGTTTCTGTGATTCGTCCAGGCTAGATGGACTCTCCTACATACCATGAAATGCGCGCGCGTGTGTGAGTGTGAGTGTGTGTGAGTGTGAGTGTGTGTGTGTGTGTGTGTGTGTGTGTGTGTGTGTGTGTGTGTGTGCGTGCGCGCGCGTGCGTGCATGCATGCGCCCTAAGGTGATCTTGAAAATATTTCAACTTCTGCACCAATACCGACACTCGATTTGTACCAAGGTTTCTGAGTTTGCTGCAATTTGGTACCGCTCTTCTGGCCTGCATCAAAAGAGTAGCTTAATCTTGTGATAGGTTGCCTCCTGAATGAAATTAAAAATTGCTAAGGCTAGTATAGGTACAAAGTAATAAATGTGACGCATTTTGTACTTTGCACCTATCTGTGCAGGTACGGCGCAAATATCTGTGCACTCATGCATGCACGTGGAAGGGTGTAGATGTAGATACAACTTCCCCCAACTTGCTTTCTTCCCATCCTAGCTCAAACCTAAAAACAGATGTTAGCTGTTGCTATGGAAAATCAAATTATTATAACTACATAAAGGTAACAACCGCCCCCCTCCCCCCAAATAACATTATAATAATTAACAACAATAGCAATAATAGTTATAGATCAACAGCAACAAATACAACAACAATACTTGTTTTTTCTGTAGCACAGATGCACCTTGCAGCCACAAGTATTGGAACCCCAAAGCAACGAGGCATCAGAGCAGAGACACACCCTGTTGCCAGACGTACTGGAGCCTCGCACCGGCCCCTCGGATCCGCCAGTGTGCCGGTCCCTGCCTTGAATGGAGTTCTCTCCACTGGTCGTGTGATCGCCCGAGGGTGTGCATTCTCCTGTGCACGTAAAAGAACGAGCAGGAACCTCAGGAGATGTGCAGCGTGTGTGTATGCGGTGTGTGTGTGTATGTGTGTGTGTGTGTGTGTGTGCGCGTGCGTGTGCGCGAGTGATTGCCCAGTTGTGCAGTCCCATACGCAATCGAGTGCGCAGGCATGTGCATTGACGAGGAATGGGTGCGGTTGAACGAGGAATAAGTGTGCTTGAGTGGGGATGGGGTGCACTTGAATGAGGAATGGGTGCGCTGAACAAGCAATGGGTGCGCTTGGATGAGGGATGGGTAAGGGTGAGGGGCACAATTCCCCAGTGAGGAGAACTGCAAAGCCCAACCCGCGCAGGAGGTCCCACAGGGGTCACCACAAGAGGTCAGCTTTCTTCATACCTGCTCTGAAGTGCATGCATGCACACTTGCTACACTTCCATAACCGGTCAGACCTACGAGCACGCTTCCTACACCTTGAACTTAGCCAGATTCGAGTGCTTGCAGCATAGGCATTTTAAACAGACAAGCCTGCTGTCTGCATTTTGCAACAATGCTAGCACAGTGCTTTAACCCCAGCATGCCACACCTTATTCATTGGTTTTGATTAGACAATATTTAAATAAACAATCTTTCTGCACTGTGCTTTAACCCCAGCTTGCCGCACCTTCCCCAACAACAACACTGCAATAACATCTCAACAGCATGGCGCGCTGCCACTGGCCAAACAAGCAGCCCCTAAAAAGGCACCATGCTGGATGCAACCTGTTGGTGCCGCGCATCCCCCAGTTACCAAAAAATTGGAATAGCACGGCTTCCCTGCTGATGGACAAACGTGCACAGTAATAGGCTCACCATGCACTACACCAATACACTTCAACAGCACCGCTGCCCATGGGCAAACGCGCAGCGCAAACCAACTCACTATGCATGCCACATCCCTGACAGAGAGGTGCTGGTGCCGATAAACAGGCATCCATGCAGCTTGCGCAGCTTCTACACCACCCACCATGCGTGCTGCGGTCTCCCATCGTCATACGGTCCGCAGAGGTTATTTCGCCGCCTGTGCTTCGGTCACGGAAGGATGGCAAGGATGCAGCAATGCTCCTTCCGGTGCTCCTGCTCGTACACATGCACAGGCAAGGGGTACGAAATGATCTCAGTGGCTTGCCATTACATCATGGTGTGTATGAATACTTGAAAAAAGACGAAGAAGTGATATTTCAGAAAATTCAAATAATTTGAAGATAGCGTGATGTTTCAGGATACCATGCCTCCACGACCAGTTTGAGTATGAATTCATTCTGGAGCCAGAATTCAAAAATTTATAGTTATTGCCAGGCGTTTGAACCCCATTTGAATTGAAAAATTTAATTGATCTTGGGGCTGAAAAGGGCTTGTGCGGAAGATGGCCTCCCAGGCCCCCAGCTCAAGCTCCAACCCCTTAGCTAGGTGGCTTAAGCCTGTAACCCCCACCCAGCAGCTCTTCGCACACCAAGCCAGGCTTGCCAGGGCCCAGGCATCCGAGAAGGGGCAGCCAGCAAAACAGAAGAACCCAGTGGGCGTCCTCCAGATGACAAGCTCGATTGCATGCATGGGCTCCAGTGTGTTTAGCACTGTGTGACAGTGACAGCTTGTGGATCGCTTAGGGTTGGATGCAGATGGTGAGGTGTGTTCTTCTGAGGGAGCAAAATGGTGTCCAAGCCTCTCCGATTCCCTACCCCTGAGCAGCAGCAGCAGCAGCAGCAGCAGCAGCAGCAGCAGCAGCAGCAAGGATTCAGATTGAGTATGAACTGAGAAATTAATGCAAGCTGTAAGCCCTTCGAGCCCATTCGAATCAAAATATTAATTTGGAGCCCCCCGTTTGAGCTAGAATTGAAATTTCTAGTAATTTCAAGTGGAGACCATTCGAATTGGTCGTGGAGGCACGGTTTCTTTAAAGAATCATGAAGACAGCGTGATACCCAGACACAGGCTTTCTTACTTTCTTTCTTACTTGTACTTAAAATTTAAGAAAAATCATGCAGACATAATCACTAGTCTGTCTGCATGATTTGACAGCATGATTTGACAGCTAAATCACTAGTCTGTCTGCATGATCTGACAGTAAAATCATGGCGTTTCTGCCATGGCAACGCCATGGCCCTTCTGGAAGGAGGCTCTCCTCTTGTTGGTCCACCCTTCAAAGTGCAAGGTGTGATCACCATGGCAAAAGGCTTGATCACAACACAAAGGTTTGATCAAAATACAGAGGTTTGATCGCCATGGCAAAAGGTTTGATCACAACACAAAGGTTTGATCGCCATGGCAAAAGGTTTGATCACAACACAAAGGTTTGATCACCATGGCAAATACCGCTGCTGCAAAAAGCACTCGCTCCTTTCCAAGTTGTGCATATCATTGTGTGTGCGTACACGCGCGCACTCGTGTGCAGGATTTCAGGACTTGCATATTGGACCTTGGCTCGCCTACAGCACTCAGTCATAGGAACCCAATCAGGCCACCCTGCAGAAGGATGGCAAGCTACAAGCGATGGCGAGCCTTCCCGTGAAGGGTAGGCCCACACAAGAGACTTTGCCACACAGAAGAACGGACCCACTCTTGCACTCAGGCTAGTGGCCCAAAACCAAGTGCTCAATGATTCAGGATAGAGTTTGATTTTTTATGGAGGAAGGGGGAGCCCAATGGAGTGCAGAGGGGCTCAACAGAATAACGGGGACCCACTCGCATTTGCAACATGGGAGTCCAATGAATGGACAGATTTGCTCAGGTGGTCTGCCTGGACTACCAACTGTGCGTATGCGCAGGTGTGACACCGCATACGAAAACCACCTGTCCACTCATTGCAGGGGTGGCACGCATGTGTAAACCACCCGAGCAAAATCTTACACCCATTGCAGGGGTGGCATGCATATGTAAGCCACCGGAGCAAATCTTAACACCCAATACAGGTGTGGCAGGGCATGTGAGAACCACCTGAGCAAACCTGTCCATTCAACCAACTCATGAGACATGGTCTTCAAACCAACTCATATGATGCCCGAATTAAGTGATGCAGTCTTGACACCCAACTCATGCGATATGGTGCCCAATCCATGTGGCATGGCCTTGTTACCATAACCCCAATGTGGTATATAGGACCCAATCCATGTAACATGGTCTCGAAACCCAGGAGCTGGCTGCGGGAATGCAAAAGAAACAGCAAGCTACACAGACTCGCGGGAGAATGCCGAGGGAACAGCATTCTACCCACAATCACAGGGGGACAGCAACTTGCCCAAAATTAAGGAGCGACAAAGGGACAGCAAACCACTCACACTCAGAGCGGGACAGCTAGCTGCTTCAGCTGACTAATGCCAAGGGAAAAGCAAACTGCGCTAAAACTCACAGGAGGACAGCAAACTGCCTGGATGAAGGGAGTGACATGGGGACAGCAAACTACCTCATCAGACGCACCTGGGAGTGAGCAACTCAATCCTGGCTGAGGCATCTTGAGTGGCAGCTTTCAGCTGAGACAAGGCGCTCTCTGTCACGTCCATTGAATTGCGCTGCATGCAGCACACACACACACAGAAAACATGAAGCCGAGAGAAAGAGCTCTCTGTGATGCCCATTGAAGTGCGCTGCATGCAGCACACACACAGAAAACATGAAGCCGAGAGAAAGAGCTCTCTGTGATGCCCATGGAGATACGCTGCGTGTAGCACACACTGAAACACACAAGCAGATCTCAGTGTTGGCAGAGATGTCTTAGAGTTGTTGACAGAGTCTCTGGCAACAACACGCATCGAGAGGAGGTTTAAAAGGGGAGGGGTTCTCTGAGGAAGGTTTGGTGAGGAAGGTACTCACTGTGACGCCCAAGGACATGCATGACACGCGGCATGCACAAGGGAAAAAACTGCCACAGCACATCACACACATTTGCAGCAGTGGACATGAGATGAGTGGATGGAGGGATGGCTATGATGTGCTGAGCATCAGCGGTAGACATGACAAACAACGCAAAGCGCCAGGTGGGAATGAAGCGTGCAAAACGAAGGGGTGAAAAAGTTGCTGCACAAGCACTGTTAACATTGATCAAATGCTCTGTGCAATGAAGACCCCCAAAAGGCCGCCAGACAAACACGCACATGTGGGATGCTGGGAAACATTTCTCCACTGACTGGAGTACTCGCTGCTGGGTGCCGTCTCACGGATAGGTTCTGGCTGTCCAGCAGTACAGAAAGGTTTGTGGAGAGGGCCCTGAGCATAAACACATGGCACATGTACAGAGTTGGCCGACCCCATTTGTTGCACGCTCACACATCCAGTGCGAAGAATGTTTGCCTGTGCCGTAAACAAAGTGCAGCACATTTGTGGCACAGGGCGTCTGCTCATTCATAGTCACTGCACGCACAATTTGACTGCCGAGATGAGGCCAAAAATACCAGGACCTTTTAAAAAGAGTTGCACATACACAACACTGCAACACAAAGGTCAAGAAAAGAATCCAGAGAGCGGGACCCCCCCCCCCCCAAAACGACACTTGCCACAGTGATTTGTGCTGACGGCTATCCCTGCAGAACGGGCGTGGGTATGAACGCCGACTTGTGCTATATTGTTTGCATGCTGGACCTTTACGTGTTTGGTTGAACAGGTTGAAGGGCCTGCACTTTGTGAGCATGTAATGCCGGACTGCCAGTTTCGGAGCTCCAGAATGTCTACCACTCGGTTCGTTGCCCACGCTGTGTAAATGTGCACAATTACATTTGTGCACATGCTTGCTTTCACCATTCCTTGATGGACAGGCATGCACACCATTGTCGAGTGGAGTTGTGCATTTTCTCCCTAGAGTAGGTATGCACCTATATACACCAGCACCTCAGCACACCGAACAATGACAGCGCTCACCTCCCCATCGGCTTGTCCCGAGAGTGGCCAAAGGCTGAAGTGCGGGCGCGTGGAGAGTTGGGGGAAGGGCCAGGATCTTGGGGTTTTGCTCTAGGCATGACTCGGCGCACAACCTGAGCAAACATGCACATAGCAACACATCCAGCGACACTGCCAAGCGTGGTAACACCTCTGTGCACATCCCAGAGCAGAGTAGCCACGGGCAGGCAGGAGCAGAGTTCAAGGATGGCCCACAAAATAAGGGCAGGCGCCTTGTGAGCACACCTTACAGAATGGTTCACAAAGTTAGGGCAAGCGCCTTGTGAGCACACCTCACAGAATGGTTCACAAAGTTAGGGCAGGTGCCTTGCGAGCACAAGGATGTACACAGACCCCTTTACATCATCTGCTGCACGCGGCAAGCGCTTCTTACGCCCACTCACCGCGTTGAACTGCCCCACAAGCGCAAAGTGCTGCTTCATGTCTGTGGCTAGCACCAAGTCGATGACGATCTGTGCAGCAAAAACAAGGGTGTGCATCAGACAACGGTATGAGGAAAAGTGCTGCTTCATGTCTGTGGCTGGCGCCAAGTCGATGACGATCTGTGCAGCGAGAATAAGGGTACGCACCGGACTTGGTATGAGGGAAAACAAGAGGTGTGAGAGGGAAAAAGGATGTGCACCATGCAGAAGACGGGGGGTACTTTGCCAAAAATGCTGGGTTAATACGTTTTCAGCGCCTTGTGCAGGCGGCTCTTTTCCACCTTGGGGAAGCCATCCAGGAAGTCGCTATCGCGCCAATGCAGCACAGTTCAGTCTTTAGACATATACCTAAAATACTTTAGGTATTTTGTTACCTTGCGCAGACGGCTGTACTCCGCCTTGGGGAGGCCATCCAGGAAATTGTGGTCGCGCGAATGCAGCACAGTGAAGCCAGCAGCCAGATGGTGGTTCTCCTGCAGCACGATGAATGCAGCACAGTCAATGCAACGCGGTGAACCCTGCAGCACAGGCGATTCTGCAGCACTGTCAATGCAACGCAGAGAATCCTGCAGCACAGTTGATTCTGCGGCATAGTGAACAAAGCACAGATTAGCCAGGACAGTGATTGCAGCACCGCAAATGCAGCAGCACAGTGAAGCCAGCGACCCGGTGGTGGTTCTCCTGCAGCACTTTGAATGTAGTGCAGCAAACCCCGCAGCACAGTGAATCCTGCACCATAGTATAGCCAGCAGCCAGGTGATGGTTCTCCTGCTCGTTCACACTGAGTTGCAGCACAGTGTACTTTGCAGAGCAGTGAGCACTGTATCGGCGACGTGAAGCCAGCGGCCAGGTGGAGCTTCTCTTGCATGGCGGAAGGGCACACTGTGATCAGAGATTGTGCTGGAAACAACCCTCAGGAGGTAGTGGTTCTCCAGTGGCCATGGGGGGGCCACTTTACACGGCCCAGACTGTGCTCAAATCAAATCAATCAATCAATCAACCAATCAAAACAGATCAAGCGTGTGTTTTGGAGGCAGTGGTGTCCAGCAGCCAGGGGGTGGCCACTCTGGAAGGTCCAGGCTGCGCTCAAACCAAATCAGCTGAACCAATCCATCAAAACACATCAACAATATGTTGTAACTCACTAGTGGTGACTCACTAGTGGAGTGCATGCTCTGTCCTGGAGGCACAACCTTGAGAGCAGGCGAACAGTCACAAATCCAATGGCGCAAGCAACTCACCAGGGGTGCGCGGTCGTTGTAGCGGATGGCCAGAGGGCTGGAGTTATTGACCAGGAAGTCGTTGGTGAGGCCCATGTGCTCGTAGTCGTGCATGATGGCAGCCAGCAACGCAGCCATCACAGAGAGACAGTCGGCAAATTGGGGCACCATGGCGCCACGGCGTATGATCACATGCAGCGTCTGCACGAGGTAGCGTGATACGTTCAGCAGCTTTTTTTCTTTTCATCCAAGACGTACACTCAAAAAGGCACGTGCGTTGCGGAGGCCTGTGTGCTCACAACCGTGCATGACGGCGGTCAGCAACGCAGACGCATGACAGTCGTGCATGACCTCAGCAAGGCAGCCATCACAGAGAGGCAGCCTGCAAACTGAGCCATGGCGCCACGACACCTGACGACGTGTGGCGTCTGTGCAGATGTGGTGCGAAGGACAAGGTGATAGATGTGCTTGTATGGGTGCACATGATGTCGTGCAGCAACAAAGCAAGCAACGGTTGGAGGCTGGACGGAGAGCAAGGGCGCATGCCCATGACATCATCGGCCATTACCCCAAAACAAGAAAGACAAAGAAAAATAGAAAAGCCATTATCACTCACACAACTGGAGTTTGATACCAAGCTCATCGTCCACATCAGAGCGCGCAGTGACATGTAACGAAAAAGACCTGTCCCAGATCAGATCGTAAATACCAACCCCCATCCAGACCTACTTCAGACAAGACTCGGGGCAAGACCAGGTATTGTGCTGGCCTTGGTGACCACAGGCCCCCACTTGCCCTTGCGCGTAAGCGCTCTCTTTTCTTTTTGCATGTTAAGGTCAGAGGAAGAATAGAGTTGTAAGATGTACAAGCTTTTTTACAAGCGTTAGCCCTTGCCTACCTGGTCTTTGCATGGCAATTCCTCACCTGGAGCACGTCTGCTGCGTGAGTGGCATTGTGGTAGGGATTGTGTGTCGTGTAGCCTGCTTCGATGCTACGCAGGAAGCGTGCCAGCTTCACAGGCGGCAAATCAAAGGTTGAAATGAGTTTGTTCTTGTGGAACAGGTAGTAGGCCAGGGCAGACAGGGGGTGGCCCTGGGTGACGGCCGCCAGCTTGAAGGCGTCGAAGCTCCAGCTCTCATAACTTTCTTCTAGCATGCGCTCCATCTGTGTGTGTGTGTGTGTGTGTGTGTGTGTGTGTGTGTGTGTGTGTGTGTGTGTGTGTGTGTGTGTGTGTGTGTGTGTGTGTGTGTGTGTGTGTGTGTGTGCACGCGCGCGTGCGGAAGCTGGCAAGCATGGAAGCACAAACAAGGATGTGCAAGGCTTTTTGCAGTGCTGTAGGGTTGTGGTGGAGTGAAGGGTTTCTGGCAGACAAATCCACCGAGCCATGTGGAGTCATACATCATCCTTTCCAGTTCAGAGCGCTGCTCAAACAGGGCGGGAAGGAGTGCACTCACGCTCAAATGATCTAAGGTTGTATTTAGGGCTGGGTAAAGAGGGTTGAGCAACTGTCCAAAGAGGCTCTAAAGTGGGCCAGCGAAGCCCCCATAAGGCTCTTTTGAATTTCTTTGGCCGGATGCTCAACCTTTCCTACCCAACCCTACTAGTGATTTTCTTCCGTGACGCCGCTCGTCCTCCTCCGTTATGAGGCCGGCAGCTCACGAGGTCAGTCATAAGCGTACAGCAGCAGCCCTATAACAGTAGCCCATGGCAGTTCATGAGGTCAGTCATAAGCGTACAGCAGTAGCCCTATAACAGGAGCCCTTATGAAGCTGCCCTTACTCGTTAGCATAAAACTAGGGTTAAGTAAAGAGGGTTGAGAATCCGGCAAAGAGGCTCAGAAGGGCCTCTTTGGAACTTCTTTGGCCCTCTTGGGAGCTTCCTTGGACACATGCTTAATCCTCGTAACCCAACTCTATTCAAAAGCATGTAGCAGAAGCCTTCTTGAGGCTGCCCTCACCCACTTAGCGTATAGCTAGCTAGGGTTGAGTAAAGAGGGGTGACATCGGGCAAAGAGGTAAAAGAAGCCGATTTGGGACCTCATTGGCACTCTTTAGAGCCTCTTTAGGCAAACACTTAATCCTCACCCAACCCTTCTCATAAGCATATGGCAGTAGCCTTCTCAGGGCCGCCTTCACTCAATAGCATGTAGCGGGAGCCCTCTGGAGGCCGGTCTTCATGCTTCTCCTGTGCTGCACGCCCCTTTCACAACTCCCCCACAGACTGCGCCTGGTGTGCAGTGTGCACAATGACACGTCCTTTCCCCTCTCACCATTGCTTCAGTCTGTCTGCCTGGAAACACATTGATCTGGGAGAGGTGTTTCTGGGGAGCAACTGGCATGCTGTTTACTGCGTAATGATACGGACAAAGACGCATTTCCAGTCGGGGCTGCCATGGTGTGCAGTGCTGAAAGGGATCGCAGCCCGCTGCGATCGTCACGCTCAGCACTGCACACCACCACCTCATGGCATGCCAAAACTGGCGCACAGAATGAGCCTGCTGCAACCCTTGCATTTAGCACTGCACACCACCACCTCATGGCATGCCGAAACTGGCGCACAGAATGAGCCTGCTGCGATCGTCCCGCTCAGCACTGCACACCACCACCTCATGGCAAGCCAAAACTGGCGCAGAGAATGAGCAGCTGAGGAAGCAGTGCACACACAAATCAGCTACAGCTAATGAAGCAGCGCGTACCTCGAGCACTGGTGCAGACCTAGGGCCCAGCACCTGCTGCTGCTGCACCTGCTGCTGCTGCTGCTGCTGCTGCTGCTGCAGTGCCCTTCTCACGCCCACGCCAGCCTTCAAGCTCCCCTCCTCTGATCCCTCTGCTGCTGCCCCGGGAGGCAACCGTCCCTCACAGACATTTTGCCCACCCACAGACGTGTCAGTTGCACTCCCCCCCCGTACTCTGCTCACTGAAGTAGATGCAGCAGCGGTAGGGGGGGACGGCGAGGTCAGCTTGCTCGTTGCCGCAGATTCAGGAGCGACATGAAGGGATGGAGCCGGCAAGGATTTGGACGCTAGGCCATCCTGGGTCACAAACATCATGGTAGAGCCAAAGGCCTCGCCATCGGAGCTCCTGCCTGTGGGCTGGCGGTTGACAGGAGCGTGTATGAAGGGCTGAGTGTCCTCAGGCACCTGCAGCAGCAGCAGTAATAGCAACAGCATGCATGAGGGGCAGCACATACGTTTCCAGGAGCGTGCATGAAGGGCTGAGTGTCTTCAGGCACCTGCAGCAGCAGCAGTAACAGCAACAGCATGCATGAAAGGCAGCGTGCGCATTTCCAGGCGCCTGCAGACTGCAGCAGTAACAGCAGCAGCAGCAGCAGCAGCAGGACCATGCATGAGGGGCAGCATTTGCATTTGGAGGCACCTGCAAACTGCAGCAGCAGCAGCAGGAGCGTGCATGCAGGGCTGAGACATGTGCCCTCAGGCACCTCCAGCATGCAGCAGCTGTTGTTTACCGATTGCTTTTGGCCCAGGTGCGAGCGCTTTGTATCAGGCCTTTTCACTGTTGGGTCCCTGAAACCTTTTCTCTGCTGTTACAAAGCAAGCATTCAAAGAATGCAGGAGCGTGGCTGAAGGGATTGGCGTCCACGCCTCCCTCTGCGCACGGCGCGCAAAACCCCACAGTTTCATTTGAGTCCTTGTGTGCAGAGATCTGTGTTCAGCCACCCACAGTGGCCATCGACCATTCATTCATGGCGGCAGACAACTTTGGAATTGGTAGCTAAGCGGTTGAGCATTGGGAGCCTGGCACTGTGCTTGCCTTGTAAAATCAAAGCGCTCAAACTCTGTGGCAGGCTCGCTCTGCATGCCATCAAAACCTAGCATGCCATCAGCAGCTGCACTGGCCACGTGAATTCCGGGCAGCACCTGCAGCGGGTTCCCAGTCTGTCAAATCAACCCCTGCGATCCTCTCCTCACCCTCGACTTCCAAATTGCAAAAACCCTGCCGGATTGCAACCCAGCACGATGACATACACCCTCAACCGGCAAGCGAGAGGCTGGGAGCTCACCTCCATGCTGCCATGGTGTCCTTAGAGCCCCCTACTTCAAGTCCCATACTCATGTACCGTCAGCATCACCTCATTATCCTCATTATTTGATCTGCATACCCCGCCATAAAGTTCCAGCAGCGCTGGCAGGTTCGCCTCACTGCAACCCCAGCTCAATAATGTCCACCTCAGGGTTGATGCAGTTGCCAACTTGAGACTGTTGAACTCATACCCCTTCACGTTGTTGGCAAACTTGAAATCTGCAATTTGATGGGCTGGCCCTCTGCAGGAAAGGGTCCCTCTGACAACCCCCCAGGAGTGCACACACGGGTCGCCTCATCTGCAACCCCAGCTCAATCACATCCCCCTCTGTGTAAGCAGGAAAACAAGGAGCCTAGCTCTATGCTGCCCCGTACCTTCAACATCCCAATTATAAGAAAGGCCAAGGCATGCAGGACTGCCTCGTCTGCAAACCCAGCTCAACAGAGTGCCCCAGAAGCAAACTGGGAGGAGAACCCAGCTCCATGCCGCCAGTGTTGTTATTAGTGATTTTTGGGGTGTCGCACTTAGGCCCCCAAGTGAGACCCAGGGGGGTCTGAGCAGGATTTGGGTGTCGCACACCCCACAAATTTTTTGGCCACAATTTTGGCGCAGCCAAAATTATGGCATGCTCACCAAAAGCGTTATTTAGAGCCCCAATGCCCTTAAAACCCTTTTTAATGGCCAAACATAACAACGGCAAAGTTTCCAACAAGCGTATTAAGCTGGGGCATTGCGTGCCCAATCCCACGTCTGCTTGCGCAGATACAAAGAGAACTTAACTAGCCGTCTGAGTCAATTTCAATCACAACTGGCTGCCTTGGATGGTGAGGCTGCCTAGGCACTGCTGCAAGGCGGCGCTCTGGCTGCAAACCATTTCTGCATGGCTGAGATGAAGGGACACTGAGCGAAGGTGAAGATGCGCTGGGTTGCCAGGACTAAGCACACATTCAAATGCTCTGCTTCTAGGCGGTTGCGCTGCTCGTCCTTGATGAAGCCTTGGAGCCAACTTGCTAAACAGCCGCTCTTCCTCAACTGAACCAGACACTTGCACACTGGCAATGGAAGCCAGGGCCAGCCATACACTCAGCTGCTCCCTCAGGTCCACGTTGCATGTCAAGCTGGCCCAAAACCCGGCTGTCTGCCTGCCTGCAAGCTGTGCTTCCCCCAAAATTTTGAAAGCTGCATCTGCCTGCTCCATGAGCAAAGGGCCATTGAGAGGGGGCTCCAGGGTCCTGTCAGCCATGAGGGGGGACAGAGTGTGGCCAAAGCACATTTACTCCATGCCAGCAGCTTGCAGCTGAATGCGAATGCTGCCTTGCTCTGCTGGTGCCTCCTGCTGCTGCTGCAAGTGCTGCTCCCATCGTGCCTTATTCTGCTGATGCGGGTTGCTTGGCTTTGGCTTCCGCTGGGGCAGCTTAGGGGCTGAGGGACCTGCTGCTGCTGATGCTGCTGCCTTGCCTTCACGACTCTTTGTGCCTATGTGAGAATTGATTGGATCTGCTCTGTGCACTTTCACGAGCTGCTCCTTGCCTGTGGCCCAGGTGCATGGCACGCACAAGCCATTGAGGCATGCTGGGGCCTACCCCCCAAAAGTTGCCTAGCTCTGACAGTGGAACAAAGGACATGGGAAGGTTCTTGGGCTTCTTTGCTGGGTGCTCCCCTTCACTGCTGCTGCTGCTGCTGCTGCCCTCACTGCCCATGTCATTCCCCTCACTTGCATGCTGTGCCACGGTTGCACTGGAAACACCTGCTGATGCCACTGGCTGGACAGTGGCTGGGGGGGGGGCCAGGCTGCTCCGGGGCAGGTTGTCCCGGGGGGGGCTGTCCCGGAACAGGCTGAGGGCGCCCTCGTCCACGTCCGCATAAAGCGTGCAGTGTGCCACGGCCAGAGTTCATTTCAAAATTACCACTTTAATTTTCAAGCGACACAGGGTGCCCCAGCGACGCCCGCTGGGCGTCGCTGGGTCGCTCCTCAGTGTATGAAAAAAGCGACCCAAAGCGACGCGTCGCGCCTAATAACAACACTGCATGCCGCCCCATTCCTTAATCTCCCCAGTTTCTGCATGCATAGCAGGACTGACCAGCTCAGCAACGGGGCAAGCTGGTCCCAGAGTCAGGGAGCCCAGCTCCACATACTCCTCCCTAACCCGACTGAAACAAACCAGCTCGCCAGCTATTCCAGCTGCTTTTTCTCCCCTTCAAGAAAAACCCAATTGCTCCTTCCCCTCTTTACATGACTCGCGCCCACAAAACTGGTCCATCAGCTATCCCAACTTCATTTTGCCCTGTGTGACGCCTCGCCTCTGAGATTGCACACGCAAGCATGCAGGACAAGGCCATCCACAAACTCCATACCGTAACGCGCACCTGTGGCAAGAAGGAAGACAGGGAGCCTTGTTCCATGCTACCCCGCCTAAAAACATTTGATTGCGAGGCTTGGGGTGGCCCTCGTGCAGAAGCGGTGACGTAATTGCTGGGCTTGGGTGCCAGGGCATGATCTGACTGCAGGGTTTGAACGCCCGACTGCAGGGTCTTAGACGGGAGGGCGGAGCCTGTGAATAATGAGGTGGAAGAGCTCACAGGCTCCAATGGAAAGGTGCTGCTGTGCCGCGAGGAGCCCTCAAAGCTCAGGACGGAGCTGCAGGCAGACACAAATACATACACCGACAAAAATGTCAGCACAAAAGGTGTGAAAAGATGTGGAAGGTGGTGTCGAGTTGCAAGGCAACCTCTGGGCTCAGGTCTGAGCTGCAGGCAAGCAAATATGCACGCACACACCAGACCAAGAAGTTAGCGCGAAGGGAGTGAATAGATGTGGAAGGAGGTGCTCAAGAGTTGTGAGGTGTCCTCCAAGCTCAGGGCAGAGCTGCAGGCACACAAACACACACACACACGTACATCAGAAGAGGAGGTCGGTGTCCAGGGTTCAGCGGAAATATAATATGCTGGACTGCACATCTATGAAGCTCAATATGAGCTGCAACGCCAATTTGCCATTGCAGAGATAGTGCGCGCTTTTGCAGGTGGCGGGCAGTGAACACATGTTGCTAAATTGTTAAACAGGAAGTGGGTTTGTGTGTGATGCGAGATGAAGGGTTACATACATGCTCAGAAAAGCTTCAAAGGGCCTCTTCTAAGCTAGTAGGGTTTGCCAATACCGTACACCGCCCTGTACTTGGGATACTTTTGGTTTTAACATTGCTGATTGCATGCTGCATAAATTATGCAGCACAACACGTACAAAAACACAGAATGTGCTCATCCCGTACACACGTGTGTGCTTGCACATCTCCCCCCAGGCCCTACAGGTATTCCTCCAGAAGTTGACAATTCCCCCCCAGAAGCAGGTGTTTTAAGAACGCTCATTGCACAGGGTGCTCCCAAGCTGAGGCACTCAAGCTTAATTGCAAAATGTCTTTGTAAGGAACTAGAGGTAGACGACTCCCCTGAATCACTAGATGCGCTCTTTCTGGTGCACAACAAAAAGATGATGATTGGAGGGCCTCAGATCACTCTCCTGGCCTCAGATCACCCAAAATAGGCCTGCAGCTCCACCCTGGGACCATTTTTCACTCCCATCTTTTTTTGTAACATCCATATACAGAGTTAACATCTTGCATATTCAAGAAGTCAAAAAGAGGAAAGGAGGAGGTAAGAAAATGGCCTTCTTGGCACCCCTTGTGCTGGATCCTCTCTGAGGGGAATGGCTGAAATTCTGTATCTGATCAACCACTGGGCCTTTCCACTCCATTCTTTGCAATGGTATTCTTTTGGTACAAAGGCTCCAGACCACCAAAAAATTTAATTAAAAAAATTAACCTGGTGCAGTGGGTGAGCGGAGTGGAGATTTGGTAGTCAAAAAGCAGGGTTTGTGCTGGGGCTGATTTGGCAGGGTGCCTCTCGGACAGTGAACCTCCACTTCCTTAAAAAGACATTTTGCATCCAAGCTTGAGTGTCTCAGGTTGGGAGCACCCTGTGCAATGAGCATTCTTAAAACACCTGTTTCTGGGGGGGAGTTGTCAACCTCTGGCGTTCCTCTCTGCCTGGCACATCAAGCGTTAACATTGCTGAATGTATGCTGCATGAATCATGCAGCATAACTTACCCAAGAAGGCCCTGCCGGCATTCATCCATGCCTGCAGTGTAGCACCCTTTAATGACTGCACCTCACACTGGCGATGCATATGCTGTGTCTGCAATACACAATATTGCGATGAAGAAAGCCTCGTGTGACAACCCTCACCTTCCGCGTGCACGCACTGCTCCCCCCCGCCTGCCTGGCGCTAGGCCTGGCTGCATCAGCTCCTTCTGCCGCAAAATCTCGCTATCTTCATTCATCTCCACCGTGGTGCTCTGCTGCTGGTCATTATCCAGCCAGCCCGGCTCCCCTCGGGATGATGATGATGCAGGCACCTGTTTACGATGAGGGGATAAGGTGTTTAGTTACATTACCCTGATCATGATCAAACAGGGTGCGGGTTGAGTACTGCATCCAGCTAGCCAGGCTACCATCGGGATGATGGTGCAGGCACCTGTCCATGAGAGGTAATTAGGAATACTACCCTGATTGCGATAAACCAGGGGGCGTGGGTTGAGTACTGCATCCAGCTAGCCAGGCTACCATTGAGATGACTGCGCAGGTACCAGTCCATGAGGGGATTGGTGAGGGCCTTGGACTGTGGACGCATGGGTGGAGAAGGATGAGGCGTGTGAAGGTGAGGTCAATACGTTGCAGCCATGCAGCTTATCACCATGGGATGCTCCTGGGCACTTGTGCCGTGACGGGCACCTGTTTGTCTATGAGGCGTTGTGTTGAGGGTAAGGACAGGGGGACAGTGCCAGAGAGAAAAACTGGGAAAACAGGGGGAGCAGGGGATTTGAGGATGAAAGAGAGGAATTCGTACTGTCGTGTAACCCGATGAGGGAGTGTGTGTGTGTGTATCTTAACCAGGGGCAGCCAGGCACCCGCCCGCACTCGCAGGACTGGCCACTTCCACACATTCACGCCAAACGTTTCCCTGCCAAATTGCCGACTACACGGCATACACACATGACAACAGCCAAAATCCCATACATGCACTCCTGCATTCCTGGGACTGGCTCAATACATTGTACCCGGCAGCACCCTTATGCAATTCGCTTAATTGTGCTCGACTGGATCGATCACACTCGCACACAGTCTGTGCCTGCACTCACCTTGCTCGCTCCTGCTGCTGCTGCTGCTGCTGTTGATGATGGCGACGCTCGTGTCTCATCAGTGGCCGCGTTGACCTCCACTGCCAGCTCTGTCAGTGACAGCGGGCCCTGCACCCTCTTTGTCCCTACTCTCCCGCTGCTGCCGATGTTGCCACTGATGACGACACTGCCATGGCCGCTGCTGGGGCTGCCTCTGGATGAGCAAGCAGCTGGGGGTGGTATGGGTGCCTCTGCGCATTCGCTCTGAGGGACGCACACCTGTGGCTCGCACCCTTGGGGCTCTGCTGCTGCAACAGCAGCGGCAGCAGCAGGGGCGGTAGGAGTGGGGGCAGCAGGAGCAGCATCAGCAGGGGCGGTAGGAGGGGGACCAACAGGAGCAACAGCCTGTGCTGATGCAGCCGCAAATGGGCCTGCAGGGAGGCTGCCTCCACCAACAGCACCCCCAGCATCATGAATGCGTGCAGCGTGAGTTGACGCAGAAGGGGCATCCAGGGTTCCTAAGCCTATGACACTCGCAGCAATAGCATCAAGCGATTCCGCCGGCGCTGAGCCTTGGCTGCCCAAGATGCCCTTGCGCGCGTCTTGCAGGCTGCCCACATGGCTGGCCTGCACGTCAGCATGTACGCAAGTGTGTGTGTGTGTGTGTGTGTGTGTGTGTGTGTGCGTGTGTTTAAAAATGTGTGCACACGCATGCGAGCATCCTGATACCTTGGGACAACCTCTCAAGACCTTGCCACCTTTTGTTTGGCACATACTAGCAGCTCCACCCAGTACATGCTCTGCATGAGCTTACCACTCCAAGCCCCACTTTTCTCACGCACCCCCAGGCAGGGCAACCTCACAAATTCAACCCAAAGGTGTCCTTCTCCACACAAAAAAAACAGTGTCCCCCATGGCTCCAGTCTTAGGGGCTCCTGTCAATGCTCACTTCCATGCTTGCTTATATTTGGTTGCAGACTCCGTTTCACGAGGCTCTGTTGCATGCTCCTCTCTGCTTCTGTTACCCCCCCTGGATGGCAAGTACAGCTAACCATGCCCTCTCCTCTCCTCCTCTCCTCTCCTCCCCTCCTCTCCTCTTCCCCCCTCCCTCTCCTCTCCTGTCCTGTCCTGCCCTGTCCTCTCCCTACTCGTCCCACCTCAGAGGCAGTACTGGAAGGGGCTGCAGGTGTGCTTCTTTCTGAACCCTCCTTGGCTGCGGTGCTGTTGGCAGGGCACTTTTCAGCGTCCTTGTTCTTGAGGCTCTTGCCCCTGCCCTTCATGTTCCCAAAGAGCTGCTGCAGGGGCCCCTTCTTGGCCTTGGAAGCAGGCTTGCTGCAGATTCAAAACAAACATGTAAGTCAGAAACATGCGAGGCTTGCTGCAAATTCGAAAAAAACAAGGCATGCAAGTCAGAAGCAAATGAAGCTTGTGGCAACTTGGAAACGAGCCAGGCAAAAAAGCGGGGAGCAAACCAATCACGCGAGTCACAAACAAATGAAGCTGATGTTTTGACTACCTCTTGCTTCACATTTCTCAAAGAAGCAGGCTGGTGCACTAAGCCAGAATGCCAGAAAAAAATCACGAGTTCAGGCAGGCAATCCTTGTTCTTGCACTAAAGCAACAAATGCAACGTTTTTCTGATGCCTTGCACTATAGCACAAAAAGGCGATGCTTCTCTGGCGCCTTGCACTAGAGCAAAAAAAAGGGATGCTTCTCTGGTGGTTTGCACTAGAGCAAAAAAAAGCGATGCTTCTCTGGCGCCTTTGACTATGGCAAAAAAAGGCCATGCTTCTCTGGTGCCTTGCACAAGAGCAAAAGAAGGCGGTGCTTCTCTGGTGGTTTGCACAAAGAGCAAAAAAAGGCGATGCCTCCCTGGTGCCTTGCGCTATAGCAAAAAAAAAAGGCGATGCTTCTCTGGCGCCTTGCACTATAGCAAAAAAATGCAATGCTTCTCTGGTGCCTTGCGCATAACAGGACTTCACACAGTTAAAAGCCTGCGAAGCGCTTGTTTTGCCCCTGCAAGAGCCTGCTTGCAGGTGAAGATTGAGGCAGACCAAAGAAATCTGTTTGCAGAGTCATAAATGCATGCATGCGCGCTCGGCGCCATAGGGGCTCCATAAGGATGCAACAATAAACGGATACGTGCAGGGCCTAATAAATATCATGAAGGTGGGATCGCTGCGGTCCCCAATGCTCACATGTGTGCGCTCTTGGCGCCACAGGGGCTCCATAAGGATGCAACAATAAACGGATAGACACGTGCAGGGCCTAATAAATGATCATGAAGGTCGAGCCGCTGCGGTCCCTAATGCTCACATGCGCAATAGTAAGGAAACACTGCGGTACCCAATGCTCACATGCGCACCAGTGAGAAATTCCTCAAACAAAGTGGCCTCGCTTATGATCTTGTCCATGCACCTGCCATTTGTGGGGTCCTTTACATTGCCCACGCATCTGTCATGCATCATGCATGATCTCGCCCATGCACCTGGCATACACCTGGCATGATCTCGCCCATGCACCTGGCATACACCTGGCATGATCTCGCCCATGCACCTGGCATACACCTGGCATGATCTTGCCCATGCACCCGTCATTTGTGGACTCCTTGTGGACGGCAGGTGGCTGCTCACCCAAGGGGGGGGGGGGGGGGACCAAAGCCTCTCAAAAGCTTCACCCCCCTGCTGTTTGCTTACGTCCCACCAGTGGCGCTCATGCACTTGATCAACTATATATGCACTATATAACTATATGTAGTATACTAAATATTAGTTAAGCACTTTATAACTATATTTATAACTATATGTAGTATAGTAAATATATATGCACTATATAACTATATATAACTATATATATGCATGTCAACCATCTAGTTGCTACCTGGATGGGGAGACCATGGGCTCCAGGGAGGGCGACTTCTCACTGAATGTCTGGGCCGCACGGGGACGCCTGCGGCTGTTGCTGCCGCCCTCCAGCAGGCCAAGCACCCATTGGCGCGCCGACGAAGACGTACCGCTGTGGGCCAGCAATTGTCGAAAAATAAGTGTCAAGCAAAAAGCAGCATGCTGCAAGCTGTTGCGCGCAGCTGAAGATATGCCACTGCAAGCCTGAAATTGTTAAATATCTAACGCTGCGTGAAAAGCAGCAGCAAGCGAAGCGCGCCATGGCGTGCAGCTGAAGGTATGCCGCTGCAAGCCAGCGATTGTGAAATATCAAACATCATGCGAAATGCAGCAGCAAGCCAAGTTTGCTTAGGCGTGCTGATGAAGATATGGCACTGTGAACCAGCAATTGTGAAAGGATGAATACCGTGATTCTCCAAAAGAATGGTCCACACTGACCATTCTGTGTGTTGGCGGTTGTTGCTGTGTGAGAGGTTCTCAATTGCACCCCTACACGCACTATTGTTCCACACACTTTCAAGTGTTGGAAACAACAATTGTTCCCCATAGATATCATGCGTTAACTTATGTTCGCGTGTCCAACAGATCATGCATCAACCATCAGCATGCCATCCATGCCACGCCACTGGGGTACAGGCTGCCAAAGGCTATGTGCGTGTGTGTATGTGTGAATGTGTGAGTATGAATGCGCAAGCACATGCACGCATTGGAAGTGCTGGCAAGGTATGCAGCTGCAGTCCTGCATCACAACCTGTGCAAACGCCCATTCACTACAAAAGCAAACTTATCTTGCACCAACACATCCAAAGCCAACACGTGCTACACCAACACTTATAAAGCCAACACATGTGCAGGGCCAATACATCCTACGTCACAGTACATTCTGCATGCCTTGAGATGTGTGCACATGGATTCAGCATCCTCTACAGCCCCCTATCTACCTAACCCATAGGCAAGCAGGTGGGCAAGGTGGGTGCACATGAATCCACATGCACTGACGTGGGGCAAAGATCATTCTTGGACAGTTTGGGTAAATAGGGTTGAGCATTCCTCAAAAGAAGCTCTGGAGAGGGAAAAGGAGGTTCAAAGAGGTTCTCGTGAGCCTCTTTTGCTCAAGGCTCCAAATTCTTTATCCAACCCTAGCTTTAAACAGTGCCCACATTGCGGTTTATCATTTGCTCTAGCACTGCCCTGATCAGGTGCATTGCATAGAGGGTGCGTCGCTGAGCGTGCATCACCATGCGCGTGTAACTGACATTGCATCGCTTGAGTGTACGCCAGAGGGTACCTGGCTAGCAGTGTTTGTTTTTGCCATGGTTTCCTGCGGTTTTGGGGAACGCACCCCTTGAGTGCGCCTCCGAGGGTGAATCACCTTGGCATGGTCTCACACTGCATTAGTTTCCAGTGTGTTCAACTTCATCAAAGCCTGCAAGGAGCTCTAACAACAAACCCTTGAGAGTGTGGCACAGGCAGCTCATCATTGAGAGCGCGTCACTGAGTGAGCATCACTCAGCGCTAAGACGGCATTTTCTCATGCATGTCGGCATGCATGCAGCACATGCTTGCGCTTGAGACACGCAGCGCGCGCACAGCAGCCATTCACTGTGAGTCCTTGCAAACAAGCAGCTTGCGAGCTACGCTTCATCAACAAGAAAAGCGCCACCAGGAATATCAGTCTTCTAGACCAATAATGCACTTGATTGCAAGACCTGAAACCGGGCAATGCAAGCATGCACACCTGCGACGGCTGCCTGGTGCGCTCACAACACTTTCAGTGTCGGTGCATTGGCTGCCCCGTCTGGGCTGTGAGGCTGAGCCACGAACGTCGAGCTGCGAGGGCACACGGCAAGGATAAGGTTGGCCAATTCTGTGTATCTTAAAATAAGTTTTGTAATGTGTCAGTGCTTCCTTTAAACTTTCTGGAAAATCTTAATTTCACGTCTCCCTCAAGAACGGAAATAAAAAAAACTTGTGTTTCATGTCTTTTTTTGCACCAGCTTAGCCCGCTGGGAGGCGTCTGGCCTCCCAGCTTTTGAGAGGATGTGTGATTGTGCGTCCTATGTCACGGCAGCAGTTCAATCCATGCACTTGCACATTGCTTGCAAATGCCTTGTAGGGGCAGCTGCACTTACATACATTTTGGTAGATGACCCGTATGCAATTGGATATATCGTAACACATAACAATCTGATGTTCAAGCAGCTGTCACACAGGCCTTTGGTCTGGCGTGCATACAGCATACAGGTTTGCAAAGGGAAGGAAAAGACGTCTGCCCTGCATGGTGAAGGGCCACAGTGTTCTGATCATTGCCAGAGCGCCTGTCTTGCCCTGCTTCTTCTTCTTCTTCTTCTTCTTCTTCTTCTTCTTCTTCTTCTTCTTCTTCTTCTGCTTGAGCTTATCAATGCTGTGTGCTGCTGGGATACTGGAGGCTCTTGTCGACAGTTCTTATCTAGCTCGGAGATTTTGAAAATTTCAGATTTCGTGGGCTCAGAGGGCCATCTGAGGCCCTGGTCTAGGCCCTAGGCACAACGCTGCAGAAGTTCCTACCACACAGAGGTCTTCGGACTCCCCACAAACGTCGATTTCATGTCGATGTGAGAAATCGGAAAACCATGGTTCCATGTCCAACGACACGTTGTGTCGACTTAAAGAAAGCACTGTAATGTACATCAACTTACTATGCAGCATATCCACACGGCTAATCACTGAATATATGCCACATACAGAGTAGGCAAACAGAATTGGCCAACCCAAATCAACAAGAGGGCCAGAACACAGATTGCACTCGCTGCCACAAACTAGCGGCCAGCAATTGGCAAACTGGACATGCTTTAAGGGGGCATGGAGTCGACCTTCAACAGTCTTCGCACATGCCCCAAAAGCAAAGGGCGTGCATTGCCAACGCAGTGCTGTGCAGTTGCATGCAAGTGCAGCATGCTCCCATGCTTAAAACCTCACTCAGTACATACAACCCCACACAGGGCACCGTCAACGCAGTGCTGTGCAGTTGCATGCAAGTGCAGCATGCTCCCATGCTTAAAACCTCACGCAGTGCATACAACCCCACACAGGGCACCGTCAACGCAGTGCTGTGCAGTAGCATGCAAGTGCAGCATGCTCCCGTGCTTAGAACCTCACGCAGTGCATACAACCCCACACAGGGCACCGGCAACGCAGTGCTGTGCAGTAGCATGCAAGTGCAGCATGTTCCCGTGCTGGAATCCCACGCAGTGCAAAGGGCACCGTCGACGCAGTGCTGTGCAGCTGCATTTAAGTGAAGCATGCTCCCGTGCATACAACCCCATACAGAGCATACAGCTCCATACAGTGATTAACAAGCGGTGCCTCACCTTTACGTCTTCACCCTTGCTGGAGCAGCTGCTCTCAGACTTCTGTTTGCTGTTGGAGATAAACGAGGACGCTTGGTCTGCAGTGGGAGTATGCTTGAGCTCTGCATGGGAAAAAGTGGTTAAATCATTCTGCTTTGTTTGTCATGCATGTTCCCCGTGGTTCTTTGACAAACCCAAGTATGCTTGGGCTCTGCACAGGGAGGGAATGGTCGATTGGTTCATTTTGTCCGTCATGCATGTAATTCAAGTAGTCCTTCAACAAACATGTTTTTGACTACACGCAGTACAGATGAGCGCCCGCACAAAACATGCGGTGCCGCTGCCTCCTTTTCCGTGCGAGCATTGTGCTTGTGCAAACACTTGTCTTGCTTACCACATGAACCTCATGTGGCCAGGTACAGATGAGCCCTTGCTCACATGCAGCAAGGAATGCCTGCAACCTTGTGCACCTGTTAGAATCGGGAAATTGCTCATCTCGCATACCACATTTTGATTTTTTTTGTTTCTTCGTGGATGACCTCTTGCCCATATGCAACAAGGAGTATCTGCACAATCTTGTGCCAATGATAGCATTGGGAAGTCGCCCATCTTCCGTACCACATCAGCTTGATGTGGCCATGTACAGATGAGCTGTTGCTCACATGCAGCATGGAATGCCTGCACAAACCTTGTGCCACTGTCTAAAATTTTCGCTCACCTTGCTCATCACATAAATTTTGATGTGGCCATGTTTGTATGAGCTCTTGCTCACATGCAGCAAGAACATCTCATGCCACTGTTTGAAGCGGGCAAGTGCTCGTTTTGCTTACCACATGATTTTTCATGTGGCCATGTATGGGTGCGCTCTGGCTTACATGCAGCAAGGAGCACCTAGTGACGATCCCTGCAAACCCTAGATCACTAGTACAAGCAAACTTGCAACACTGGATTTGTTCAGCAACACCTGCGACACTGGTTGTGTGTGCACGCCATGCCTGTGATGATGACGGTGATCCATGCAAACATGCGGCACCGGTCCTGCGCCCCGCTGAGTGGGGCACGCTCAATGGTGCCACAGCTTCATGCCTCTATGCTATCTTAAACACACATACACACACCTGCTGCTGCTACCCTGCTCGCCCTTGCGCTGTTTGCGCAAGGTGGTACTTGCACTAGGTTGCCCAGACCCAGCTGCTGCTCTTCCTGCTCCACCTCCTCCTCCTCCTCTTCCTCTTTCTCCTCCTCCTCCTCCTCCCTTCCTCGCAAGCCTCGATTGGGGGCAGGCTTCTTGCGACAGAGCAGGTCCGCCAAAGTGGGCATAGACCTGCTGCTGGATTTGGAGGGTAGTCTGCTTGAGGGTTGCCGAGACTGCAGCATCAGCTGCAGCTGCTCCTGCTCTTGCCCACAGAGGAAGCTCCCTGTCGGCAGCGGGAAGGCCGGTGCCTCCATGGATGCCCTTGGAGGCGTGGGGGCTGTGTCAGGGGGCTTGGGGGCTGCGAGCGCCTGCTACAGGTGGAGGGGAAGCGTGTTGTGCATGCACATGTTTGCATTTGCGTGTGTGTGTGTGTGTGTGTGTGAAAGGTAGCATAAACACACACTATTACAGGAGAGTTCTCCTTACACAGACACCCACTTACGTACGACACGGCACACACACACACACACACACAGAGGGACACAAAGGTAGTGATGTGCACACCTGGTCTGAAAAGGGGCTGCTGATGTGCAAGCTGGGAGGGCGGGGAGGGCCACTAACAACGCTAGAAGACCCTGATCGGGGCCCTACCTGCATGTGTGTGTGTGTGTACATACGCGTGTGCATGTATGCCCATCCGTCTGCCAAAGAAGCGATTCACACCCCAGCCAAGTTACAAGCTCTCGAGCCTTCAATAAAAGCCGTGTGTGTGTGTGTGTGTGTGTGTGTGTGTGTGTGTGTGTGTGTGTGTGTGTGCACGTGTGGCCATCGAAACAGCTGCAGGCAAGGACGTGTTGCATGCCCCACACGGAGTCAAGCGTCAAGCTGCAACGTCACTCCGCCACACCATGCTGAAAGCCAAATGATACAGGGCATGCACCACCATCAGGTCGTCAGTGCTGCACCCCCATCAAAGGGTCACTGCGGCACACCGTACTGCGTGTCGAAACGTTGCAGGATCAACACGTCACAGGGCACGCACCACCATCAGATGGTCACTGCTGCACCCCCATGGAAGGGCACCCCCATCTGAAGGCCACTGCAGCACACCGTACTGCGTGGCAAAACGTTGCAGGATCAACACGTCACAGGGCACGCACCACCATCAGATGGTCAGCTCCCTGCTCGAAGCCCGCGCCAATCTGCTCCGGGCTGGGTGCTTGGTGCCCAGGCAAAGTGGAGCGGGAGGACCCTGCATATAGCTGCTCTGCAGCCGCCTCCTCTACCTCGTCCAGCACGTGCCGCTCCGAGCACTTTACACATGAAGGACCAAAACAGCAGTCGAGTTAGATGTACACAGTGCAAACCACAGATGCTTAATTGCCCGTGGTCATCATTAACTAAGCATCTGATCCTTGCTTCAAGACAACATGCGCACACCTGCCCACCTGCCCACACCTACATACAACCACCCAACAACTACACCTACCCACGCACGCAGCGTCACTCTCACACATACATGGACACATCCGCATGCACACAGACACAAACACACACACATAAACACACACGCACGCATCTTTGCATGCACACACCTGAGCCGCTAGCAACAGGTCCTCTTGCGCGCAGCATCCTCACTGGGCGCCCTCCTGAGACACACACGCACACATACACACATGCACACACGCACCTGGGCTGCTAGCATTAGGTCCTTGCACACAGCCTCCTCACTGAGCACCTTCCTGCTATCGCTCAGGGCACCGCTGCTGGGGTGGTACATGGACTGCTGCGATGCCCTCCTGCCTTCACTGAGGAGTCCGCTGAGGGGTTGGCACATTGAAAGCTGTGACAACCGCCTCGAAAGCGAGCCACTACTTCCGGCAGGGTGGCGAGGCATGCCTGCTGTGTGTGTGTGTGTGTGTGTGTGCGTGTGCGCGCGCGCGCGCCTTACACACCTTCCTGAGTTGCTGCTGCTGGCAAGTTGTAGCAGGTTGAGCCTGCTTTGCGTTTACACATACATGAGAAGCGAGAGGCACACACGAGGTGAGCATGAGGAGCGGGAATTGCGTATGAGGAGCGAGAGGTGTGCATGTGGGGTGCATAGAAGGTGTGCATAAGGTGTGTGAATGAGGCATGCGTTAATAAGGCATGCGAGAGGTGTGCATTAGAGGTGAGCACAAGGTGGTCATACATCCAACTGACACGTGCGAGCGCATACACACACAGAGCGCGTACAGTCCGACCGCTTACCATGGGGGTGCAGGAATGGCAGGGAGCCCCTGCGGGCAGCTACCTCCGAGCTGGACGCATTGAGAGGGAACGAGGGCAGCAAGCAGTCTGAGTGGCTGGTGTGCGTGCTCCAGGCTTTCTGGGACCGGCTTTGAAAGGTACTTGAGCTTTCAGCAGTGGTGTGTGAGAGCTTGCTGAAATCAGGGGGCCTGGGGCTGGGCTGCTGCCGGGGCAGCAATTGGCTGCTGCCCATAAGGTCAGGCTGCGGGCAGGCAGATAAGGTGTATGTGTGTGTGTGTGCACGCACGTGCGCATGCATATGCACGCAATACAGGTTGGTCAGCGGTTGCATTAAGCACCTCACACAGCTTTTAACACCACCACCAATTTACCGCATCTATTGAGTGTAGAGACCTCTTGTTACATTATCACCAGAGGGAACAGAAGCAGAGGGTGCTAGCCTTCAAATGCAATGTTTGACTCTCTCTCCAGCACCTCTCCAAAATGCCCATACGGCATATCATACAGATCCCAAAGTGCAGGTGAGGCCAAGGGGCTGGGCTGTAACTGCTGGCTCCCAGGTTGGGCTTTCATCACACCACAATCATCACAGTTCCAGCCTGGCAGTCTAGCGCTTTGACTGATAGCTTCTTTTGTACACCCTAGCAGCTTCTCCTTGAACCCTAGCAGTTTGGGCTGCACAGCAGCATCAGGTGCGAGGGCAGGGAGCTGAGAAGGTGGCATAACACCAACTAAGGAGTCAACTAGACACACAAACGCACGCACAAATGCACACACCTGCGTCTTGGATTGCGCGAGGAGAGCCAAGGGAAGGTAGGCCCCACAGCCACACACAGCCACGCAGACACACACACACACACACACACACACACACACACACACACACACACACACACACACACACACACACACACAGTGCGTGCCCATGCACACACCTGCGTCTTGGATTTGCGTGATAAGAGGGTGGGGAAGTTGGGCCCCACAGCCTCCTTATTCGCTGTTTCCGTGTCTGCCATCTCCACAGAGGGATGCTGCTGCATCAGGGCGCACGCGCACATCCAGAAATAGCAAGAATCAAGAATTAACAAAATGCAGAGCTTTGAAATGCACGATGCCTGCAGCCTCCTCAGAGGTAAAGCTGCTGCACCAGGGCATTTGCATGCGCACAGTTTAACGCAAGTACCAACAAAATGCAAAGCTTGAAGGCGGTGCAATGGCCGCAGCCTCCTCATCTGAGGGATGCTACTGCATCAGGGCACGCGCGTGCGCGTGTACAGAAAATGCAAGTATTAACAAGATGCAAAGCTCAAAGGCAGTGCAATAGTTGCAGCCTCCTCAGAGGGATGCTGCTGCATCAGGGCATGCGCGCGCATAGAATTTGCAAGGACTAACAAAGATGCGAGCACCCCCCCCCCAAATTCTATAGTTGCAACTACGGGAAGTGCAAGAGGATGCGCGCGTGTGGGAGACACACACACACACGCACACACACACACACACACACACACACACACACACACACAAACACACACACACACACACACACACGCAAAAGCGGCAGCAGCATCGTTGGCCGCCCAGCTTAGTTCCGTGCCTGCCTTCTTAAGGAGAGGCCTTAAAGAAACAGCCGTAGTCATGCATGTCCAATGTGATAGTCATGCACACCTAACGTGACACACTTCTATAATGTCATTGGACCAATGGATCACATGGCTGGAGACTAGTCACGAGGACCTCCTCCTAGGAGATAAAATGGAAGGTACCAGAGGAAGTACAATGTGTTACGCAATGCTTCATGCTGACGCTGTCACTGTATGCTTGCACGCTCATTCTCATGGAGCAAGTACGCCCACAACTCCACTTTCCTTTCCCTCTTTTACATGTGTTCTCGCTTCTGGGCTCACCTGTGCCGGCTTGCGCTCCACTTGCTGTTTGGACTGCACATCAACATCAAGCGATTTGCGAGGGCTGTCAGAGCCACACACTTGCTGATGGAGTGCCGTGTTCAGGGGTCACACAAAATGAAACGCGTGCTTTTAACTAGGAGCTGCCAGAGCCAGAAAGCTGCTGACATAGTGCAGGGCTTTTGGAGCAACAATGAACACACACATACACATACACATACACATACACCCACAACACACGTCTTCATGTCAGACTGGAACAGATGCAGACCCTAACTTTGCATGCCTCTGGCATACTTCCCACAGCACTCCTATCAGAGTGCACCAGGAGTGCCAAACAAGGGACGGCCCCTTTGTTACGCGCGTGAAGGATGAGTGTGGAGCATAAGAGGCGTGTGGAGGCACCAAACACGAATCACATTAAGGATGCTTGTTGAGTGTGAGGGGCGTGGGAAGAGACCTAACGTCACTTGCACTCAGGTGCTCACGGAGTATGTGAAGCATAATATAGAAGCGTACCCAGCATCACAGTCAGGTTGCTTGTGGAGTACAAGGAGCGTGAGAAGTGTTCGACATCACCCACATCCAGGTTGCTTGTGGAATACAAGGAGCGTGAGAAGTGTTTGACATCACCCACATCCAGGTTGCTTGTGGATATGAGGGGTGTGAGAAGACACATGATATCACACGCGTGAAGGTTGCTCATGAGAGGCATGACATGAAAAGGTACCTAACGTCACTCACATTCAGGTTGCTCATAGAGTGTGAGGGGCGCGGGGGTCTGCGGCAGTAGGAGCTGGAAGGGAATGGCGAGTTGGATGGGCTGTGCACAGTGGAAGGGGGTTGAGACCTGTGGTTTGCAGAAGGGAACAGAGCCGCAATTATGCCTCTCACTTTCTTCACTTTCCTTTGTTCTTGTTGCTGCTGCTGCTGCTGCTGCTGTTGTTGTTGTTGTTGTTGTTGTTGTTGTTGTTGTTGTTGTTGTTGTCGTTGAGGTTATTGATGTTGCTTATTGTTGCTGCTGCTGCTGCTGCTGTTGTTGCTGCAAGGGAATGGATGCCATTCCCACACACATCCTAGTATTTGTTTCCTGGCATTTGTCCTTACACTTTAAGCTACACAGTAAGTGACAGTTACAATGCAACATCAAGGCTGCAAACAGGAGAGCACAGCATAATGTAATGTTGGCAGCAGCAAGCAGAGAACGTGTATGGGGCTTGACAAAAAAGCTCTCAAGAGCACAAGAGGAGAGCACAACAGAGTGTTGGCAGCTGCATGCAGAGAACGGAGCCTGCCAAGAAAGCTCTGGAATGGTGCAAGGCGCTTCTGAATGCGGTGAGCACTCTTTGCACCTTGCAGTCATCCCTCTACTAATGGGTTGCATGCAAATACTGGTCGCAGGTTTCAACAATGTTAAGCATTACTTGCTGGCGTGTTCACCTAGGCTCCTTGAGGAGGGAATGCACCGTGTTGCTACATGCCTGGCTGTAGCACATGCGTTGCAGCATCGTCACCTAATGCTACAAAATGGGATCACGTACCCGCCAGAAATGTGAGCGGAAGCCTGCTGCTGCTGCTGCTGCTCCTGAGCCTGCTGTAAGCCAAGCCCCAGGCTGCAGGAGCTCCTGCAAGTATGTGTGTGTGTGTGTGTTCTATTTGTGCATGTGTGTGTATTGTGTGTATTGTGTGTGTGCGTGTGCGTGCGTGTGTGTTTGTTGTGGCGGTGGTGTTGTGTGTGTGTGTGTGTGTGTGTGTGTGTGTGTGTGTGTGTGTGTGTGTGTGTGTGTGTGTGTGTGCGTGTGTGTGTGTGTGCGTGTGTGTGTGTGTGTGTGTGTGTGCACGCGCGCGTGTACAAGCGCATGCTTACGCAGGCCTCTTATTTAGTACACACCCAGTCCCACAAGCAACCAAGGCTCCCCATCCGTTCTGCAAAGCATGCGCGAGGAAACGGTGCGTGCACATGCACTTGTCCACGAACATGCTGCTCAACACCCACATAAGTAGGACTTAAGAACATGCCGGATAAAAAGCGACCATGAAGGCTGCATGCTGCTCTGACAGCTGACACATGTTACCCCAGGCTTGGACACATGCTGTACACAGCTTGTCCATTTGTTGCACGCGGCTAGATCTCTGATCACATGATTTAAGGCTTTTAGTATTTATATACATGTTTGTTGTAGTTGTAGATTGTCCCACCTGGCTCGTGGGTTGCGGAGAGGGGGGCCAGTGCCGCCTGGTGCTTGCATCAACGCAGACAGCGTGCGCAGTTTGTCGCGTCGCCGGTGAAGGGGCAGGGTGGGGCTGACGGGCAGGTCGCTGTGTTCCCCAGAACCCCTGTGGTGTGTGTGTGTGTGTGTGTGTGTGTGTGTGTGTGTGTGTGTGAAGCCGGTGCACCTCACGTCGCCACTTGCTGCCCATCATGCGTAACCTTGATAGCAACAGTGTGTGCCATGCGTATTTATGTGAACATCAAGAGGAGCAGTGAACCTTGATGGCAACAGTATGCGTCATGCAGGTTCAAGTAATCATCTCGATGTTGACATGGAGAGGATCAGTTAACCTTGATGGCAACAGTGTGCGTCATGCAAATTCACGTTATTAGAAACGAGCACAAGCTTGTACCCTTACACAAATTCTCACATGCTCTGGCGCATGCGTTCCTGAAACTGAAAGGGCATGAGCACGTGCATGTACCTGCGTTGAGCCGTTGCCGCCGCTGCTGCTGCAGTGGGGAACCCCAGCACACCCGCTGTTCCAAAGCTGCTCCAGTTATTGCTGCCCTCTCTGTTTATGCCGCTGCTGGCCCCCCCATTGAGAGAGCCCACGAGTTGTGGGGGGCAAGACTTGTTGCTGGCGGCACTGCCATCTGAACCAACGCGACCAATGGTCTGCAGCTGCGCAGATGATGTACAGAGGGTACAGGCAGGTTGAGACTTAGATGGATGGGTCTAGAGGCAGATGGACTGGCAGGTGAACAGAAAGATAGGCTCATAAAGAAGGAGCTGGGAGGACCAGTGCACCTGTCCCAGATACATGAGTTGAGATGTAGGTACATGGTTTAAGATGCAGATAAACGGACAGGCACACAGAAAGATAGGTTGAAATGTAGAGGCAAATGGACGGAAAGGTACACTCAGATAGGAAGGTCGTGCTGCCTCCCTGCGCCTCGTACTGTTGGAGGACACTTGTGTAAGAGAAAGAGGTCTCAGCTGGTTTTGTGTGTGCAGGCTCTCAAGGGAGGTCCACATGGACCAAGGCCGTGGATGTGCCAGCAGCGAGAGATTTATGAAGATTGCCTCATCTGGTGGTGACCATCAAGGCAGGTGCGAAGGTGACCAAGGCAGGTGCGAAGGTGACCTTTATAAAGTGCAAGATTGCCTCATCTGGTGGTGACCATCAAGGCAGGTGCGAAGGTGACCAAGGCAGGTGCGAAGTTGACCTTTATAAAGTGCAAGATTGCCTCATCTGGTGGCGACCATCAAGGCAGGTGGTGCAAAGTAAATGGCAAATGGTGACCACAATCCAGGCAAGGTGCAACAGTGCCACATTCATTGGTGAGCACTAGGGCGGGAAAGAGAGTGTCTCGGGCACTCCTGCAAGCAGCCACAGCCATCAACAACGACACTTGACGACTGGACCCTCCTTTGAGGGCCCATGCTGCACACACAACGCCATCAGCTAGAGCCATCAACAACGGCACTTGGCGACTGGACTTCCTTTGAGAGCCCATGCTGCACACACAATGCCATCAGTACAGGTCTTGTATAATAAGCCACTCTGTGTTTGGAAGGCCAGCAGCATATTGTTCGTGTGGCAAAGATGCTTAGCCAAGATGCCTACTCAAGCCTCAAGGCACACTAAGGGTGACCACAACTGCAACAATACCACATTTTCCCAGATCACATCAGATCAGATCACCAACCACTGACTACCACATCCTCAACCAAGTATTTGATCCCTGCTTCAAGCCAGCACGTGAGTCCCCCCTTCCCCACGCAACACACACAAACACACACACAAACACAAGCAAACACACACATTGCACGCACCCTGTCCAAGTGGCTGCTAATGCTGCTCTTCTGGCTCGGCAGCTTCTCGGGCCCCAGCACCATCTGCGCCTGCTCTGTGAAGCTGCTGTTGCCACCGCGCACACTCAGCTTTTGCAGCAGGGAGCTGTTGCTGGCAATGTGGTCTGCATGCATGTGTGCGCATTCCCATTCCAGTAACTAAATGGGATAAATGAACCAATAAATGGGATAGATAAACCAAATAATGATAGTATCCCTTGCAACGGAGTGCCTAGAAACACTTTTCTTTTTTCAGGGCCATGCAATGTGCACACAGATGCAATTTGACTACCATTGCACAGGCACACTTGTCCACCTGCTGTCGGGCCCTGGAAAGGGTGCCCCCACTCCCAAAAGCGATCCTTCTGAAAAGGGTTGCACAGCAAAAGCGCTCAGTGGGCGACGGGGGAGCAGGGAGGACCCAAAGTTAGCATTTCAGGTGGAGGAGCATGAAAAGCAGGTGGCTTGCATTGCAGGTGGGGGAGAATGCTAGCAGGTAAGCATGCGATGTGGAAGAAATGGCAAGCAGGTAGCTTGCATTTCATGTGGAGGACAATGGCAAGCAGGTAGCTTGCATTTCATGTGGAGGACAATGGCAAGCAGGTAGCTTGCATTTCATGTGGAGGACAATGGCAAGCAGGTAGCTTGCATTTCATGTGGAGGACAGTGGCAAGCAGGTAGCTGCCGCTGCTACTGCCAGGCCTGCTCCTTGCTCCCAAGCTCATGGGCAGGCCCTGTACCCCTCCAGTGATCAAGGCACCACCTCCTCCCTAAGGGTGGTGATGGGGTGCGGAGCTCTCCCCTCTCAACAGGCCAAGAGGAAGACATCAACTTGCGCAGTACACAACAGGCAGCGTGAGCAGCACGATTAATAGTAGCAGAGTTCCCAAAATCAGTGGGTTTGGATGTTGGAAATGCAGGAGTTTGAAAGCATTGAACTGCTCTGAGAACCCTTCAAAAGCCTCAATGCCCGCAAGAAGTCAACTAATCAATCTTGGTAACCTCACGACACACAGCAGCATCGCAACACCGAAATGCTATTAAGGTACACAATCCACCACAACGACATTTTCAAAAATTGTTATCATTTTCTGAGTCATATGTCCTTAAGAGAGCCCACGAGCCACATGCAGGACTGCACAAAGGGTTTCCAATACGGGCCACATGCTTGCTGCATGGCTGAGCCCACAAACATGCAAGTGTGGCATGCATTATGGCTGCACATGAAACACATTATAGCTGCATGGCTGAGCCCACAAACATGCAAGTATTAAGTACATTTTGGCTGCCTATGTAGTGCTTTGTAGCTCACAGCTGAGCCCACACGAACGCAAGCTTAGAATGCATTGCGTCAAGTTTTGCTTGGAATGCGTTGTATCACACCTTGTGAGCAGCCATGGGCTAGCATGCACATGCCAAGGGACATGATTGATAGTCGTATACATCAGCATCCAAGCGCAAGCAAGCAAGCAACAACAGGTCTAGGAGAAATGAGTGCGAGTGTGCCACACGCACAACCTTGCCGGCATGCACGCATGTGCATACGCCTGCCTCAAAACTTGTACACACCTGCACCTGGAGAGCGGCGCACCTCCAAAATGCTGTTGTCACAAGCAGTGGCCGCCAGCATGTTACGCATGTGCTTGCCTCAAGACTTGTGCACATCTACTCACTTGGAGAGCGGCGCACTTCCAAAATGCTGTTGTCACAAGCAATGGCTGCCAGCATGTTGCGCAGCCCATCCTCAGCTGATAAACCCTCCTGCCCTGTGCCTTCTTGCCCACTGTGAGCCTCACTCCTGCAGATCGTGGGAAGTTGCATGGTGCCGGGTGCGTAAGAGCAAGAGTGCATGTGCGTTCATGGCAGCCTACAACATCCGGTAAAGGGGGGCCTCACTCCTGCAGGTCGTGAGGGGGTGGGCCGTACTGAGTATGTGAGAAGAAAAGAAAAGAAGAAAAGAAAGAAAAGTCTACGCCAGCCAAAATGATGCGTGCATTAAGGAAAAGTTCCCTGAAAGTACGCGAGAGCAAGAGCGCATGTGTGTATGACAGCCTGCAATACCAGGTGCAGGGAATGCACACGACCACCCACTCTTACACACATACACACGCACACGCACACACTCGCACACAACACACACACGCGCACACACACACACACACACACACACACACACACACACACACACACACACACACACACACACACACACACACGCGCGCGCGCGCGCGCTTGCGCGCACACGCACGCGCACAGAAACACACACCTAGTCATGCCCTTGTTATGCCCACCGCGGTCCTGTCCTGTACTGCGTGCTTGCTATCGTTCCCTATACCTGCACCAAGGGCGCGTAACCTAAGCAAAGGTGCACTACTTACACAAGGGCACACCATCATCGCCTACCTCTGCACAGGCGCACTACCTTGCACACAACCAGCCACTATCGCGTGCTTGTGCATGAAACGCATGCATGCAGGCAGGAGCACATGTTTGCATGACAGCTAGTAAAGATAGAAAACAGGCCCCCAGGTACAGCTCAGCACAAGGGTTCAATGCACAGCCCTCTCACAGATACAGCTCAGCACAACCTTCCAAAATAAAGCCCACTCACAAGAACGAGGGCGGGAGCTGGTCGGAGAAGCATGAGCGCAGAGGGTTGTTCTTCGGATCCAAAAGCGCATCGCTGCTGAGCCCATTGTTCTCGGGCATACTGTAAAAGGCTGCACAGGGCATACAAGAGCGTGGGTTGGGCAAGCATGGGCATGAAGGGGGCAGGGCGCAAGTGGGTGTGAGGGAGGTAACAGGATGCCTGCTTCCTCTTGGGCACATGCTGTTAAGGGCTGCACAGGGCACACAAGAGCGTGGGTTGGGCAAGTATAGGCATGAGGGGGGCAGGGTGCAAGGGAGGTATTAGGACCCCTGCTTCCTCTTGGGCATGTGCTGCAAAAGGCTGCACAGGGCACAGGAGCACAGGGAGAGCAAGCATGGGCATGCATGAGGAAGGGAGGGCGTACGTGGGTGTAAGGGAGGTATGAGAATGCCTGCTGCTTTTCCTTGGGCATGCTGCAGAAGGCTGCACAGGGCACAGGGCACAGGAGCATAGGAAGAGCAAGCATGGGCATGAGGAGGGCGTACATGTTTATGCGAGGTAACAGCATGCTTGCAGTTCTTGGTCATGCTGAACTACCAGGCTGCACGAGGCACTCGTGAGCATGCAGGGCTACACACACCATTGTGAGGAAGGCAAACATGGGTGTGAGGTGGCAGCATGCTTGCATGTTCTTGGGTATGCTGAACTACCAGGCTGTACACAGCTTGCGGGAGCATGGGGAGGGCACACATGGGCATAAAGGGGGCATACTTTGGCAGCGCTGTTCTACCGCAAAGGGCCCCATGCACATCATGATCTGCGCTCCCTCACCATGAGCCCCTCCTACATTCTGCGGGCAGTGTCACCCTTTTGTTAAGGCAAAGGAAGGGCCCATGCACATCATGCTCTGCGCTCCCTCACCATGACCCCCTCCTAATTCTGCAGGAAGTGCTGTTCTACCGCAAAGGAAGAGCCCCATGCACACCATGCTCTGCGCTCCCTCACCGGAGGCCCCTCCTACATTCTGCTGGCAGTGTCGTTCTACTGCAATGGGCCCCACGCACATTCTGCCATCCTTCCAAAAAGCGCGCACTATTGCATGCAAAGGCACGAGCAAAAAGGGAGACCCCTTATAAATAGACACACACACAGCGCATACACTTACCGGGTGACACTTCTTTGGAGGGTGCACGTCCCAGGAGCTGGTAGCAGAGCGCTTCCTCAACATCAGGCTACATGCGAGTTAACACGCACACAGGGGCCAATTAGTTCAAAGCAATGCATGCTGCTTTCCGCTGCATCAGGCTGCATATGATACACAGGATTTACCCGCGAAGTACAGACCCTAGTCAGATCAAACCATTGCACGTTGCTTTCCTCCGCATCAGATTGCATATGTCGCACAGGTACCACCTGCCCAGCACAGTCAGGCCTTGCTGGAGCATGCACACGTCCTGCAGCTGTTGAACAAGCATGGTGTGCATGCTTACGCAGATGTGCCCAAACGCACAGCGTCATGGACGCACAAAAGGCGTGGAGTGTTGAAGCAAGGGCAGAGGTGCCACACAGGTACAAAGTTAGATCAGCATGGACGTACAGGTACACACTAAAAAAGCGCGCGCGTACACGCATACACGCACACACACACATACGCACGCACATACGTACGCACTTCCATGGTCAGTGTGTGGAGCTGCTCACACACACCCACACACACGCACGTACGCACTTCCATGGTCAGTGTGTGAAGCTGCTCACACACACACACACGTACGCACCTCCATGGTCAGCGTGTGGAGCTACTGCCACAGACACAACACACACACGCGTGCGCACCTCCATGGTCAGCGTGTGGAGCTGCTGCCACACGTCAAGCGGCTGGTACATGTCATGATGGTGGCTGCCGCTGAGGATAAAGTCACGTAGCAGCAGCAGGTCATCTGCGCGGGGCACCCCACCCTCCAGCATCAGGTCCAGCACCTCCAGGATGAGGTCTGCGCACGTATGGGATCCACATACAATCAAAGCACCATGGTCTTTGGAAAAATGTATTTGTTGCGGGGCACCCCACCCTCCAGCATCAGGTCCAGCACTTCCAGGATGAGATCTGCGCACAAAAAGGAACCCACATACAATCAAACCACTTGACCTTAGGACAAATGTATTTGCTGCAGGGCACCCCACCCTCCAGCATGAGGTCAAGCACCTGCACACTCAAGGGATGAGCGCTACCAAAGCATCGTGAAAGAAGAGGGGAGACAACAGGGTGAAGTGGGAGGCACCAAGAGACTGTTAACAAGGACCCGGTATGGTGCAGCAACAGTTGCCAATGTACAAGCGACCGTCACAAGACAATGGACAGGCTTTACCAGGGTCAAGACGAATACGGTGGCTTGTGGAAGGAAGGAGGCCTTGGCATGCGCGGCATGCTTGCCAAATGTGAAGGCTTTGCTCCCCTTATACACGGAGCAGCACATGCTGCTGACATGGGCAAGACGTGAGGGCTACTCACAGAGCAACACATGCTGCTGACATGGGCAAGACGTGAGGGTTACTCACGGAGCAACACATGCTGCTGACATACATGGGCAAGACGTGAGGGCTACTCACGGAGCAACACATGCTGCTGACATGGGCAAGACGTGAGGGCTACTCACGGAGCAGCACATGCTGCTGACATGGGCAAGACATGAGGACTGGAAATACAAGACATGCTGCATAACAGTGTACATTATGTTCTACATACACATGTTTGATGGATATGTCACATATACCCATGTGTCCTTGAAGGCACATTCTTGCTTCAACTAAGCTGCCCTTGTAAGTAGGTGCAGCAATGCAATCCTTTCTTTTCCTTCTTTTACCTTCCCTTTCCTTTGCTTCCCATCTCAGACACGGAAACGGGCACAGGGGACACAATGCAAAACAGATTATGCTGTCACCCTGCTGGTAGGCAAGTTCTCATGATACCAGTTATGTTACCATGGCGTTGTGTCACCAGGTATCACGATATCATTAATATATAATAATGAAATGCAACCTCACCTGCAGGGCTGCCGGCATGCAGTGCAGACTGCTTTTGCTGGGCTATACTCTTGAGCTCCGCCTGCACAAAGGGCACAGATCCAAAGACCAATGAGTTGCCATGCGCAATGGTCAAGCCAGGCTGCTTTTGGTGGGCCATGCTTTTGAGCTCTGCCTGTACAAAGGGCTGGTCAAAGACCATGAGGCACAACGGGCACACATCCTTAGACTGATGAGGCACAAAGGGCACATATCAAAGACCAAAGACACATCTGAAGAGCCGTGAGGCACAAAGGGCACAAATCCAAAGATCAATGAGGCACAAAGGCCACAAGTCTAAAGACCAATAAGGCACACAGGGCACAAGCCCAGAAACTGATGGGGCACGCCCGCACTCCCACCATGGCGAAACCACGGGGCCGAGTTTCAAATGTTGTACAAACAAAGGCAGGCAAAACAAATCCTCAAGCCCCTGAGGGCCTTATCAAGCTGAACGCCCTGAACTCTCACCCACAAATGGGAGTGAATGATGTCGTGGGCATGTAAGAATGAATGAAGGTCGCCCACCCACAAATGGGAGTGAATGATGTCGTGGGCATGTAAGAATGAATGAAGGCCGCCCACCCACAAATGGGAGTGAATGATGTTGTGGGCATGTAAGAACGAATGAAGGCCGCCCACCCACAAATGGGAGTGAATGATGTTGTGGCATGTAAGAATGAATGAAGGTCGCCCACCCACAAATGGGAGTGAATGATGTCGTGGGCATTTAAGAATGAATGAGGGCTGCCCGCCCACAAATGAAAAAGAAAAATGCCGTGCAGGAATGAAGAGTGAAAGTTGCAGCGGGGAAGTGGGAGGTGTTGGTGCCATGGGGAATGAGGCCTGGCTGCGCTACACAAACAGGGGACACAGTGAGGGCGGTTGGACTGTGCAGCCTTTTCTTTCCTTCCCTTTTAGCTAAGCTGCCCTCGTAGGCAGGTACAGCTATGCAAGTCTTTCCTTTCTTTTCCTCTCCTCTCCTCTCCTGACCTCCTTTTTGAAGCCTAATCTATGCTGTCCTATCCTATTCGATTCTCCCTTTACTTCCCCTCCTCTCTCCTCCCCTATCCCTCCCCTCCCGTCCCTTCCCCTTCCCTTCCCTTCCCTTCTTTCTCCTCCCTTTCCTCAACTTTATATTCTTTTTCCCTCCCTTTCTTAACTTTTTACTCCTTTTCCCTCCCCTTCCTGAGCTTGAGCGCACCTCCAGCTCCTCCTTCTCATCTGCCAAGCCCTCGTTTTGGCGGTGCAGCGCCACCAAGCGCACAGCAGCCTCATTGGCAATAGCCTGACACATAAATATGAAGCGAGTTTGCAAGAATTATTAGTGACAACGGGCAACGCCATGGCAGCGCAGCGGCACCAAGCATATGACAGCCTCGTTGGCAATGGCCTGGTGCATGGAGTAAAGGAGCTTGCAAGGATGAGAAGTGACAATGACCTGCACAGAGTAGGGTGGGCTTGCGCGGATTAGAAGTGACAATGGGTAACGTCATGGCAGCGCAGCGCCATCAAGCAAACAGGAGCCTCATTGGCGATGGTCTGGTGCACGAAGGAGCTTACAAGGATGAGAAGTGACAATGGCCTGCACAGAGTAGGGGGTCTTGCACGGATTAAAAGTGACAATGGACGTCATGGCAGCGCAGCGCCATCAAGCAAACAGGAGCCTCATTGCCCATGGTCTGGTGCACGGAGTAAAGGAGCCTGCAAGGATTAGAAGAGGCAATGGGCAACGTCATGGCAGCGCAGCGTTGCCAAGCACACAGGAGCATACATGTCATTGGCAATGGCCTGGCGCACACAAAAAGAAAAAGACGGCTTGCAAGGATTAGCGGCGAGGAGGGGCATCACAGCACTGTCTGCAGCGGCCTTGTCGGCAACAGCTGACCACACTGACAAGCAAAAAAGGCACCCTGCAAGAGTGGGCAGCAGCGATGAGCAGTGCCTTGGTGGTACAGCACAGCACACAGCCGCCTCATTCAACTCATAGGGAAGGCCCACAAACCTCAACAGCAATAGCGAGCACACCTCTTGGCAGTGCGGCGTTCTTGTTACATTATTTCATGTATTGTCTATCGTCACGGCTTTTTTAACCCTTAAATATTCTCGCGTGGTTACGCGCATTACAGCATGTACGCGGAACTTTCAGCACAGGGTATATATGCCAAGTGTGGGGTAAGTATACAGGGCTGGCCAACCTTACTTGGTATGTGCAGTTGCCGAAGCAATACACTGCAAGCACCTCGCTGAGAACGATCCCACTTCAGAACAAAAGCTTCTGCAGTGTGATGGCCCGTACCATGCTGCGCAACTTCGTTGTTCAGGTTACTTGCAGATAGGTGAGAATTTTCTTTTCAGGGTTAAAAGCACTGCATCACGCGCTTTGCAAACAATCGTGCGCAATGCAGACACAGTGTCATGCCCGTCGCAAACGCAGCGCCTGAGTTTTTGTTGGTAGAGTATCAAGGGTGTGAAGCGAATAAACATGAATCAGGCTGTTTTTGAGAGAGTTTGGGCTCCGGTCGCTTCAAATGCAGTGATTTAAAGCTCTCTAGCAGCATGCTCAGGGCAGAGGGGACCACAACGCATCATGTTGCGCAAGGTGGCCACAGAAGTTACTACCCCAAAATGCTAACAGTTGAACTGTCGAAACCAACAAGCTTTTCAAGGACGGGGTGGAAGGGGTTCCCTGAAGCAGGCTGTTCTTCAGGACCTGCAGTTCCCGCGCAAGTATTTTCACGGCTGTCCTCAGGCAGAGGTGTCATGAGACTGGAGCTCATGTCAAACCCAATGACCCTGACAAACATGACCAAGCGCTTGCAACAGGTTTCACAGGCTTGGTTTGCAGCCCCTTTCACTGGTGTCGCATGCTTTGTAACACCTTTGCCTCGGCACCTCTTCCTGGATTTGCCCATAAAAGCTGTGCGTGCAGTTCCAGCAGCAGTTCGGCTTGTAACTTGCTAGTAGTCTGGGAATCGAAAAGCTCCATCAGGAAATTTCTGGCATGTGTGACAAATGCTCTTGCAGTGTCAACACTCCATGGAGTGGAGGAGGAGCTGACGCAATGGAAACTTTTGCTGCTTTGACATCCTTGCTTGTGCTCCGTAGCACATGCTGTTTGAAACTTTGCTGCAGGGTTTCACTGACACTTAACGTACATCTCTAACAGTGAGGAGCCAGTACACAGTTGTTGAGCACCTCTTCCTCCAGTGAAGCAGAAACCTGTCAAAAATCCAAGCTTTTGGATTCTTATTTGGCTGGCAAAGGCCATCAGTTGACAACGTGGCCGACAGTCATCCCCAGCTAGCCATCGAAACCATTCCTAGTATCAAACAGGGTAAGAGGCTCAACACATCCCACCCTCACACCCACTCTTGCGCAGATATTTGCGCATCATGCACATGCCAGGGATGCCCCTGTGATAAGGTAGCTGACATTCAATTTTGGAAAAGCAGCTCTCTGTCCCCTGTGCACTCTGTTGCGGGAGACGCAGTGCACAACCCATGGCATTACACAGCTACTCACCTTCATTGTTTCAGCCGACTTTTGCTGCCCTAAAAGGTACATGGAGCAGCCAACGATGCCCACCTCCATCAGCAGGGCAAAGAGGCAGTAGCTGCCTGCATGCAAAAGGTCCCACAGGTACAGGGTTCAATGTTGTTAAAGCTTGGCGTTCAAAACCTGCCTCAAGGTAGGTGAGGGCAGAGGTCTGACACAAATGCATGCCATAGGTTGGTGGTATTTCACAGCTGCACATTACTCACATGCAGAGACAGGTGAGCAAACCAGCAGTTCAAGAGAAACTACGATATTTTATGAATGCCATGTGAATGCAGTGTTTGTCCTTCATGCACTTGCGCATACATTCCTTGCTCTACATGCACGCATGCTTGTAAAAATGCCTGTTTGCACGCGTGCTTAACAGGCAGGTTGGTGTAGTTTGCTGTGCATATGCGAGCGAGCTGCGCTCTGCCTGCATTGAGCAGCAACCCCATTACAGCGGTTCCTGGACACATGGGCATCCTTGCACACAAAATCTGGCACATTATGTCCCTACTGCTGTGTGCAAGTTTGCGCGGTCTTTTTTTCCAGCACTTGGTTGGTGGAGCATCCGGATTCATCTTTGATGCTGATTCCAATAAAGTCACATGTCTTGCCAAATAGAGCATGCCTTGCATTCACCTTTGTAAATCATGCAACCCGAATGGCCTGCAATGATCAGAGCTACTAGTGCTGCCCACAGGCGCTGCTGCGTAACGCCCTTGAGGCTCCAGAACAGGCGTCGCAGCTCCTGGACTGCAGCTTTCACAGGTTGCCGCTGACCTCCTGCTGATGCGCGCTCCTGCTCCTGCTCCGGCTCCTGCTCTTTCTGAAGACTGCTGCCACTCCATTGCCTCCATGCAAAAGCACCAAGCAGTGTAAGCCACAGCAACGAAAGCCGTGGCTGGTGCGAAGCAAGCTGAATGGCTTCATTCAAACAGGCTCCAACGCAAGCTGCAAACAGCAGCCTGGCCGTGTTGCCCAGCTTAGATGGTTCAGATGACATGTTATGAGCCCCAGGAGCCCTGTGTGCAAGCTCAACAGCTGCTCAAGCAACGCTGCAAGTGCGATTTCATTATGGGAACTTCTTAGCCGCACCCATTCTACACAGGAAAATAATTTTATGGATGATATACAAGACAGCCGCGGAAAATCGCTTCGTCAGTTAAAAAGAGGGATACCCACTTTCTACCATTGGAATGAGGCTGGATGGATATAGGTAGATTGCAAAGTTCATCCCTAAGCGAATAAATGGAGGAGAGCGCCCATCGCTGTTCTTGAAATGCACATGCATGTGAATCCAACCAAATGAATGTGAACAGAGCACATGGCAAAGAGCATGATAGAAAACTAATTTGCTAATACCATGCATGGCTCGTGCCTCGCGGCTCGTGGCTCTTCCCCCAAAAGACCAGTTCAAAATACCTTGGTATGCTTGTTGATAAGCACATGAATTTGAGGGTGTCAGAGAAGCATGCTGTGCGGCCTCATATGGCTGCCCAACAAAGGATAAAGGAGTCAGTGCATGAGCATGGTTTGAGGAATAGGCCGCATGCTTTGATTTGGCTCTCTAAGGTGTATGGCATTCCGGCTGGGATTTACGCGTGCCAAGTGTGGGGTACAGAGTACTTATGAGAGGGCAGTGAGTTCAAAAGCCAATTACAAAAAAAGGAAATTATGCTCTTTAAGGCGTTTTCTAGGTGTGAAGAGCGCTGCCACGAACTGGCCAGTATTGAGAGAGTGTGGCCAAGAGCCCTTACAGTTTTATTGGTTTAGGGCTACTGTTAAATTTTTCAACAACATGCTTGATTCAAACAGTGAGGCATTACATTAAGTGCTGAAAGCGGATTTACACCTTGCTAATAGTGAAGAGTCCTGTTGGTCTGCACATGTGTCTAAGTCATGTAGTGGCATGCGCAATGAGGAGGTGTTTAAACAGACAATGCTGAGTGGTTCCAAGATTCCCATGCAGGATTTTGTAGGGGATTTGAGGTACAGACAGCAGAAGGTTTGGAGGGAAGTGGACACCCTAAGTCCCCAAGAGGTGAACAGGAAAGCAGTGACCTACCATCATTGGTGTGGAAAACCTTTAATTCAAACAGCACGCACACCCTTCTGTATCCCATCATATGTATTAAAAGGATCTGGATAAAGGAGTCACGAGGAATGTGAGTAGGTTTAGGCTTCGTGCCCACTGCTTGAAGGTCGAGTCCTGTAAATGGTTGGGTGGTTCAAACATTTGTGATAAGTGTGGATGTGCTGAAGTCCTAGATGATAACTTCTTGTTTACATGTCCTTTTTCTATTACAAGTGCTGTGAGTTGTGTGAGCTCCGCGTAAAAACAAGGACCTGTTTACTGATCTTTTCAAACCATTACTAATGGTAAGTATGTAGTACATACTTCTGCCCAGCTTCCAAACACTGAATTTATTCTTTTCTTGGCGAGCTTTCACATTTTGACTGATTTCAAGGTCAATGCTTTTCTAAATCAAGACTCATACAGATTTTCAAATTTTTTGTCAGAATTGGTTTCAATTCTTGATGCTGGATGAGAATGTTTCACCAGCAGCCGATCAGCCAGATTCTCGGGCTGTAGGCCAACCCCTTGTAACCCTTAAACCCTTGACCTTATAGAAAAAAGTTGACTTTGAGGAGTACGGGCAAGATTGGTAGCCTTACTAAGGCTAAAATAGTATACCATGAAGCCTTTTTTGTAGCATACAAACCACCACTCTAGCCTCATGCTTTTCTTATCCAGTTAACATTTGTATTTTAGGTTATGGTTCGAGGCAACTTTTTGCTTCAGCTCACTTGAAGCTGCTTTGTAGCTCTTTCCTTTCCTTATTGCACACTTACACACATTGTACAGTCTGAGCATGCATGTGCCTGTCATGGCTGCTGTGTGCTGTCATGAACGTGCTCTATCATGTGCCTTGTACCGGTTGGCTCATGGTTGTACGTTTTGCAGCTGCATGGTAATGCCAACGCAGACTTTGTGGTTCCAGAGTGTTTTGAGTGGGCCAAAATGTACTTCATGGTTCTCCAGCTTGACCTTGCCCATTTCGTATTGGATCTGTGTGTGGAACGTTACGTTGAGCACTTTGAATGAGCAAAGCCACACGTATCTTGCAAAACACAGCACTTGAACAAAACGGAAACAAGCACAGCATGGCATGCGGCAGTTTTCTTTTCAAAATTCTTGTAGAAGCTTGTTTACTTGTTAACCTTGTGATAGCTGGTTGAGAGTGTTTCACCAGCGACTGATCAGCCAGATATTCGGGCTGTAGGTTAACCAATGTAAAACCCTGTAAAACCCTGTACAGTCTGAGAGCACTGGCTGGGACACACACACGCGCATGCGCACACACACACACACACACACACAAGCGGCCATGGCATGAGACAATGATTTGCATGCCAAATTGTGCCAAATTTACCGAAAGATACTGCAGCCCTTATCATGAGGACGTGCCCAGGTTTGAGGGAGTGCATCACGCCTTAGAGACTTCATGAATCAGGCTGATGTCTTAGGATTAGCCAAGTTCGTGTCTGCTTGCCTGAAATACTGTGACTGAGCTTCTAGCTCATTTTGCTTTTTAGTTTGGACTGGTTTTGGTTTTTGCTTCAGCTAAGCTGCCCCCGCAGGCAGGTACAGCTATGTAACCCTTCCCTTCCCTTCCCTTGAGGGAGGACCTCTGCAAGCAGGTCGCCCTGGGTAAATCCCTCTTGCTGTTCTTTGAGGGAAGGTCACCCTGGCTGAAGGTCACACCCCATTGTAACTTGTAACTTTGAGGGAACGATGGGATTCCCTGCAGGTGCCTTGGTATTCAGCTTAGCAGGTATCCCCTTCCTTTCCTTACCTCGGTATTTGCTTCCCTGATTGCGGTATTTCCCAGTGCCTGATGTCAAACTTTTTTTAGCGCTTCCTTTCATCCATTTCCGTTGTTCTTGCGGTGTATTCAACTTTTTCCCCTCTTTCATTAAGCTTACAGAACCGGCTGTGACTACTAATTTTCATACCTAGAGTGCTGGATTGCTCTAACCAACCTGTGCGCTTGCTTACTACTACTAGCCATGCTATTTAGCAGGTGGCTCTTGCATGTGAACTCCCAATCTAGGTTCTTACTCACTAGTGAAAGCAATCTGGCACCGAAAAGTTGAAACCCGTTCAAAGCAAAGCTCTGTAGATTGGCAGTACTGGAAGGCTAGCAAAGCAAGGGCTACGGTGTAGGCCTGCTGCAGAGCACAGGAAGGACAGGACTCCGCCGCGGCCTGTGCAGTTTACCAACACATTTTTAAAACATTTTCTTTGTACTGTGCCTGCCTTCATGATGGCATCATCCAGTCCAACAATGCTTGGACATTGAGGATATCTTTTTTCACATCCTGGGTACTATCCCAGGGCTGACAAGGCAGCGAAAACGTCAGAGATGACGTGATTGGACAGCAGGAAGCCATCTGGATCAGCAAGCCGCACGCCTCTGGCGCTTCTCAATTGCTCTTGCATTGAGCCTGGGTGTGTTGGCCCTGCGTGGTAGTGCAAGCCAGCGGGAACACTCTGCTTTGAAGATCAGCCACTACAACACTGTGTGTGTGTTTGCACTCCATGCACTCGCTACTCATTTCTCATTCATCCCAATCCTTCCTCACCTCTGCCTGCAAAAACAAGGTGGCATGATGATCATCCTCAGAAAGACAGGAGATCGTTTCTGGTTTGCATGCCTGTCTGTAAGGCACCACATACTCAAATGACCTTGCCAAACACTTGGAAAGCAGGATGAAAAGAGTACACGGGCTTAGCAGCTGTGCCATTGGCACAAAATCACCCTTGCATCAGCTTATTGTACATTACCGTGAGCAACAAGAACAAATTAGTATCATTCAGTTAAGTGCACCTGGGCGGCTTACCTCTTTGGGCATCATAACAATGCAGTTGCCCATGGCAATCACACAGGAAAGTTGCTCTTCTTGCAATGCAAAGAGAAATAGCGAGCAGTGCCCATGGAGGGAGCATGTGGGATTGCTGCACTCAGGAGAGACGTTCCTCTTGCGATTTAAAGAGAAATAGTGAGCATAGTGAGCAGTGCCAATGGGGGAACAGAGGAGGATTGTTCCTCATTGGAGAGTTGCTTCCCTTGCAATTTGAAGGGAATTAGCGAGCAGCGCCCATGAGGAGAACACAGCAAAGCTCTCTGACTCCTGCCCGCGGGAATGCTTGGCTGCTACCGTCAAGATTTTCAGCCAAGCTGCCCACTTAGGCAGGTGCAGCTATGTAACCCTATCCTTTCCTTTACCGTCAAGATCTACCACCGCCCAAAAATCTAGTCTTGCAGGTGGCCAAACCGCTTAGTCTGAGGGGGTCATGACAATCACCTGCAGGTTCCCTCCCTTCATGGATAGCAAGGACAAGTCCATCTTGGAAGTGTGATTCCATTGCCGCCAATACCCTGTGCACCAAGAACCAAGAAGAGGAAAGCAGAGACTGTGTACACCAGGAACAGTTCGATCTGCAAGGCTCTGTGATGTGGATGCACAGAGCAGCATGTGACGATCCAACCCCTGGAAGTGCGGCTCCAGTGCCACGAGTGCCTTGCACAAGAAGACGAGCCAATCAGTCATGACAAAACCAACATGGTGGATTGGGGGGGAGTGCGCAGGAAGCCTTGAGGATGGGGTGCAAGCAGTCCCCCCGTTCCGCGGTTTAGGAATAGGAAGATGCCATAGCTATAGTGGCATTTGGCCACCGGCTTTGGCCTGGTCCTTTTGGCCTAGCGCTTCCATCCCGTTACACTTGATAGCAAAGCAAGCGTGCCTCTAGTATGAAAAATACCCTGCACAATGCGCAACTGATGAGGTATGTAACTGATTGAGCTCTGTACGTCTCCGGTGTACAAAGGCAAATCAAAAGCTGCAAGAAATTGATGAGTTGAGCAACTGCGGAGTTTGTACAATTTTGACACACCTCCGACCATTTACACTTCAAGGCTCACGGCTCTGTGATGAGGGCATGGAGGGCAGGACCGCAACAAACTCAGATGGTCGGGCTTTTGTATGGACTACAGCAAAATACCCACGACAGCACATCCTCCGCAGCATTTGAGGGCTTCCTCTTTTATCTTTTTTTGTGTGCGCTGTAGCCTATAGCAGTCAAGCGTGTTTGGGTCTCTTTGTGTGCAATCCCATGTGCGTGCATTTCAGGGCGCTGTGGCGTGAACGGGAGACAGCAGTCTTATGTAGGCAGCCTCTACTGTGGCAGTCTCCTGTAAAACTGTGTCATGAATGTGAGACAGCAGTCTCTTCCTGTTTGGGTCCTTTGCTAGCATCAATCCTATGATCTCACACTGCGCAGGTTCAATCCTGTCATTCATACAGTTCTTCTTCATACTCATGCATGCAGAGCCACGCACGCCTGAGCTGCATCGACCCCACACTCATCACAAAGCTCATGCGCGGCTTCCTCAGGCACACGCTTGCTGTGCAATGCTGCGTTGGGCCTATCTCTCTACTCTTCTACTACGCATGTTCAGTTCTTCCACTCATACGATTCTTTCACTAGCCCATGCATCCACCGCCACGCACCTGCTGGCTGCATCAGCCCCATACTCTGCCGCAAAGCTGCGCATGTCAAGGCCATCGGCGGTCCGTAATCGCAGCATGACGGTGTCCAACATACGCTCTTCCTGCATTCACAAATAATGAAACATGTTTGACCATGCACACGCAAGCAGTAGCTGTATCATAGGCGGTCCGTAATTGCAGCATGGCCGTGCCCAACATACGCTCTCCCTACATGCGCAAACACACAGACGCACATGACCATGCACACACGTGCAGCAGCTAGACATGCACATCAATACACACAAATACACACTCAGGTATGTAGGCACATGTAGGCAGTGTGCAGGCGCATGGTAGTGTAAAAGCACATGCAGGCACATGTAGGCAGTGTGCAGGCACATGGTAGTGTAAAAGCACATGCAGGCACATGTAGGCAGTGTTTAGTCAGTGTGCAGGCACATGGCAGTGCGTAGGCGCATGTCAGCAGGTGGCAGAGTTGCAGGAGTGTCCCTTGCCCAAGATCATGCTGGTAATTGTACTAGGCTGTACCATGCATCTAGGTGTGGAAGGTCGTAAATAAGCCCATGCGCTGTAATGAAAAGTTGCATGCATACGACTGCATCGTCTGTTGGTGCAGCCATTCCCCAGAGGAGGTCAACTGGCCTAAACTGCCGGACATGCTCTTTTTCATGTTTCTCAAATCTAGACATGATAAACTTCAATTTTCAACTTGTTGCATCCGCCAAAAAAATGAAAATTGAAGGATCCCAGCTCACTCTCCTTGCCTCAGATCACCCAAAAACGGCCTACAGCTCCACCCTGAGACCAATTTTTATTCCCAGAAGTCCATACCTCCATACACTAAATTAACCTCCTGCACAATTAAATAAAGTAAAGAAGGAAGTCAAAATTTGACCCTTATGACACCCTCGTGCTGGATTTTCTCTCTCTAGAGGGAAATGGCTGAAACTGTGTATTTCTCCAGCCACTGAGTCTTTTCACTCCATTCCTGATGAAATGACATTCTTTTCGTATAAGGACTCCAAAACACAAACAACCGCCCAATTTGGTGCAGTGAGTGATCGGGTATGGAGGTTTGGTCGTGATAAATTGGCATATATGCCCCAACTGGAACCTCTAAAATTCTAGTGCTACAGACAGCAAAAACCCTAGTGCTACAGACAGCAAGGAACCCAAGCTTGAGAAGCGCCAGTCGGGGCACACCTATGCAGGGAGCATGCAAAAGATACCTGTTTTCAGGCCTCGGATAACTACCTCTGGCCATTTCCCATTGCATTTCCCACAACAAGCTTGCGCGACTCCATGCGCGTGTGCACATAGGACGGTTTTTCTCCACTGAAACCCTTCGCATCCCCTTTCCCATATCATGCTTGCATGGCATGAGCATGCACACAGAGATGCTTACAATCACAAATGGGTGTGCTTGCATTTGCAAAAGAGGATGCATGCACACAGAGATGCTTGTAATCGCAAATGGGGTGCATGCATGCGCGCACACACACACACACGCACACGCACACACACACACACGCACACACATACACACACACCTGAGAGTCAGGGGGTTGGCTGAGTGCAGGCACCCCTCTGCTCTTGGAGCCCGGTGAGGCAAACTCCTCCACCCACTGCAACAGAATTAGCGAAGGCAAAGGTAAAATAAAATTGAGGCAACGTCCACCTACTGCAAATGGAGAACCAATGACAGGCAGGAAGAAGAGCAAGGCAAGTTGTTACATTGCATCCAAGAAGCAGGGACATCGCGAGATCTGGACAGCAGGGATCTGGACAGCAGGGACATCTCGAGATCACGATGCTCTACTTGGACAGGCTTGCATATGCCATGGAGGTTGTTGTTGGCCTGAGGGTGGCAAGCCTAAGACAGAGCTTGCTTGGCTTGAAACGACCATTTGGTCAGGTGCGTTTGGTACGTAGGGCCGACCCTCTCAGGTAGAGAGGATGGGTCACTTGTCCTAAGAGGCCCTGAAAAGGTTTACAAAGGCCACTGAGATCCTAGCAGAGTCCAGAGGCCCTAGCAGGGGTCCTGGGCCCTTATCGAAGCCGCAGAGATCCTAATAAAGGCCCAAGATCCTAGCAGAGGCCCAAAAGACCAGGTCCTCAACCCTTACCCAGCCCTTATTGTACACACATGGTCAGGTGACCATGATGTGACCATTCTCAGGCGGGCATTGTACTGCCATCAGCAAGCATGCCATGAGTATGGCCAGGGTGGCATGGCATAACCATTAAGAGGCAGAGTATTACCATCAGCTAGCATGGCATGGGCATGGCCAGGGTGGCATGGCATAACCATCAAGAGGCAGAGTATTGCCATCAACTAGCATGGCATGAGTATGGTCAGTTGGCATGGCATAACCAACAAGAGGCATGGTATGACCAGGATGCATGAACATGGTCAGGCGGCATGTGAGGCATGGTGCAGCCTAATGTGATAACCCTGACCCTCAATTAGTCAGTGACTTTTGAAGGTGTAGCACCATGCATCTTGCGCAGACGATTCTGTACAACAGCCTCAACATCCCTCCACCATAGGGAGGTGACTGCCTCAAACAAAGCACATACACACCGACTCAGCCAAACATAGGGGGTAGCTGACACAGGAGATCAGCGTAAGGTGGTTGTGCCATGAAATATGGCAAGCAACACAAATGGTGCAGCGTAGGCAGTGCTTAGCGCATTTGGCTGGGTATGAAATGCACAACCTAACCTCTACCATACATGCCGTTGGAAACAGAGGAAGTTGTTAAAAAACAACCGGTGCGCTGGAGCACGTGCTGCTCCAGAAACCTGCCGGATCCACATAAGCTTTCTTCCTTCCAACAAAGGGGAAGCACGGCTCTTTGAGCCGATGTGTCTGCTTTTCTTTGATTGAAGTAGGGAGTGCTCTCACTGCCTACGTACATTTTTCTTTATGCAACAGAACGAGTGCTTCCCTTTTGCATTGCCAAGGGAATTTCCAGCTAGCAGTCAATTGTCCTCTGGCTGGAGGCCTTTCCTTCCTCTTACCTGATTATGAAATGTGCGTAATGTTGTCACGGCAGGAGCTACTTGTCGGCTGTCTGAGTTTGAGCTAGAGGGCGGCTGTGCATCGTAAACAGTGCTTGGCAAAGCAGGCGCCTTGGCTGAGTGTGCAACTCAGGAAGTGCTTTCCTTTTGAATTGCAAAGGATGATCTCTGTACGTACGTCGCCACACAACAGGAGCTACCTGCTGTCTGAGTTTGAGCTAGGAGGGTGGCCGTGCAGCGTACACATTCATTGGCACGTAAGGCGCCTTGGCTGGGTATGCTACGCAGAGAACATTCCCCTTGTGCATTGCAAAGAATGTCCTCTGTATGTTTCGTCACCGCACAACAGGACCTACATGTCTGCTGTCTGAGGGAAGGCCAGGAGGGTGGCCTTACAAAAAGAAAGTAGTGGCCAAAATGACCAACGCGAGGATGACCTTGTGCGCTCTGAGTGCTGCTTCATTGCATGAGCTACCTGTCTTACTTGAAAGGAAGAAGGAAACAAGAGAAAAGAAAAGACGCCGCAGAGCAAGGACTGGCTGAGTGCAGCACCAAGGAAAGGAAGCATGAGCTACCTGCTTGTACTTGGGCATGGAGGCAGGCCGTGAAAAACGGCGGCCCTCCACATACGAGGCAGCCCCTAGTCCAAATCCGTAACAGGGGAGACCATGCCAGTACACCTGCACAATCCAGGGCATGTGCGCAGGCACACAAAGAGATCACACATTATCACACCAATTTTCTGAATGTTGGCAGGATGAGTTTTGCAGTCCCAGAGGGCGCCATCTGAGCAACCCTGTCGGCAAAACAGCTCCAGTTTTGATGCAAGTTAAAATGAGGCAGAAACGATGAGTGGTATGTGTCAGCTGCTTTGAATCACTATGCCAGAGCCCCCCCATGATGCCTGCCACCACTCCCTGCTGCTCTTCGAGGCAGAAGCAACCGGGGATGTCAAGCTGCAAAGCTCCCTAGCGGCCTAACACCCTTTTCTTTGCTTCTACCTCAAAAAGCAGCAGGGAGGGATGGCAGGCATCATGGGGGAGCTCTGGGGCAGTAAGCCTTTGCGTGACTGGACTGACTCCCACGTTCTTGTTGAACCATGAGGCATAAGGTCCTCCCCAAACAAAGGAAACGTCCGTCCATTTTTTGCCAGGCCAGTGCAGACCCGCAGGCAAGGCTTGAACAGAAAGTGCAAGGGCACACCTTGTTGATGGGGAGGGAGCGAATGAATTTCATGAGGACAAATGCTACAAATCCTTCATGAAACTATGAACACCCAAGCACCGTTGGGGAACTTTGGGATCCAGCTTGAATCCTGAAGCACTGCCTCAAGTTGTGCGTATCTGGTCTGGTGCTGTCCTATTCCCCTGTTTTACCTGTATGCCCATAATTTCCAAGCACTACCAGGGGGCTGCGGGATTCGGCTCGAATCCTGAAGCACTGCTTTCAGTAGTGCGGGTCTGATCTAATCCAACCCAAGCACTACCAAGGCGCTGTGACAGCATAGGACAGTCCTATATTCAAACTCCTGCGTGTTAAGCCTGACATTAGTACTGCGGCAAGAACCCCGCTCACAAATTCCTGTGATTTGCACTGATTAAAGATAAATGCCAAGCACTACTAGGGGCTGTGAGTACCGGGCAAAGCCTTCTGATCCCCAAAACCATTGAAGAAAATTTCGTGGGCAGGACCTGTGTAAGGTTGGCTAGATCCATACATGCATGTTTGCAATATTGCATACAAACAAAGTCCGGAACAGCCAATATAAAAAATTAGGCAAACAAAACTGGCATTGAGTGTACACCAGAGAACAAGTACGGAACTGGCAAACCTTAACCAATCTGAGACATGCAGCCTTAGCCAAGCTTAGACATGCGGTGACAATGCTGCTGAAATAGGATGCGCATAGGATGCAGGATGGACTTTCCAGCTTCATATATGGGGTGATCTGTGTGCATCAAGGCCGTGAATGCATGCCTTAATGGTGAGTCCATTGACAATACATGAGGCCGGGGGTGCCTCTCTAAATACCTAAAGGACACCTTTTCTTCCTCACTGCAGGTAGCAAAACTCAATTGGCACTGGGAAACTGGTTCCTGTGCATTCCTATCGCTGTCAAATCAAAGGCGATGGAACAGTTGAGCAAAGGAAGTCTTGATAGAGGGACTAGCTCATGCATGCAAGAAGATAATGAGCCTACTAATAAAAGGACATCTCTCAGCCCGAAGCAAATCCTGGCGCCTGCCACAGACCTGATAGAGTGCCCAAATCTGATAGAGAGTGGTCACCCCTTCCTTTCTTAGTTCTCCCCCTACCTGGTTGTGTTGCGAGCGGTGGCCATGCCTAGCATAGTTGCTGACTTCATAGTGCTCGTAACCCGCATTTTGTAGAGTGGATGACGCAGCTGCCAGGAGAAGGTACAACACACTGTGTGTCTGTGCGAGCGTACCAGGTAAACAGGAGCAACTCAACGATTCCTCTCCACAATTGAAAATGCAGTGTACCCTGTTTAAGCATTCCATGTGCAAGTAGAGGGTATGCACAGTTCCAATGCGGGAACATCAACCACAAGGCAGACTTAAGTACAGGAGGCAGCTAGGGGGAAGGTCATCCATGTGGTTTGGATCCAGAATTACAAATCCAGCCTTTTTTTAGCAAGGATGCAACGGCCATTCAGAATGCAAGTTGTAGCAGGAACCCTTCGAAGGCATCTTGTCCGTGAGAAGCTGTTTGGTGTCATGTGTTTAAGTATACTGAAGGTCCTCAGGTCTAGCGTGAGGCTGCACCCATTCTCACCGACATAGATGTTTGCGGTATTAGGCACACGCTCCGAAGAAGTCCTGCTTTAAAACTGACATGGTCAGTCACGTAAATATTTTGTTCTAACTTGAGTCCATCTTTACAATAATAGAAAGAGGAAAAATTCAAAACATAAAGACAATGTGACTGCACATTGCATTATCTACAGGACACACCCACCCTTGCAGGAAAAAGAACACACTCTCCACTCTATAAATCCCCATGTACACTTTCAACTGATACTGCATTGCTGGAGGCAGTGGGCACAGGCACGCCACAACCCAATTGTGCAAACATCACACAATCCCCAAAAGTAAACCCGCATGTGCCTCCTTCATCTCCATGGACCTGCATGTACTCGTGAACGGAGGTGTTTGTACACACCATCACAAAAAGTTCTTGCAACCACACCTGTGTACATGGAGGCGGTGTCATCGTCTTCAGGAAGGGGGGCAGAGCCAGGGCTGTACCAGCGCGCAAACGGTGTACCCTCCTCTACCTAAGTGCGCGGGCAATTGTGTGAGTGCCAGAGCAGAAATTCACGGGTCTGAGGGCATATCCTCTGGGTTCTTTTGTGTATGTGTGTGTGCGTGTGTGTAGATGCTTCCAGAGTATTTTGTGCATGGTGTTGTCGGTATGGGCAATCTGCAGGCTGCCAACATCTAAAGTGGGTCCATCTTCATTTCCTCTTCTCTTTTCAGCTGGAGGAGTGCCAGCAACGCGGCTGCTCTATCCAGCCAGCTAGTGCCACCTACACAATCCCTCCTTGCAGTACTACTACCAGCAACACAGCTTCTCTTCCAGCTAGTGCCAGCAACGCAGGTTCTTTTCGCAGTAGTTGTGCCAGCAATGCAACTTCTTTCTGCAATAGTGCCAGCATCGCAGCTTCTTGGATAGAAGGAGCCCACCTCCAGCTTGGAATAGACAAACCTACACACATAAAAACACACGCGTGCACACACACACACACCTGCAGGTCATATACGGACACGTGGCTGGGCTGTGCACGGACGGCCTCCTGCAGCGTGTGCTGCCAGCTGCCCATGCTCAGCCGCGGCAGCCCTGAGATGATGTCTAGACTCCAACTGGGTATGCCACTAGCATGCACTGCCTCTATGGCCCTGTACACCTCCTTCAGATCGTGCGGCCGCCCGCAGGCCTTGAGCAGGCCCTGTGCATAACGTGGGGGGAATGATGATGATGGAGATGAAGACGCTAAGTGCGCATGGCCTTAACAGCTCTGCACAACCCCCCAAGATCGTGCGGCTGCCCATAAGCTTTGAGCAGGCCTTTTGCACAAGGTGGTGATGATGGTGAAGATGAATTCACAATGTATGCTGGGCCCGAGTGGCTCTGTACACCTCCCTCGACCGTGCGGCCGCCCGCAGGCCTTGAGCAGGCCCTGCGCATGAGGTGTTGGTGGCGATCATGATGGTGAAGGTGAATTCACAATGTATACAGGTCCTGAGTGGCTCTGTACACCTCCCTCAGCTTGTGCGGCTGCCTGCAGGCCTTGAGCAGGCCCTGCGAATCAGGAGGTGATGATGGTGATACGCTCAGCTCTTCTGAGCAAGGTGCGCAGATTGTTTCAGACTTTGGCAGGCTCATTGCAAGACGTGCAAGAGGTCACAGGCTTCATTGGGTTTTCTGCAAGACGCGCTAGAGGTGGTAGGTTTGAGAAGGCTCTGTGCAAGTTGCGCAAGGAACAGCGCCAGTCTGGGCAGGCTCTGTGTGAGATGCGCAGGTGGACACAGAAATGCGCAGCCTCGGCTGAGCCTTTGTATGCATGGTGCACAAAAGATAGGGGAATGGGCCTGGAAAAAATTCCAGGTTAGAACAAATACAGCTCTTTTACAAGCCATTGAGTGCAAGGTGTGCAAGGGACTACAGCTTTGGGCAGTTCACATGCAGGGTAAGCTAGAGGTAGTGGACTTGGTAAGGGGTGGGCAAAAGGCTAAGGATTTGGGCACACTCAATGCAAGGAGTGTAATAGGTCACAATTTTGGGTAAGATCTTTGCTACGGCGGAGGTTTGAGATTCAAGCAATCGTGAGTGAAGCATGCAAGAGGTTTGGCCTGGCCCTATGCCAGGTGCACAAAAAGGTAGTAGCCTCTCGAGCGCGGTCACAAGTTTGGGCAGGTCCTGGACACAAAGTGCAGGTGGTGACAAACTCTGACTGGCCTTGCAAGGTGTGCAAAGGAGTCACACAGATTAGGCAAAGGGAGATGCAGATCACTGCAGACTGTTCGCCCACAAGGGGCACCCAGCCCTTCGGAAAACCGCATCCACCTCATCAAAGGACTGCACTCCCATGCTGATGCGATTGATGCCCAGGTCCATGTAGGCGCGCAGCCGAGGGGCGTCAAAAGTCCCAGGGTCCGCTTCTAAGGTGATCTGTGCATACACGGGGGATGTGGTTCACAGAGTAATTCAGCTCTGCTGACTAACAGAGCACGAGGCACAGGCATGAGGAGCAGCGGTAGCGTGATGGCTCAGGAGCTGTGTCTAATTTGTTTGTTTCTGGATTGTTAAATGGAATGCCTCCAAGCCTTGAAGGTAGCTTGTGCACGTCCATAGGGGCCAGTTCAGTCACAGGGTGATGCTGCATCCTGCCTCAGGTTGAAGCTCTGCTCAAAAGGCTCCAGCATGATACCTGCCTTTGCTCCTGCCTTAGAAGACAGCCATGTGACTGTTTGTTGACGGGCTACTGTGTCAGTCTTCAGTGTGTCCACACCCTCAGTCTACCCCCTTGGATGCGCGTGAGCCACGGCTGACAGGGGCCTCCCATCTTGTACTGGAGTAAGAAACAAAAGATTATCCTGAACAGTGTGTACCTGAATTGAACAAAGGGCTCCCAGGCAACACCCTTCCATAAGTCAGCAGCACCGCAAGTCGCACCCTCCACAAGTCTATCTGTAGCACCACAAGTCGCACCCCTCCACAAGCCTTTATCTGTAGCACCACAAGGCACATGCTTACAGAAGTCAGTATCACCGTAAGTCACACCCTTCCAAAAGTCTCCACCCATCCATGAGTCAAATCCTTCCAATAATCAACAGCACGGCTGGCAGGGGGCTCATAGGCAACACCCTTCCATAAGCCTGTAGCACCGCAAGTCACACCCTTCCACAAGTCTATCTGTAGCACCACAAGGCACATGCTTCCATAAGTCAGTATCACCATAAATCACACCCTTCCAAAAGTCAAACCCTTAAGTATGCAGCACAGCAGACCTTGTGTCAGGGGCTCTCAGGCAAAACCCTTTCAAAAGTTCTGCAGCACACATGAGTGGCTGCTCCCCATGAGACGTAAACATCAATGGAGCAGCGTTGCGACCTGATCAACCAGCGGTGGTTTACATGAGAAGGGGACGAACGTGGCACGTTCAACGTGTAATGCATGGCCATGCTAGCTTTCCTGCACAGCCGGATTGCGCATTTACAAGACCCTCTTTCTTCATGCCTCTTGTTGTGTGAATATCTGATCATCTTCACCCTTAGCAGCGCCCATACGCACAGCCACTGCCAAAGGCCACATATCCCCTTACCAATCCCCCAACCACCCACACGCATCCCCTTCCCACCCAGGGATATCCATGTCAGGATATCCATGTCGACATGCACTCCTCCACTGCCACAAGCACATCTCACCTCTGCCTGTGCTTCAATGCGTAGGTGGTAGTGAAGGGTGTCCAGGATACGGGCCATGAGGTCCGGGGGCACCAGGGATGGTGTCTGCAGTGAATGTGAGCATATGTCTTTCACATATAGATTTCAATGGTGTTCAGTGAACACTGTTCACAGGGGTGCGTGAGCCACGCTCTAGAAGTGCTCCTATTCAACGAGGCAAAAGAGCCATGTTTTTGGGGTCTGCATGACTTGATTGACTGTGCTGACAAGCCGACTTGACTTCACACCTACCCCTCCACCAAAGTACACAGTCTTCAAGGGTGCATCATTCAAGGGCTGCATTGCCTTGATCTCTTTGCAGAGGAGCTCCACATAATCTTGCATGCGTTGCTGCACGCCTGGATGTGTGTGTTTGTACGTACGTGTGCGTGCGTGTGTGTATGTGTGTGTGCGTGCGTGTGGGTGGGTGCGTGTGGGTGGGTGCGTGTGTGCATACGTGCATGCGTGCGTGCGTGCGTGTGTGCGTGCGCGCGTGTGTGTGTGTGTGTGTGTGTGTGTGTGTGTGTGTGTGTGTGTGTGTGTGTGTGTGTGTGTGTGTGTGTGTGTGTGTGTGTGCACGCGCGCGCGCGTAAGTGTGCATGTGTGTATATGCGTGTGTGTGAAGCATCGGAAAGCTTGCATAAACTCAGATTGATAAGTATATGATGACAAGCAAAAAGCTGGAGCCGCTCCATACAAGTTATTCATTTTGAAGAGGATGCAATGTGGATCGAGAAATACTCACGCTGTGCCTCGGTTTTCATGCCCACTGCCTCCACTGCATACAAAAAGGAAAATGAGAACTAAAACAGAGGCATGACGGTAGGAAGGAAGTGTGGAGAGGCACCATTGTGTTCGAGCTTGTCTTGAAGTGCAAGCTGCAAATGGAAACCTGTTTCCATGGTGTAAATACCTGGAAAGTCGCAGTAAAAGCACTTCCGCTTGCAGAAAGGTAGATGCAGGTAGGCAGAGGTAGGTTGCTGCTGGAGCGTGTTTGGACATTCAAGTGTGGGGCTGGAGAGAGCTGATAGGGCGTGTTCAGGCTGCCTCCCAGCCACGGCCACCAGCCCTTTCCTGCTGTCTCTGCACAGCTTGCTGACTGACTGGTTGCATATCCTCCTAGCAGGCTGGAGAATACAGGAACAGGGCTTCAGCATGCTGCGCAGCGCTTACAACAAGCTGTAGAGCCAAAGTTCGCTAGTCTGGCCACATTCTTACTCAGAAGAACATCAATTGACTGTAATAAGTATTCATTTGATACTTGGTTTGGATGCAAGCATGAACTCATGAAGAAAACCAATCTGGATATTGCCTCGTGGACAGAATCCCGAAATTCGCTTGCCCAGCACGTAACCTTTTTAATTGTTCTTATTGGTTGGGCGGAAGAGGTGTGCTAGGTTGCACAGGGCTTTTGCACTAAGTAGCGATCTCTGTGTAGGGGACACCTAAGCACTCGAGGTAGCCTTCCAGCACTTGAGCCACCCCTCCCGTCTTTGTAGGCGACACCTAGACACTTGAGCAGCACATCCCATCAACAGCATGGGAGGCTTCCGGCCACTGCACTTGGTCAGGCCTTTCCTGTCCATCTTGCCTGATGTGCCCCAGGCAGACAGGCGCGTACCCTTCAAGGCAAGTGCAGCACATGCATGCGTGCCAGCATGAGCTCATGTGTCCTTGCTGCAGATGCAGCAGCTTTGCTGTGAGGAAGCAGGTGGTGCAATGTGCATGCGCTTGCAACTGGTCAAACTGTTGAGGACAGGACTTGTGACGTTCTTGCCTTCCCTCCCCTTACCTGACCACCTCACTGGTGCCATGCTACACGCTGTCCATGCTGCAGGAGCGCGTGCTGTACACCAGCATCACGCTGTTCATCTTCCTGGTCTGCTCCCAGCTGCCCCTGTACGGCATCAAGACCAACTCCAGCACCGATCCCTTCTACTGGGCGCGTGTGATCATGGCCTCCAACCGCGGCACCTGCATGGAGCTGGGCATCAGCCCCATCGTGACCTCGGGCCTGGTGGTGCAGCTGCTGCACGGGTCCAAGCTCTTAGATGTCGACAACAGCGTAAAATCGGATAGGGACTTGCTGGCTGGCGCACAGAAGCTGCTGGGCGTGCTGATCACCATCGGCGAGGCCGTGGCGTACGTCGTGTCCGGCATGTACGGCGATGTGCGCGAGCTGGGCCCCCTGAACGCAATCCTCATCATCCTGCAGCTCTTCTTCGCCGGTATCATCGTCATCTGCCTGGATGAGCTGCTGCAGAAGGGCTACGGTCTGGGCTCGGGCATCTCCCTCTTCATCGCCACCAACATCTGCGAGTCCATCATCTGGAAGGCCTTCAGGTGTGTGTGTGTGTGTGTAGCTTAGCTCAGCTCAGCTTGCATCTGCAAAATGCAGACCTGCATGCCTCGGGCTTTGCGGGAAGTGACTCTTCGAAAAAGTGAGAGCTTGTACACTGCAGAACTAAAATTGCGCCATGTGTGTTGAGGCATGCTCGTGCTGCGTATGGTAAGCAAGCAACATCCCAAGCCAATCTTGGTCAACATGCAGCAGGCGGGATATTGAGGGCATGCGTTAGGGATTAGGACCAAAGTTTTGGTGAACTCAAGCTAGCACCGAGTCAAATGACAGCAATGTGAATGGCCACGAAGTCTCGTTTGGTGATCATTCCTGGTGTTGAGAAATCTTGATCTTGACCAGGGTGAACGCCAGGCAAGACAATAGGACCATTCATGTTGCTATCAAGGTGCTGCACATGGTGTTCGTGGCACGTTTGCATCCACCATGCCTTCTTTCGCACTTGCATGCAACATGCTTCCTTTGCACCTCCCAGGCATCAATGTGCACACACTTGACACCCCACTCCCCTACCCTACTCAATACCCACCCGTGCAGCCCATACACTGTGTCCACTGGCCGTGGTGCTGAGTTTGAGGGAGCCGTCATCGCCATGTTCCACCTGCTACTCACGCGGAACGACAAGCTGCGCGCCCTGAAGGAGGCCTTCTACCGCCACAACATGCCCAACGTCATGAACCTCATGGCCACCGTCGTCATCTTCCTCGTGGTGAGCTGCGTGTGTGGATAGCCCTTCTGTGCACTACTCATTGGATTGGTGGCACTGGTGGCCTTCTTTTTTGCATCCCACATTGGATGGGCAGCACTGGTGGTTTACGTTGAGCACTTGGGTTGGCGGCACTGGTGGCCCTTTGGTGCACCCCACCTGGATTGGCAGCACTGGTGGTATAATTGTGTGTTTGAATTAGCTGCACGGGTGGCCTTGCTTTGCTCCCCGCGTCGGAATAAGCGCTCTTCATTGACCAAGGGTTTACAGCTCAGTGGAAGGACGTCCATGGCAAGGCATGTCACACTGCAGGTCCAAACACGCAGGCACTGAGATGCGAGGGCAGCACATGTAGGCTTGCGATGCGTGGCTCATGTGTGCTTGCTTGCTTTCAGTCAAGGAGGTGCGTTGCCGGGTGCAACCGCGTGCAGTTGCACGTGTGCCTCAGCATGCACGAAAGCAAGGAGAGCACTCCACGTCTGTATCGAACTACACACACATACACGCGCGCTGCATTCATGCAGGTGATCTACTTCCAAGGCTTCCGCGTGGACCTGCCCGTGCGCAACAAGCGCGCCCGGGGCCAGCAGGGGAGCTACCCGATTAAGCTCTTCTACACCTCCAACATGCCCATCATCCTGCAATCAGCCCTGGTGTCCAACTTGTACTTCATTTCACAACTCCTCTACAAGCGCTACAGGTGTGTGTGTGTGTGTGTGTGTGAGCAAACAGGCACATGTGGTTGAACTGTGAGCTGGTGATGCGTTCTGGCTGCGGTGCTCTGAGTTGGGTTGGAAATACCCTCTCTTAGAGCATTGGCAGCGAATTGCACGGGCGGGAAACATGGCCTTCCTTCCCCCTCGGATGCCCCATGTGTGTCCTTTCCTGCAACCAGAGAGGCCCAGGCAGCAGAGCACTCTGAGATCGAATGCTTGCTGCACAGCTGCACAACAGCTATCCCCCTCCAGTTCCGCACGCTGTGCCTGCGCCAAACCTCTCATGCCTGCGCGGCGACGCATGCAAAAGGAAAACAAAGCTACGCAGGCAGCAAGAACACCTGCAGAACTTAGGGAGAGGAGTTACATCGGCCCACTAGCATGCAAAAGGAAAGCTGAGCTACGAAGGCAGGCAGCAAGAACACCTGCAAAATAAAGGGAGAGGAGCTGCATCGGCCCACAAGCATGACCCTGCTGCCACCAAACTAGTGCTGAAAGGCTCGGCTGCCTGCCCTGCGCCTGCCTGTGCCCGCCAGCCTCTACCTGCACCTGCATGTTCCTTCACCCAGCCTGCCGGCCTTCTCCTTTATGTTCCTTCACCTGCCTTGCATGTACCCTGCCTGTCCCCTAACCTGCGCAAAACTTGAACATGCCTGTACCTGCCAGCCGGTTCCTTCACCTCCCTGTGGCTTGAACCTGCCTGTGCCCACAGCACCAACTTCCTGGTACAGCTGCTGGGGCGCTGGGCTTCCTTGGAGTATGGGGGCCACATGCACCCTGTGGGCGGCCTGGTGTACTACATCTCTCCACCCCAGAGCCTCACAGAGGTATGTGTGTCATGCTGACTGGCAGGGTGAGGGGAAAGAGAGGTGTGAGTGGTTGTGCATGCTGGGAAGGGGAGAGCTGTGAAGGAGGGCCGCTGGGAGAGCATGCTCCACAGGAGGATGGGGCATCACATGGTCAGCAAGGCGTGCCCTCGCTGACCATCTCCAGGCTCACCCTCCTACCATCACCACATGGTCTGCTGTGCCCTCATTCCGCGGGTCGACCGCGTGAGTTGCCCACTGAGGTCTTCACCCATGAACCCTCTCCCTGCGCCTCACATGTGTACACTTGCCCCACGCGCACCTCTTCTCGCTCCCATGCTTGTGATTTATTCACACACGCGCACACACATACACAACTCCAGGTGGCCGCCAACCCCCTGCACGCCCTCTTCTACATCGTGTTCATGCTGTCTGCGTGCGCGCTGTTCTCTAAGACATGGATTGAGGTGTCCGGCTCCTCCGCCAACGATGTGGCCAAGCAGCTGAAGGAGCAGAACATGTTCATCCAGGGCCACCGGGACACACAGGCTTCGCTGAAGAAGGAGCTAAACAGGTGTGTGTGCATGTGATTTACATAAATAAAAAACAATATTCTGCATATTCATAGGAAGCTTCCAGAAGAGTACACTGGGGGAAGGAGCAATTCAAATCTGTAGTGCTAGTGCCAAAGGGGGGCCACCCATGTGTGGGACTTACAGAGCCCATACCTCAGAAACTTATGGATGCCCAAGGACCGAAGTTGGTCTGTGCAAATAGGGCATCATTTCGAGTAAACGCAGTAAACCTGGTCCTGGGACATCCATATGTGTCTGAGATATGGCCAGATCAAGGTCAGGTGAAGCGTTTTGAAGACGTTGAGTCTTTCCAACTTCAATGATGTAGTGCAATTGTTTAGTTGTATATGTGATGGTCGCAATGGGGAGGATTTGGGACTCAGTTTGGGCCTGGTATGGAAGAACCCTAACCCCTTCTGAGCCATCGGATGGGACAGGACATATTCATGCAATGCCTTAAATTCTCCTGCATGGTTTCTTGATGGAAGCCAGTTGACCCCACTCCCGCACCTCAGCATACAGTGCTCTCGTTTCCCCTCACCGCCATACGCACAGGGGGGCACCTGCCCCCAAAATTTGATGAGGATTGTCCCAAAGGCACGCACAGAACAAACCAGCGCGTCAAGATTGTACCTTGAAAGCTCCAGCATGCCCAGCCCAAAAGTTTGGCGGACACTTCATCAATGGTGGCCCCCCCCTCTGAGTGACTAACCATAAAGAAATCTTGCTCCATGACATCAATCTGGCTGTCTCTGTCACAGTGACTTTTCATAAACAGGCTTGTTGAATGATAGCCGCTCCATGTGCATGAGTGTGGCATGCTGTGTTCCAGACTCAAATGCTTGTAAGCTGGAGGGGGGAACAGAACACTGAATCGTACATTGCTCCTTTGGTTGCAGGTACATCCCCACAGCAGCTGCCTTTGGCGGCATGTGCATCGGCGCGTTGACAATCGTTGCTGACTTCATGGGCGCCATTGGCTCTGGTACTGGGATCTTGTTGGCTGTCACCATCATCTACCAGTACTTTGAAACGTGAGTGGGAAGTTTGAACACGTTCCCTTAAAGGGATTTGCTGTCCGTGATGCTCGCGTGCAGCTAGCTGATTGCTTGCTTGCTTGCAGCATCAATGCTTGAGTGTGCAAACAGGTCCAAGGAAAGCACAGCTTTTCAGGGCCGTCTATGCTTTCTTGTCCCTGCAAAACAGCATGAACAGCTGCAACATTGCTTTTGACCTTAGTTAAAAAGCCAGCACAGTGCCCAGTCCATGATCATGCACCTTTGTGTACGTGCTGTGCTCAATGGACCGCTGTTGCTCCCTTCCCAACAACATGTTGCAGGTACGAGAAGGAGAAGGCGCAGGGCGGCATCTTCTGATGAGCCAGAGCTGATAGTGGCATGGCATGTTTTTTCTGGGCCAACGTGGTGTGGCGCCAATGTGCCAGATTTTCGTCCAATTTGCATTAAGCACCGGCTTATGGGCTGCAAGGAAGATGCAATGAAAGGGCTGCATGTGTGAGTGGTTCCATGACTGGTTGCTCAAGCAGGCAGGCAGGCAGCAACCAGCAGAGTGATTCAGAGTGTTGAAAGCGAGTGGTATCGTCCGCGCAGTGTTTTGAGTTTGGAGTGATATGCTGGAGATGCTGTCCCTTGCCGCAGCCTGCGCTTGCATGAGCACACGTCATGCTCTGTTGGGTCTACAGTGTGCTCTATAGCTGTGTCCGAGGGATCCTCCATCTTTATTTTCTCTTTCGAAGACACATGCTGCCTTTGGGGGTGAATCAGTGTTTATTTAAACATGGTGCCTGTGGCCTCTTTGGAGGTTACATGAGTGCTTTGCCAGTTATGGTGCGGACTGTGAGGGCTGTCTCCGCGCACCTAGCTCGGAGGGGGGGCATGTTTCTGGTTTTTAGCTAGCTATCGTGGTTTGAATGCCTACAAATGCTTATGACCTGTTTGTGAGAGCAACGGATTGCTCGAGCATGTAATCAGTGGTTGCCAACAAGCAATTTTCACTGGAAACGCCTGGGGATGGATGACATGTGCACCAAGCAGCCTGAGTCGAGTGCTTTATGCACTTCAGAGCAGGTGTAAATCAGCCATCACAGGCATTGCTGAAACTGCCTATCATAGTATGAGGGTGGAGATGAAGACAAGCACTCGAGCTTGCTGCAACTCAAAATCATTGACAGCTTCAGCAGAGAAGGGGTGACAGGAGAAGGCCTGAAGCCTGGTATCCTGGCTCATTTGAAAGGAAGGGGTCACTCACCTGCCGAGCACCTGCCTCCGAGGGCAGATAAACTGAAGCATGATGTAGGTTTACAAGGATAGGCCCGGGGCCTTCAGTCAAGAAGTGCGACTGCTAGCCTGCTCATAAAAGGCAATCTAAGGGTTTACAAGGGTTTACAATGGTGGCCTACAGCCCGAGACTCTGGCTGATCGGTCGCTGGTGAAACATGCTCAACCAGGATAGGATAGGATAGTTACTATATAGGATAGGATAGTTACTATCCTATCCTATCCTCAACCAGCATCAGAGTTGAGACCTAGCTTGAAACCAATTGACATGTTTGAACTCAGATGTGAAACACCAAAATCAAGACAAGAGAGAGCGCCTGAAACTCCGAGTTTGAGCACCAAGTTTAATCTGTGACAGGAGATACAAGAGGCAATGAGACGGTCAGGACGCAGTTCCACGGAAGCTCTGGCACACACTCAAGTGGAGGTTCACCCCAACAGAAGGCCGTACAGCACACTCAACGGAAAGGCCACAGGCTGCTGTCAATGTCCCAGCCTGTCTGCCCAGAGCTCTGGCACACCCAAAATGCGGCACAGACAGAGGGGCCTTGCAAGCACACACACGCGGGCCTCACCATAAAGGTTTCTGAGGCAGACACAGCAAGGACTGAGGCATGGACTGCCAGTGACGGTGATGCACATGCAAACACGCATGCCTGGCCCTAGCACACGTCTGCGAAAGACCACAGGCCACTGCACAGCATGCCCAGACAGGCGGTGGCCACACGCGAGCACACACTGAGCCATACCCTTGCAGGGTCTGACCTTGGTGCACTGAGTCCACCAAAAGCTCGCATGGGCCTACACTCCTCCCACCACGGGAAGACCAACAATCATCAGATCTCGAGCTCAGCCGCATGTCAGCCTGCAAAATGTTTTTCATTGTGGAGCTGTTGCATTGGGACAAGGAGTTGTAAAGACGCATTGCTGCTCGGAACCAATTGAATTGTAAGGGCTCCAGACCACATTCCCGCATGATGCACCAAGAGGGAGTAGTGTCCCTGACCCCCAAAGTTCTGTTAAGCACTGTTAGTAGCTACTTCTGTATGGGATTGTCCATCTCTTTGCCTTGCCGAAGGTAAGGGGTAGCCCAGATCTGACTTGCATACATGCCAGCAGGGATTGCGTACGTCTTGAGGAGCCAAATCTGGGCGTGTAATCTGTTGGCAAGGTCGTGCTCCTGAGCAAACTTTTTGACTCGGAAAGTACCAGCTGTGAATGGTCTCAACGCTGCATCGGCCGCAACATCCAGATTGATTGTTTTGTCACACACCATGCCGAGATATTTGAAAGTATCTGTGTAGGGGAGCTGCGTACCATTAAAGTAAAGTGGGGGCAGATTATCAGACCTGGAATTGAAGCACATCACCTCAGATTTCAATGTGTTGACAGTCAGCGATTTCCTTTCAGCATAGGCTCTCAATTTGTTTAGCATGGTCTGCACGTTGGTATGGTCATTGGACATGAGAGAGAGGTCACCAGCGAACAGTAGGTGAGTCACCATGAAATTGGGAATACCGGTGAGTGCACCCTGCACCCCTTCAGCCGGACAGTCAATGTCGTTCAAGTAACTTAAAAACAGCAGGGGGGAGAGAGGGCACCTGATCACATGCATAACAAACACAAACTTGGCTCTGCTGATATATCCAATTTCTATTACACAAGCTGGCAGCAACTCACACAAACCCCCATCTCATAATAGCAATACCAGCACAGGCTTACTTAAGCCATCCCCTAAACTTGCTAACCAAAAAATTAGCATTTCCTTTTGGAGCAACCCCAAGATTACCCTTAAACAACAAATAAACCTCCTCAAGTACCGCACTGGCACAACCTACACCCAGAAACACGCTGTCAGGTTCAATCACACATCTGGGCCCGCCAACTGCCGACTATGCGGCAAGTTGGACAGCATCAATCACAATGTCCTCGGATGCTCACACCCAACATGCCAAGGGATGTTCATAAACAGACACAACACTGCCCTCAGTCTCTGTTGCGAAGCCCTCAGCAAAGGTGCACATGGCTCATTCCTTGTTGCAATGGATGCTTGCTGTAGGGAAAAGCTCCAAGAACAAGGCATTGAAGTCCCTGAAAACATCTCCAGGGAAATTCCTGACTGGGTTTTCCCAATGGTGCTGGCCCCTCTGCCCGACGCCAAAGCCGTCCTAATGCTGTCTTTGTGCGCTCTATCCCAGGGAGAGCAACCCATCTCGACCCTAAAAGGATACCTGCTCATTGAGCAGTGCTCAAGATAGGGATATCCACCTTGTGGAACTTAAATTTTGCCCTGACACTAACCCCTTACCCAGCCTACAAACAGCTGCTGACCAGCATGCTGGTACCATTTCCAGACTTCGCACCCGTAGTCTCAGAAATCCAAACAGAAATAATAAGGTGACCTTGCACACCATTTTACTTGGTGTAGCAGGTACTATCTATAATGACTACACCATCACTCCTCTGGTTGAGCTGGGTCTTACCAGACATAACGCAGAAAAACTAGCCTCTCAAATAAGTTGCAATGCACTCCAATCATTAACAAAAATAATAAACACCAGGCACTCATTATACTTGCAGGGTTCTTTGGGCAGGGGCGGCACTGGGGGTGAGGTAGTTCAGAGCAGGAGGAGGAGAGTCCACGCCCGCAGGCGCATGGCTGACAGCAACCCGCCAGACCCGCATTAGTTGCTCTCCATTGGTTCATAGCTTGGTTTAGGCTGGGCCTGTGAACCTCCTCGGTGAGGCCCTAGCTAGCTTGCTAGTTAGGGGACCTTTCCTTAATGCACGCAGCTGGACCTGGCTTGCGTAGTCTTTTCTTTTCTTTTCGTTCAAGTAAATTGAAAACAGCAGGGGGGAGAGAGGGCACCCTTGTTTGACTCCAAATGATGGCTGCACATTTGTTCTCCCCATCCAGGAGCGTGTACTAATCCTCATGGTATAAGTCTTTCAGGATAGACACAATGTGGTGTGGCATCTGACAGTTTTGTAAATGTTCCCACAGCTTGCTCCTTGGGATGGAGTCACATGCTTGCTTGAAGTCAATGAAAGCAGTGTACAAAGTGATGATCCCCCTTGTAATTCAAGTTTCCGAGCCGCATCTCACAAGTGCTGCAGGATGAACAGGGGTTGCAGTGTACTACGGCCGGGATAGAAACCAAACTGTGTGTCCGGAAATTTGTTGTGTTGGCTACGCCAGTCTTGAATCATGGAGCGCAGCAGGTTGGGATACAGTCTGTATAGCGAGCCACTCACTGCAATCATCATGATTGCAGTATGCAGGATGATCCTGTAATTCCCTGGATCTGTCACTGGGACCTTTATGTAAATTGGAGTCAGCTTGGCCTCTTTCCAAGACCTGGGGATGTGGGCTTTCGTGATGTTAAAACCCTAAACCCTATGCTGTCTCTGTACCAATTTCAAAAATCCTACCAATTTTAGATATTTTTATTATTTTGCACTTCGTCTTCACTTCGTACCACTTCGTATTTGGGGTCTGGGGATTCTTTTTTCACTTCGTAAGATTCCGTTTTTTGGCCAAACAATTAATTTAATTTACGAAGTAATCGGGAAACTACGGTAATAGAAATCAAATACTGCGAAGATACGAGGCCTGGTGCCCAGCTAGAAGCCTCACAGCAACAACACAGTGAACTGTGCAAACAACTTCAAGGCGCTGAGATCATTCTCCACACAATTCTCCTGGGTGTGGGTGGGACTGTCTATACTGCCCACACCCTGGATCATTTTAAAAAGTAGAGATTGACCCGCAAAGGTCTTCTAAGCTTGCACGAAAGCTCCATGCCCACTCTGTTCAATATGCGCAAAAACTTACCTCTACCAAATGTGCCATTGAAATCAAAAATACTCATCATAACTCTGGTGCACTGGCACTGCATGCTTCCAGAAACCCACACTAGCTTCCCTCTTACCCTCTGGTGGAGGAGACTCACGGCTCTTTGAGCCAATGTGTCTCATTTTCCTTAATTGATGTAGGGAGTGTTCTCACTGCCTACGTAATTTTTCTTTTTCTTTCCTTTTTCTTACCTGGCTTGGCCCAAAAAAGCTCAACTCACAAAACTTGGACTGGAAAGAAGAGGTAACAAAATCATGTTTGTTGTGGTCTGGTGTTTGTAAAGGCAAGAGGCAGATTCTGCTCAAAGGCTTCAAAGCTGTTAAATTAGATGGTTACTGATGAAACATTTGATGAACAACGTACTGCAGCATCTGGTTCGTAAGCAATCAATTTCAATATACACTTGCAATGCTCCATGTTCACTGGGATCATCCCACTACTATGATAGTAAGCCGTGTTTGGCATTTAGATGAAAGAACACATGTATTTCCTCCTCCATAGGCACAATAGCTAGCCTGGATGCATCGTTGTCATATGACAACAACTAAATTATCCCCTAGATAACTCCGAAATGGGATTCAGAGAACTGGTGGCCCGTTCTCAGCATGATAGAAAAGATAGAAAAGAAAGAAAAACCACATAGGCAGTGAGAACACTCCCTACATCAACTAAGGAAAAGGAGACGCATGGGCTCAAAGAGCCGTGAGTCTCCCTCACCTGAGGATAAGAGGGAAGCTAGTGTGGGTCAGGTGGGGTTCTGGAAGCATGCGGCCCCAGGGCACCAGAGTTAAGTTGAGTGTCTTTGCTTTCAATGGGACGTCTAGTTAAGGTTTAAGTTTGTGCACAAATTGCACAGAGTGGCATGGAGCTTTCGTGCAAGCTTGGTAGACACTTGCGGGTCAATCCCTAGTTTTTTTAATTGATCCAGGGTGTGGGCAGCATAGATAGTCCCACCCACACCCGGAAGGATTGTGTGGAGAGTGATCTCAGCGCCTTGAAGTGGTTTGCACAGTTCACTGTGTTGTTGCTGTGAGGCTTCTAGCTGGGCACCAGGCCTCGTATCTTTGCAATATTTAATTTCTATTAAGTGGATATGGCGGTTTTGGATGTTCAATCCATGAAGTTGCCTGGCAGGCCCTGGCTGGAATCGTGCTGCTCCTGACCTCTTCGTTACCTCTCATACTGCGGAGTAACCGATGTGAGGGGGAAGTAAGTGGTCTATTTGGGTTAGCAGGGCAAGGAGTGACCAAGTAGCGTCAGGGCGAGCATACATTTGAATAACATCACATTGGAACATCAGATGCCGGATTGAAAGCCTTTCTGAAGGGCAGGGTAAGGACAAGCATGGATAGCTGCACCTCCTACAAAACCAACTAAACTACCCCAGTCTTGACGTGAACTGGAAGGAAAAAACTTCAGACAGCTTGAGCACTCCCTGCATAGCAGAGTCCCTTCCCTTCTCTTCTTGGTGACCATTGCTTTAAAAACATTTCTTAATTACTCATGGTTGGGTTTTTGCTTCCCATTTCTGCTGGCAGGTCAAAACCTTGAGCGCTTGTGCTTGCATTGCGATTGTATTTAGCTGTAAAAAGTTAAGTCAGCGCTGCATTGGCAAGCATGCAGCTGCATTGCCCTTCAAACAACCTGAGCACACGAGGGAAAAAATCCCAGGCACCAAGCAGCTCTGTCCTTTGCTCGCCGGGGCCAGTGTTAAGGCGGCAGCAGAAGGGTGCCAGCACGAGCGGCAGGCATGAGCCTTCCAAACTCTCGCACTCAAGC
>OU611758.1:5315341-5362841 GCA_914767535.2 Dunaliella primolecta | reverse complement strand
CAAGACCTGCGTGGTGCATGGTTGGAATGCATGCTTAGGATTGGCCATTCCATACACATATGCCTGTATTCCCACGTTTTGCTGGGCAAGTGTGACATGTACGGCAGGTTTAGATAATGTGGATATAGACATGGTATTAGCCCACCCAATGCGTGAGGCACCTGTTTGGAATGCATGGTATCTATGGTGCATGGTTGGAAGTTGCTGACGTGGTGCAGGAGGGCAGGCACCTTGGCTGTGTGTGTGTGTGTGTGTGTGTGTGTGTGTGTGTGTGTGTGTGTGTGTGTGTGTGCGCGTGCCAGTGCCCCGTCTGGAGAACGAAAACAGGCTGTTTCCACTCTTCAATATATGTGGCCATGCTTGCACCGCTCTACCCCTGATATGCTATGCCCTGATATGTGCATAGCATGGCACGGCTGGCGGTGCTGCCCTCCCTCCCCTTCCCACAACACACACTGCATTCTGCGTGCTGCATGTATGACGCGGCTGGCTGTGCTGCTCCCCTTGTGTGCAGCTACATGGGTGGCTTCTGGAAGGAGGCCAAACGGTTGCAAGGGGAGCTGATGCAGAAGAATGGCGAAAACCAGGCAAGTCTAATTGTGGCACTTCATGGGCAGTGAAGTAGCGCAGAGACAGGTCAGGGTGACTCTGTGTACGCGCAAGCAGTGAAGCAACACACAGGCAGTCAAGCATTACACATAACTGATGTTAGACCCACATGACTCATGTCTGTGAGCCAGAACTGCATTGCAGCCTGCGCCACTCTCCATTGGTGTCACATGCATGCACCAGCTCCTTGGACACTTATACACACACACGACGCGCACACACATGCCATGGCACTCATTACTGCTGTTAGCCACAGCAGAACCTGGCTTTCGCTGCTGCTGCTACTGCTGCTGCACCTGGTCTGTGAATGGCTAAGCGCTGCTGCCGCTGCTCAGTGCTTCGATCAAGGATTTTGGGTTGGTAGCATTTTGGCGACCAGGGGTGCTCATATCAAGTTGACGTGTAGCACAGTCCAAAAATTTCTCGCCAAATTTTGGCATAACTACAGACATATCATATATATCACATATGAATATCCATAAGTCCTGCATGCAAAAGGCTGCCGATTGCCGGAGCTTTCTGCCTCTCCTGCAGCACCAGATGCTCCTTGTGCTGCTTCCAAACCTCCACATTCTCTGTATGCTGGCAACCTCGGGTGATGGGAAGAACTGCTTCCTGCTGGCGCTGCTGTGCTTTGGTGAGCTTGCGCTTTTTCAAGCCCCAATGGGGCAGCACACAGCAAGAACTTGTGCAGGGACACGAGGCATTCTGCTTTGCAAGCCCATGAGCAGGCACTTTGCCACCTCTACGTCTGCTGCTTCAAAGTCCCCCCTGTGCAGAAGGGGAATCTTATTCATGCTCCCAAGAGTGCGCGCTCACTGGCGCTTGAGTCCCTTCCCCGCTGCCTCCTCAGACTCACTGGAGCTCTCCTGCTCGCTGTTGTCTCCTGCTGCTTCCATTTTCATGTCCTCATCTGCTACATGGGCAGTGCATGCGGGTGGTGGTGTTGGTGGTGATGGTGTGTGTATGTGTGTGTGTATGTGTGTGTGTGTGTGCGCGCGCGTGCGTGCGTGGGTGCGTGCCAGCTTTCTGTCGTTGCCCTCCCCTGCTGTGCTTGCAGGGGCAGGGTGCTTGCATGCTTGCAGCTGCTGGGCCACTGTCCACAGTGACTGCTGGTGCCAGTGCCATTGGAGGTAGCGGTAGTGGTGGTGCAGCTGCTGCTGCTGATGGTGCTCTGCTGCTGCTGCTGCTGCTGCTGACCTTGGTCCAGGTCCAGGAGCCTTTGATTTGAGACTTGCCCTTTCTCTTTGCTTCTCTTTTCCTTCATCACCTTTTTAAAAGTAAGTAAAAGCGAAAGTGCGACAAGGGGTGGTCCCCAGAATGTTTTGCGTCGCCCCATAGCGACGAGGGGTGCTCCTGGGGTGCCCTCCCGGGCACCCCTCGTCGCCACCAAATGCGACACAATGTGCTTAACGCGACGCGTCGCCCCTAATCGAAGCACTGCCGCTGCTGCACCTAATCTGTTTCTGGCTTATCGCTGCTGCTGCTGCGCCAGGATTTCTGGACCTGCCTTTTTGGCTTCTGCACCACCTGAGTTGGCCTGGTCCCCAAACCCACACCAACATGCTGCCCCCTTCTGCAGTGCTCTGCTGTCCCTCGCTGCACTGTAGGTTGCAGTGTGCAGCCAAGCAAGTGGCTAGCAAACGAACAACGAGAGGCCCTTCCTTATCTCACTCCTCTGCAGGGTTTGCGCAATGAGCTGAGTCAGCTGCGGATGGAGCTGAGTTTGGAACAGCAGGCAAGGACGGAGGTCATGTCGCAAATGAAGGTGCGGGCTTGGAAATGAAAGGAAAGGAAAAGAAAGGGCTACATACCTATACCTGCCTACAAGGGCAGTTCCTGAAGGTGCAGGCTTGCAGTCGTGTTGCATACACACATAAAGGTGATGCAGTTGTGTCGCATGTGCAGATGAAGGTTCAGGCTTGAAGGTGTGTAGCATGCACACATGAAGGTGATGCAGTTGTGTCGCATGTGCAGATGAAGGTGCGGGCTTGTAGGTGTGTGGCCTGCGCAAATGGATGTCATGTCACACATGAAGGTGCAGGCTTGCAGTCGTGCCGCATGCCCCTCATCGCGAGGCTGGTGGAATCAGCTTCAGGAGCTACTGAGAATTTGTATATCCCCTGCACATTGATGCATGGCTGTATGCACGAGCGTGCCTGGTGTATGCGCCAGCCTCATCCAACGCATTTGCATGCCTGCTGCACCACAGAGCATCCACGCTCATGACCGCTCCTCTCACGCTGATGTGTGCCCTCGCTTGCTGTGCAGGAGCTGAAGGTGGAGAATGCATCTCTCAAGAACAGGCTTGCGCAAAAGACGGTGGAACTGAACCGCACGCTGACAGAGGTGCTAGACATGCTGGATGCAGGTAAGGGTGTGCTCGTGCAGGCAGGCAGGGAGTCGGGCAGGCAGGTCAGGCGGGTGCGCTCATGCAGGGGTTGGTGGAGACAGGCATGCTGGCAGGCAGGCAGGTTGTTCTTTTGCAGGGAGGGTGGAAGCAGGCAGGCAGGTGAGGGTGCCTTCTCCTTGCAGGCAAGCAGGGAGGTAGGCAGGCTAGCAGGCAGGAGTGGGAGGGCCAATGAGTTGGCTGTTTGAGAGGCAGGAAAGAAGTGGAAGTGCATCTCAGGAGAAGCTGATCAACGTGTCTCAAAACAGGCGCCCTTTGCCTGCTTCCAGAGATTCCAATAGCAATTTCTGATTGTACAGTTGGGCGGGCAGCAAAGGCATCACAGGCAATTTCTGGCTGTACATTTGGGCAAGCACCACAGGCTGTACATTTGGGGCAAGCATTACAGGCGATGTCTGATCGTGCAGTTGGGCAAGCACCACAGACTGGAGGAAAGAGAGCTACTGTGGGAGGCTTGGGGCACACTTGCTGCTGGCGTGGCGCTGTGTTGCATGCCAGCATGAGGGCAGGCACAAAAGTGTGCATGGATCCCCTGGAACAGCAGTGTGTCCCCTTTCAAATCGATGCATTTGAATGCGTGCTGTATGCTTAAGCGAGCTGGTGTGTGTGTGCGTGTGTGTGTGTGTGTTGTGTCAGAGCCATTTCTGACCCGCCACTGGGCCCACTAGTCAGCCTTATCCTTCTGCTTGAGCATCCATGCTGCCCCTTTTCTGCTGGTTGCTGCTGTTCTCGTGGCTCTTTACTGTCTGTGCCCGGCACCGGATGGTCACGCCGCAAAAGCTGCATCCTGCCATGAGCTGGCCATCCTCACCTGCTCCTTCATTAACAAGCCCGTGCTCACAGTGGGGCTGTCCTTCAGCAGGGGCTCTTTGAACCATTTGGCTTGGAACTTGTTGTGTGGGCCCATAGTATTCAGTTTCAGCTTGTATGCCCCATCACTCTGACCCTTTTAAACCCTGGCCTTTTATCTGGATTTTCATCATCACTCGTCTGTTGAAGCCTTAATAACCATCAAGTTTTCGATTTCGAAGGTGCTCATTTCAAGGAGGAGGTCCCTTTCAGGCCTTCAAAGGGGACTTCGGGGGGGGGGGGGGGGGGGCGCTCCCACACAAGGGTCGCTCCCACACAAAGGCCCCCTGACTTCCCACAGAAGTCGATTTCATGTCGATGTAAAGAGTCAGAAGACCATGGTTTCATGTCGAACAACATGGTATGTCGAGTTAAAGGAAGCACTGGTGCATAACCAGAAGTCAAAAGCCAGTGGCACAGGAGTGAATGCCGCAGGGTGTGTGAAGGCAAAGGCGGCAAACTTTCACTTCAACCTTCCAGTTGTGTAACGACTCAAGCGGCCTCTTTGAAACATCTTTGGGTCGCCTTTTCTCCCACACCGCCACGAATGAAGTGCCAACGTGAGCTGCTAAGTGGCAGTATGCAATCAGGGGAGCACAGGCGGGTGCCTGGCTTGCCATATGCGTACAAAAGGACGTAAGCAGCTCTCAGTGTTTGCCCCATGACATGAAACCATGGTTTTCTGACTCTTTACATCGACATGGCATCGACTTTGCATCGCATCCATGTGGGGCATGTGTGCAAGAGAAAGCAGATGGGTGCGGGTTTCAAAGAGGAATGGCATGACCCTTTTTGCCTTAGGAGGGGCATTGGAAGGGGGGCTGGGGTCAGCAGCGTCCTCCACCAAAACGAAGGGGACAAAGGGGGCTGGGGTCAGCGGCGTCCTCCACCAAAACAAAGGGGGAAAAGGGGGCTGGGGTCAGCAGCGTCCTCCACCAAAACAAAGGGGGAAAAGGGGGCTGGGGTCAGCGGCGTCCTCCACCAAAACAATTGGCATGCAGTCAATCGCAATGTGTGGTCCCTTCCTCCAGCTCGTTTGGCCAAAGACTGTCCGGCCCGCTTGCTGGCTTTGGGCGGCTCTGGCCGAGAACAAGTGACCTGCCCTTGCAAACTGTCCTGCGGTCGGGGCACTGTTGCGATGCTGCATGGCAATGATGTGCCGAACGTGAATGATGGGATGCTGGATTGAGATGAAGTGATGAAGATGAATGATGTGCAAGATAGCAATGATGTGCTGGACTTGATTACAGAGATGCTGGATCCTGCGGTCGGGGCACTGCTGCGATGCTGCATGGCGATGGTGTGCTGAACACGAATGCTGGGCTGCTGGATAGCGATGAAGTGATGACAAAAGTGAGGGAACGTCACAAGCAACACTAAAAAATCGGCAAAGCCAGTCCTTCCTGACAGAGGTGGCATTGATATGCAGTGCCTGAGGTAACAATCAGACCTTCCTGCCGCAGACCATGCCTTGTTCACGCATGCATAGCTGAGTGCACACCATGCAAGCTGCTTCTGCCTTGGTTTCATTGCTTACATGATCCCCTTTGACAATCAGCAGCAGACCATACACCAAAGGCTCCCTCATCCACGCACCTGGGCAGGGCAGGGGGTGCAGGTCCTGCTCCACATCACACCAGCAAACTTTGTGCAAACTTCAGTGCTCTCACCTCTCAATTTCGCGGTGCACATCACACCATTGTAAGAACATAAAATGGAACTCCGCAAACTCTGTTGGCTCACCGGCCAGCTGGAAAGGTCTGCAGGTGGACTTCAAAGTCCCCGAAACAGGCAACCCCAGACCCCGGACCCAGCAAGGGCATCCACAAAAGTATGTTGATGGAGCTTGTTTTGAATGGAGCTGTTCTGGGGGCCTGAGGTGGCCGGGCTGGGAAAGTCAAAGCCAAAACTTTTGGAATCTTTGTTCCCAAGCTTTGCCCGCTGCACCCCAGGTCACCAAAACTTGGCAGTCCTGGTAACAAGTTTGCTTGGCAAGCTTGCTGAGTTTCAAGGCGGATGGTAGGCTGGCTGACTCTGGCCAAGAATTGCCTGCAGGAGTTCCCAAAAGATTTCTACTGCCCCAGCCACTGCCTCCCACGCCCCCCTGACACTGCAGGGCTGCCAAGCAGATTCAATTGGGAGGATTCCAGGGTGGGGGGTTCGCTGGGTGGGCTTAGGCAGCCTGGTGTGAACTTTACCGGAAGGAGGCAAGCCCAGGGGCTCACGCTCAATGAATGGGGCTTCGCCAGAAATGAATGATGTGCTGGACTTAGATATAGAGATGCTGGATGGCAATGGTGTGCTGGACGTAAGTGATGTGATGCAGAGTGATGATGTGCTGGACTTGAATGCAGGGATGCTGGATGGCGATGATTTGCTGAACGTGAACGGCGAAGCGGGCAGCACTGAGGAGGAGGAAGATGCACAGTGGTTGTCGCAGCGGGGACTGGGTATGGGGCGCGGTAGCAGCAGCGATGAGTATGGCAGCAGTCTCTCCAGGAACGACTTTGGTGACACCAGCAGCAGCTACAGCAGCAGAAACAATCATTATGGCGTCAGCAGCTGGGACGAGTATAGCAGCAGCAGTGACAACAGCGACAACAACATCCACAGCGAGCACAACGGCAGCAGCAGTAGCGAGTACGGCTACAGCAATAGCGGTTATCAGTCCAGGTGTGTGCCGGAGTTGGAGTGGGTGTGGCGTGGGCGGGTGTTTTTGATCTGCCTGGTCCATTCAAAACCCCTCCCTGTTTCCCATTCCTAGAAGAAACAGCAATTGTTCTCCAAATCAGACTGGTTTGGTTACAGGCACCTTCTTGCTTCAGCTAATTTGCCCTCATAGGCAGGCGCAGCTCATGTAACCCCTTCCTTCCTCCTTTGAGGCAGCAGTGCTGCTGTGTACCTGTCGGGCGCCTTTTGGCCCTGCTGCGGTCTTGCGCTATGCGATTGCCTTGAGCACAGATCCTGCCAGTTTTTAGTATGCTTGCCCAAGGAGCAACCTCTATTGCGCATCTGTGTCCACAAGGACAAGGGGACATGCATGCACACACACACACACACACACACACACACACACACACACACACACACACACCTATGCATGCAGGCCATCTGACATCCTGTTTGGCGAGGTCGCTGCCGAGGGGCAAGGTCTGGGCGAGCCCAAGAAGCCCCTGGTGGGCTGGGAGGCTGATGCCGAGGCCCAGGCACGAGCAGCAGAGCTAGAGCAATATGAGCAACATCACAGTGGTAGCGCAGGGTACTCATCGTGGCGCAGCAGCGAAGACGAGGTGCCCTCCTCTTCTTCCTTAGGTTCCGCTCCTTCACGGCAGGGGGCCACGTGGTAGCAGGTTTTCAGGTGCACTCTGTGTGTGTGTGTGTGTGTGTGTGTGTGTGTGTGTGTGTGTGTGTGTGTGTGTGTGTGTGTGTGTGGTGAAATGTTGTGACCTGGGGCTGTGCAGCTGTGATGTGTGCCGGACATCACCATCTGGCTCGCGCATTTTGTTATGTGTTCTCTATGCTTCTCCCTGTGATGCTTCTTGCCTGCGTCTTCCCTCCACCCATGCTGGTGTTTGCTGGTTGGAGCTGCTTTTGCTCTGCACATGGCACCAAGCCCTCACATGGGCAGCAGCCGGGGGGCAAATTTAGTATGGATGATGTCGCCTGATTTTTTCAAATGTTTGATCTGTCCGTGCCGTTTCAAGTATCCAGCATGCCCGGCAGGCAAGTGTGCCCTGACGGATGTCTCCTTGGGATGTATTGCGTACCTACAATGATATGCCACATCTGCTGGGGGACTGCAAGGAGGCAAAGCTATGTTTAAATGCTTCCTTGGCTCCTGCACTGCATGCAAAATGGGTTCCTTTTGATACAGGGTATCCTACTGGATAGCCTATTGCGAGCTTTTTTATTTTTTTGTGTGCTGTTTATGAAGGCTTCAAGGCTTAAACAGGCAAGGGGCGTTTCTGAGTCTATACTGTTCTTCTGTTTCCAATGCTTGCATGTCAAGAAGCAACAAATGGCTGACTTGTGCACATTTAATGGATGAATGCACTCAATTGCTTTGGCAAACATATTCATTCATTTTCCTCTTTTCCGGGGTTCATTTGTTGGAGAATGTGGGATGATCTTAAATTAGTGACTCGCATGGATAGTGGATCTGAATTACGGGGGCGCTACAAGGGAGCATGGCAACAGACCTTGCAAGTCCAATCGAATGGGTCGAGATGGAAAGGAAAGTCAGGGGCAACATAGCTGTAAGTGCCTACCTGTGCCTAGATATGACGTGTTAAGGCCCCAAAAAAAATCCAACACGAGCAGCGCTTTTTTTCCCAGAGCACACATCCTCTTGTATGCTCTCTGCACCTCGAATGTGCTTCTCTGTTCAGGGTTCCGTTACTTCCTCTCCTATCTGCTTCCTCTCAGATGTTTCCTTCCTTATCTCCCATTTTCACCATGTGCACCTAATGGGTTTGTTTGCTTCTCTCAATCAAAGGAAAGGAAAGGGATGTCATGCGGAACCACTATTACTGCACGTTTACTGTCCTAGAAGCAGGCAATTATAACTAAAAAAAAAAGAATAATACCGATAAGGTCATGACACAAGTCCTGCGACATGCTATCTACTCTGCCATCCTCAATCCAGATGCTTCGGCCACCTTCATGTTTCTGCCAGCAAGCGGTAGCCTGATGATAACTAATCCCTACTCCAAACTCCTCACTGCTTACTCGCATCTTTGCTGCAAGCTTGGGATTATTCCAAAAGGTAAACTTACCTATGACAACCCCCAATCCTGGCCCAGCCAGGAAATTGCTCTCCCTCAACATACCTGGGACTTACAAATTATTGCTGTCTGGAATGCAACTGCAAGAGTCCACTTGAACAACCAGAGCCCTACCTGGCTCCAAGATTTAGCCAAGGATATTCCAGAGGCCAAGTGGTTTGTTAAAAAGGTGAGGAACGATCCCATCCGGAATACAAGGCACACTGTTATGCAGCCGGAGAAGTATTATTGGACCAATAAGCCTGTTCAATTTGAAGAGTGTGAACCCGCAGCCTGAATCTGGCAGTATCGCGAAGAACGTGATGGGGAAGATCCAAGTACATGTAACCTTATACATATGGATGTAACCTATGGATGTAACCTTATACATATAAGGTTACATGTGTATTATGGATGTAACCTTACACATATGGATGTAACCTTATACATATGGGGAAGATCCAAGTACATGTAACCTTATACATATGGATGTAGGCAGCGCAGACCGTCTGGCTCAGCATGACATGCACATCACTGAGCAAATCTCTAACCGCGTTATACCTCCCTACCTCTTTGACCCCAGCATTCCTGATCAAGCTAGGTGCACCTCCAGCCGCCCGGATGCTATCTTGGTCACTCCCTGCCCTGCTAACCCAAATAGACCACCTCCTCCCTTCTCGCATCGGGTACTCCGCAGTATGAGACGTTATGAAGTAAGAAGCAGCACAACTCCAGCCAGGCAACTTCATGAATTGAATGTCCAAAACTGCCATATTCACTTAATAGAAATCAAATACTGCGAAGATACAAGGCCCGGTGCCCAGCTAGAAGCCTCACAGCAACAACACAGTTAACTGTGCAAACAACTTCAAGGCGCTGAGATCAATCTCCACACAATTTTTCTGGGTGTGGGTGGGACTATCTATAATGCCCATACCTTAGATCAGTTACAATAACTAGGGATTGACCGTACGGTGACCCGCAAAGGTGCTCCAAGCTTGCACGAAAGCTCCCTGCCCACTCTGTAGAACATGCGTAAATGAGTTACAATGAGTTACAATGGGATTTGACCTTCAGCCAGGTAGTTTGGCTGCTCGGTCTGCTTAACTGTTCCAACAGCACAAAAAATATCCATGAGATCAGAAATAAAGCGATAAGTCTCGTTAGTTTGCTTCTGCAAGAAATGAATAGCATCCTCAGAGCTAGCTTGAGAATAGTAGAAAGTGCCTGAATCGTCCAAAAAAATTCTATAAGACGAGGGGAAGTCAGGAAATAATTGTGCATAAGCCCTTCGAAGAGAACACACAGAAGCGCAAGAACAAAGGAACACGGCATGCTTTTCATCTTGGAGTCCTTGTTCACATTTATCACAAGTTGATGTGTGCTCCTGCCAAAGTGATGTCTCAACTCTTAAAGTATGAGCATGTAAGCGAAAACCTGCTATGTTTCTCACAGCGCGCTTGCCCAAATCAAGATGCAAATACCTGGGGACAGAAAAGGGTACGCCATGAACAGACAAGGGTCTCAAAGGAAGTGCCATCCAGTGATGATACTTGGCTAATTTGTTCGTGTGTTCACCATGTTCTGCCAAGGCATCAGCATTCCACACACCTCGCAGCCTTTTCTCAGATCAACAACAAACTCCCTCATGACTATAGGCTGCCCTGACCAAACACAATGAGTGGACACGTTGCACCTGTCGAAGCCTGTGCATGCAGCCAGAAATTATGAGGTCCAGCATTCACGGGAAAGACTGCTCTATGTTGAAATGAGATGTTGAAATTTCAACATCTGCTTGCAATACTTTACTGAGTGTATTGCTGTTGCTGCGCAGTAAAGTATTGTAAAACCTGCACCTGAACATGCGTAAAAACTTGCCTCTACCAGACGTGCCATTGAAATCAAAAACACTCAACATAACTCTGGTGCCCTGGGGCCGCATGCTTCCAGAAACCCACCTGACCCACATTAGCTTCCCTCTTACCCTCTGGTGGAGGAGACTCACGGCTCTTTGAGCCAATGTGTCTCCTTTTCCTTAATTGATGTAGCAACCGGTCAGCTAGAGATTTGGGCTGTAGGTTACCAATGTAAACCCATGTAATTGATGTAGGGAGTGTTCTCACTGCCTACGTTTTTCCTCTTTTTTTTTTTCCAAGTACACGTACTCAGGCAATGTATAAGGAGGGCGAATTGCATGTGCATCTGTGACAGGAAGCGCGCACCATTGATGATATGTCAGCCGTTTACTGTTGTTTACTCTGGGATCAGGGCCTGTGAATTACTTCCAGCAGCTTAAGTGTCTAGGTCCTAAGATCTAGGTCCACCACAAATTAACTGAGGTTCAAATTGACAGGGTCACAAGCCATAATCTGACGTCTCATCAGATCCGAGTGTCTCAGATCATCCAGCGCAGACAAGAGGTGTGATGTTTAACAAGAGTTCGTTCTGGTTCCAAGGCTGATGTCAGCGTGGAGAACCTTCTAGAGGAGACTGTTGCACTTAGTAAGCGAGTTGTAGAAACTTGTAGTTGCACAAAACCAGTTGAACTGAAAAATTCCAATGCCACATTCTCAAAGAATGGTTCCAAGATGGTGTAGTGGTCTTCATCCCAAGAAGGCTCCGCAAAACGTTTCAAATCCATCTCTGCAGCGGCTTGTCCATTTCCGTGCCCAGCCGTAAGTAAGGAGTGGCCCATATCTGGCTGGTACACATTCCTCCTGGGATGGCATATGTTTTCAAAGCCAGATGAACAGATGCAGCCAATTTGTGAGGTTGTGATCGCTAGCAAAGGTACAGACTTTACATGTCAAGTCCCCGCTATGCATGGTTTCAGAGCAGCCTTAGCAGCAGTGGAAAGGTTGAAACGTTTGTCACGGACCATACCCAGATATTTGAAGAATCTGTGTGGGGGAGGCTATCACCATCATACAACAGTGGGGGAAGACTATCAGTTCTGGAATTGAAGCAGACGACCTCAAATGTTTTTGTATTGACAGTCAGGCATTTTCTGGTTGCATAACCCTGCAGCTTGTTCAACATGGCTTGCATGTGGGTGTGGTTGTTTGCAGTGAGGGCGAGGTCATCAGCATAGAGCATACTAGAAACACAGAAATTTGGTAAGCTTGTCACCGCGCCTGTTTCCCCCTCAGTGATGCAGCCAATGTCATTTACGTAGATTGAGAATAGGAGTGGTGACAGTGGCCACCCTCGTCTTAAACACCGTGTTGGCTGGACGCTCGCCCGTTTATCTCTGCCAATAAGGATGTATTTGTGATCTTGGTAGAGGTCTTTAATGATGGAGATGAGCTGGCTGGGCATCTGGCATTTTTGCAGGTGTTCCCACAGTCTGATCCTGGGTATTGAGTGGTGCCCCTGCTTGAATTCAATAAGAGTGGCATATAAACGTGGGAGCCTTGGGGTTGAAGTGTCTGAGCCGCATGCTTTAGGTGAGCAGAAATACTGAAACCTGTAGGCAGACTGGGCCAAAAAATGCTGAGTTCGAGCTTGGGGAAAACACAATGGTTGTTAAGGTGTGATGTTTGATGAAACAGCACGAAGTCAAAGCCTGAGCCAATGCGTCTCCTACTCTTCACTGATATGGGAGAGTTCTGAATTTTCCTCTGCCTACATGCTTCTATTCCGGTTGCATCATGAGATGCGTGAGGAATGATGCATTACACAGCGAACTCAACAACTTGCCAAGCATGGAAGGGGAAATAAAGGGAAGAGACCAGACAAGAAGAAGGCAGGAAGTGGGCCTCAGGCTAAAAATTAGCCTGAGGCAAGTTGAAGAGAGAAACTGGGAATACAAAAAGATGGAGAAGAAATACTGAGATGCAGGAAAATACCCATGTCACACATCTCACGTCCTGCAACCTCCAAGAACCTGAGTTCTTATGCAAGTGGCTTGAAACACAACAGGTGGTCTTGTGCCTCACCGTCAGCGATCTGCTCTTGACAGGCATCAGCAAGGATACCAGGCTGTAGGCCTCTTGCAATCTCCTTGTGGTCCCTTGACAGGCACCTCATGCGCTATAGGGGCTTTGTATAGGGCAACATTGGCACCTCCTTACAAAGCGACGGGGGTTGCAAATGGAACGACACCTGATACCACACACGTTTGAGTTGATATCCCGCATGAGGCACTGGAGTTGCGTGATGGAAATATCACCATTGCACGATGGAAATATCACACCATGAACTCCAACCCTATCCCGGGATCATCAGACGATCGCAGATTGTGCAGCATACATTTCTCCCACACAAACCCAGTTGCAAACAAAGGCACCTCATGAACACACAATGCCCAGAAAAAAGGAGGCACTGCCTGGTACTGCTTATGCACAGGACCTGAGGTAAACACACAAACTTAGAGGCCCCTCCACAGGGATACCATGTTCATAAAAAGCAGGCGTCAAAAGCGTCTGTCCATTCTGGCTCAGGCAGTCCAAAATGATGGATTGCTTACTCTTGAAGCATCAATCAGGATGATTGATGGGAAAAGCAGCAAGGATACGATTGCAGCATTGGGATGCCTCCTGCAATGTTTCAACACTCATGGCAAACATGCAAAATCTTGGCTGGCAAGTTCAAGCGCTTCTCCATGAGATTACTCACCTGTCTTACAAGGCAGCTCACTGCCTTCAATCTGAGAAAAAGGGCGCCTCCTCATTTGCCCTCTGCGTAGCCATCCATGGCTACTGGCCCGCATAATGCACCTGATATGTTTTACGTCAAAGCAATCCAGAGCGCGATGTATAAGGACAACAGGGAACTCCAACCCCCAACTCATGTGTGCCAAGGCTGCTGCTGGTTTTGGGGGAGCTCTCACCTTCATCGCAGGGCAATGCTTCAGATTTACTGGAGAAAGAGCCTCCTGACCAGGCCTCAGCGGAACAATCCTTTAGGTAGATGGCATCGTGGGGGAGTCCAACCCCTTGCTCACGCAAGCCCAGACTGTTGCTGTTGAAAGGTGCGTGTGTAGGTTTGTGTCAAAGCACTGTTCAGCTGAAGACGCCCGAAGGCATACTGCAGGCTCTCAGAGGCACACTGCAGAAGCAAAAAAACAGAATTGAGGATTGGCAGGAGATTTTGAGCACTACTGCATGCATTGAGTACGGACAAATGCTAAAGCAGACCTCAGAGCAATTAATGGAAGGACAATTTGCTGGTCAAACTTGCTGTGCTGGGGACTGATGCGCGCGCACATGCCTACACACACACAGAGGTGCGTGCGTGCATGTGTGTGTATGTGTGTGTGTGTGTGCGTGTGCGTGCGTGCGTGTGTGTGTGTGTGTGTGTGTGTGTGTGTGTGTGTGTGTGTGTGTGCGCGCGCGCGTGTGCGTGCGCGTGCGTGTGCGTGTGTGTGTGTGTGTGTGTGTGTGTGTGTGTGTGTGTGTGTGTGTGTGTGTGTGTGTGTGTGTGTGTGTGCGTTCATTTTTTTGGTGCACATGCATGAACGTGCATCTTCTCACCTCTGCACTTCTCGCACTCTTCAAGAACTAGTATTCGCAGTCAAAGGCCGACATTTCGAGATTTGCTTTAGGGGTACGTTGGGACATCACTGCAAATCTGTTTAATCATTATCATATTAGTATTTTTATGCATGCTGTCGTTTAATTGCTTTTTACATGCCATGTTAGGTATAGAATTTGCTTTTCCAACAGTTGATCATCTGCCTGGGACAAACAAAAATAAGTGTGAATAGTTTCCTATGTTTAGAGAGGTGTGACTTGGCATAGCTTACTCCCTAGCTGTTCATCTTTCCTTGCCTTGCCAGCTCTGCAGTGGCAATCCCATAGGGCTGCAGGGCCCGAGCCACTTGTGCCAGAGGAGGGAGGAGGCCAGCAGATAGCAGGATGGTGCGTTGTGCAGGCTTGCGATTCTCTTTGTCTGGGTCATGCGCATTGTTTTAGCATTCCCTGTGTGTGCATTGCTCTCCTTGCAGATCCACTTCCTTATCCTCATGAGCAGGCAAGGCAAGGTACGCCTTGCCAAGTGGTACTCCACCTACTCTCAGAAAGAGCGGGCCAAAACCATCAAGGAGACCACCGGCCTGGTGCTGTCCCGCCCCTTGCGCCTGTGCAATTTCCTGGACTGGCGCGGCATGAAGCTCATCTACAAGCGCTACGCCAGCCTGTATTTTGTGTGCGGCGTGGACGCTGGGGACAACGAGCTCATCACCCTGGAAATAATTCATGAGTTTGTTGAGGTGTGTGTGTGTGTGTGTGTGTGTGTGTGTGTGTGTGTGTGTCTGTCTGTGTGTGTGTGTGTGTGTGTACGTGCGTGCGCGCGCACATGCATGCATGGGTGCATGGATGCGGGTGTGGTTGTGGGTAAGGGTGTTAGCATCCCAGAATGCTCCAACTGAGTGCTGCAAAAAAGTCGTTTGCATTCGCTTGTCTGAAAGTGTGTGCTGATTTAAGCATGCTTATTCTTTTGACTGGATGAATTGTTCCACGGTTTACATTCAACCAATCGCTGTACACAACTTGCTTTCCCTACGCACATGCATTCAGTTTTGCTTGAAGGGCCAATTAGCGTGTTAACAAAGTGGTAGAAGGCCATTTGTGAGGCTCACAGGATGTTCTTGGCACCTCTGCACACTCATGGCTAAGCACTGTTCACACACACACACACACACACACACACACACACACACTGTGGAAAAAGTAAATGTGCCCCAGATGTTCCAATGGTTTGCTTTGACAGTGAACAAAGCCAGCTCTGCACTGCCCTGGGCGTTGAGGCACCAATTTTTGGTGTTGTTCCGAAGAGCATGCATGCTAGCTATGCCTCCCAGCGAGGAATACTTTGAGCAGTTGTTGTGTGGCTTTTGCAAGTCCTCTTGTTGTGGGTACCTGACACCACTCTGCTGTGTGCGAGGGGGTGATCTGTGACGGGGGAACATACGCTTCACAGCTGTCTTGTGAAGGTGCCAAAACAAAAGGTTATGCTCATGCAGAGCGATGGTTGGATGGGCACAGGACAGACAAAACAGGAAACACAAAACATCACACCGCAAGGTGACAACGCAAAGTATGCATGAGGCTGGGTCAGTCCAACAACACCTCAACTGGCTACTTTTCATATTTTACACCACACTGTTGTGACAGGTCCTGGATCGGTATTTTGGGAATGTGTGCGAGCTGGACTTGATATTCAACTTCCACAAGGCGTACTACATTCTAGATGAGCTGCTTATTGCAGGTGAGATGTGAGCAAGGAGTTCTGATGGTGGCTGCGCATGTACAGTGGCCAGTTCTCATCGTATGTTACATATGGAAAAATGCTGTCAATACAGAGGAGTTGTGAATGTGTAGTGTGTACGTACGGGATTGGCAGACTCTATGTATGTTGCAAATGATAATGCATGAGTGTTTCATAGGCACAATGAAAGAAGCAGGCGAATCCCGCCATAGGCTTGGGTAGTGCAAGTGCTTGTTTATAGTACATGGGGCGAGCTCATCTTCTCTTAGTTAGACATGCAGCAGTTTCAATGAGGTCTCTGGTGGCAAATGTGTCTCCTGTTCCTCGGTTAACATAGGGAGTTCTATTCTTCCCCTGCATTCTCTTTTTTCATTTTGGAGGTAAGGCTGCCATATGGGCAGGGATGGGTAACTAACTTGCCTATCCTCGTCCTAGGCTTGGCTAGGCGAGGGGAGGCTTTTTTGCAGAATGGGCTCACGCTTGTAGGCAAAGAGTGCCACCAAAGTTTCTCAGGGATATATTTTTTGAACGCTCCATAGATGTCAGGGATCAGTCTTGGGGAGGTTCAAAGTATGGCGTTATTTCTTGGCAGTGCAATATGGTTCGGGAACGGGGAGGACAACATATGGTGTCCGTTTTGCTGTTTGTATGCTGTCACCCTAAGTGCCACACGAAGATGCAGAATGTGAACTATCAAGCAGAAAAGGGAGGTGATGAATAATGCTGGGTACTAATCTGACAATCACTCACAGCCAAGCAGCAGCTATTTGGACAGGGGGATGTGGAATAAATATGCATTGGTCCAGTGCGGTGAGGGTAATAGGAAAGGGGAACGGGGCGTGGATTGACTTCTTTTGACCTGTTCTAGCTTGAAATGAAAGCCATATCATTTTGAATCGCCCTGAAATGTGTTTTAGAACCACAGCCCAAGGAGTCTTGGATGGAAAAGAGCCTTCCAAAAAAAGCAGATTTATAACCATGACCATGATCTCCCAACCATTCCCTACCCACATGGGCCTAGGCTCTCCTAGCCTTGGGGAGCCTTTTTGGGAGTCACCCTACTTACCCAAGGCTACTTATGAGCTTGCAGATGGAAGCTTGAGTGTAGCAAACATCAAAGCCTTGTTATAATTGAGACCGTATTGCGAATGCTGCAATGCTTGACAGCTCAATTTTGATTGCTGCATTACACAGAAACACATGCACCTGTACACCCAGAGGGTGTATCACCAGTGTCTAGATTTCAATGCCTGTGGAGGTGCATTTGCTTGGGAATGCCATAACCAAATTTAAATCAGCTGGGGTCGGCACCACTTTTGGTCTCAGCATACGAGGCAGGGTGATCTGTGCCAGGTCTTAATTCAGCAAGAGAGATCTGGGTAGATATCAAATCTTCTGGACCAGATTATGAGTTTTTAAGATTTTTATGACAGTAAAGATGTTATGCATCTTTAGAGCGCTACAGAAGCTCCAGTTCTGGGGCTCCATTTCTGGGGTGCACCTGGCTGTCCCGCCCTGCCCAGCGCATTCTCGTCTCTAACTTTGACTAAGCCTCCCAAACTCAAAATCTTTAGGCAGCCTTTCAGGGCCAGGGGAACGGGGGAGGCTGTGGTTGGTGCGGTCTACACAGTGTTTTGGAAAGAGGGGCAGGAACTCCTGGTACAGGGCCAGCCAGCTCAGACAGGCACTTATTGGACAGGGCCAGCCAGCCCACCGTCCCCCCTGAAACGCGGCACTTGGACAGGGTCAGCCAGCTTGGACAGGCACTTCTCAAACAGGGCCAGCCAGCCCACAATCCGCCCTGAAACGCGGCACTTGGACAGGGTTTGCCAGCTTGGACAGGAACTTATTGGGCAGGGTCAGCAAGCTTGGACTGGCACTTATTGGACAGGGCCAGCCAGCCCACCGTCCGCCCTGAATCTTCATGTGTACCAAGCAAACCTGCCTACCCGGGCTCAAAGATTTTGTTGATAGGAGAGACAGCAAGCAGGGTTTGGGAGCAAAGGTTTCAAGAGTTTCTGTCGTTGCAACTTCATCAGCATATCCTTTGTGCATGCCCCTGCTTGGTGTGGAGCCTGGGGCTGGCCCAAGGTCGTTGCAACTTCATCAGCATACCCTTTGTGGGTGCCCTTTCTTGGTCAGGAGCCTGGGGCTGGCCCAATGTCGTGGACTTTATAAGTTCACCTGCCGAGCATTTTAGGTTGAAGTGGGTCAACAGGTCTCCAATCTCAATTGTGATGGAATCTAGCCCAAACTGGCCCATATCTGAAAATTGTGTGCTCTGCGCCAGGCATTAAGGTGTAAAGGCATGGAAGTCCGCTGATGCAATGAGGAGCAGCACGTGTATCCCTGCCTGGGTACAAAGGTCCAGCCTAACTAAAGCTACGCTAGAAGGGAAGCCGGGAGGAAAAAGAACCAGTCAGGGTCCTAGCTGAGTTTCTGGTGCAGGGCTGCTAATTGTCTCAGGAGGAAGGCACGCAATGAATGACTCACGGCTTGCATGGCACACACTCAGCAATGCATTCACGCATGCGTGTGAAAGGCATGCCCTCCTGCAGGAAGGGTCTGTTGTGGCCCCAGGCACTGCAGCCTTATATCATAGCTTGGTTGGCTGGCCTTGCCAATTTGTTGGTGTCCTTCATCCCCTTTTCAGCACCCTAGCACACGTGTTGAGCTATTTGTTTCCCTACTTCTTTGGCAAAACTGCACCGTTGTAAGTATTGAGCAGGACTGCAAAACAAGAATTGGGGAAGGAGGGGCCTGAGGGGCCCTAGACAGAGGCCCCCAGAATTGGCTCGGTGATATTGCCCTGTGCACCACCCTTTGCAGCAGGATGAAAGTTCACTGTGCTCACCCCTTTGCAGACGAACTCCAGGAGCCCAGCAAGAACGCAGCAGCCAGACTAAATCTTAAATCCGTTGGGAAATGTTAACATGACCGCACGCACCTACATGGCCTTCTGCAGGGGAACTCCAGGAGCCTAGCAAGAGCGCGATTGCTAGGGCGATCACAGACCAGGACCAGCTGGTGAGTGCAGATGCGCTTGCTTTCCAGTCGTTGTGGGAAATCCTGGACATCTGGATTTTGCTTGGTCAAAAATTTCATGGCCTTTTGGCGGAGTTAGAATCTCCGACGCATGCGTGAGGGTAAATGACCTTATCTGACTTTTAGCATCTGACGCTTGCGTGAGGGAGTGATGGTTCTAATCTGATTATTCGGCACTTGAATGTGTTCATTGAGCACCACACTTCTTGCATGCGGTAAGGGTGCATGGGCATTGAGTGCTAGCGTTCAATGTGATGTGCATTTTGCATTGCCTGAAGCAAAGGCTGTTCTGTGAAATGGATAGAGTGGCCTAAATCAATGAACACCAACACATGCATATGCGCACACATCACAAACATATGTGATTGCTCTCACACACACATGCACACACGCGCGCGCGCGCACACACACACACACACACACACACACGCACGCACGCACACACACGCACACGCACACGCGCGCGCACTTGTTTTCATGCATTCAAGCTAACGTCTTGGCAGGCATAAAACAGTGCTTCCCCTTGAAATTGAATTGGATGCTCAAGAAGCTTGGCAACAGGAACAAGCATTCCTTACATCTCAAAACTTAGCAGGAGAGCAGTTTCCAGTGAGTTGGTGTAAGCTTGTAACCCTGATGTGGCAAGAATTTGGCCTTTACGTGCCGGAGCAACACCTTGTGCTTGCCCATGATGGCTACTCATGGAAAAAGGATATTCGGCTGTTGGACCTTGCAACTTATGAAAATGGGTATGCATGCTGAGCTATGACTCATTCGTTTCTGCGCTCACCTGACACACAGGTTCAAGATGCCAAAGACGGTATTGAGGGCATTCGTATGCCTCCGCGATAAACCTAGCAGGGAAGTACCTCGTGGTGATTCACCTCATGGCGCATTTAGGTTCTGTACCACTGGCAGGCTGCCTATTCCTTCACCCAGACTTTCAGTCTGCAACCCCAGCATGATAGAAACTTAATACCGTCGAGGTTACTTTACCTTAGTACCTGGAATGTTGTCCACCTTCCAGGCCCTTGCATGCCAGGCACACAATCCTGTAGACTGGTTTCGTGCGTTTGCATGTTATGGATGAGCGGACCTTTGGCCTCATCTACTTTATCTGTGTTTTTCTACCAGTCAACTTTTCTGCATTCTCTTAGGAAGCCTGTGAATGTCGTGCGAAATTGATATCTTGCAAAATGATGCTCTCGAGGGGTGTGGGATGATTGCGGACACCTTCTAAACGTAAGTAATTTTAAGCATGGGGGAAACTGTGCGATAGCAAAAAATAATGGTGTATGGAAATCAGTTGGGTAGAAATGAAAAAGTCGGGCCTGAAATGCTGGAGAGGTGTCAACCGCTGGGAATTGCAGCAACTGGATGCTGGCCTTCCTGCATTTGTACAGCAGCTTGTTCCTAAAAATGTGGGATTGTGAAAACTGGGCAGGTCTGCATAGTAATAGCGGTATGTGCAGCTGAAGTTCATGGGTTTTCTAAAAGCTGCTTTCCTAAGGCTCTGAGTGAAAGTGTACAAGGTTGTACACTAAAGAAGCCACCAGTCAAGATGCTTGACTGCTAGGCTGTAATTATAACAGCAAAGACAGGTTACATCGCTAAATCCGCCTACAAGGGCAGTTACGCGGAAACACAGAGGCCTGCAACCTGTCCTGGCCAAAATACATGCTCAATTCACACAACTTGGACTGGAAGGAGAAGAGATCAAGTCGTGTTTGTTGCGGTTTGGTGTTTGTAAAAGCACGAGGTAGGTTATGTTTAAAGGCTTCAAAGTTGTTGAATCAGGTAAATACTCATTAGATGAACATTTAGGTTAGGTTACATGGGGTTAAAGGCCAAGGCCAAAGGCCGAGTTTGGCCTTCAGCCAGGTGGTTTGACTGCTCAGCCTGCGGGTCATTGCCAGACCCACAAAAAACATCCACGATATCAGAAATGAAGTAACACAATTGATTCAAATCTTGCCTCAGAAATTGAAAGACGTCCTAATCTCAGAGTAATAACAGCCAGAAGCACCGAGTGAAATTCTTGTCTGTGGGGGAGCTTCAAAGAAAAGATGTGGGTAGTTGTTCCTTGGTCCAAATTAGCATCAGGGCGACTGGAGAGAATCCCTCTCCTGCAACAGCCTCAGCAGGAGGGCAAAAAGAAGATAACCTGACGGTAAAGAAAGGCAAGCAGCAATCATGGAGGAGAACGTCGCAATTTGACCTCGTGGGAAAGCCCAAACAATAAAGGCTGTATGGGGCTTCTGTGTGAGGTATGTGAGAGCCCAAGATCCGATCAAGAGTCCAGCTACCATGATGTATGGTGCTGATTTCTCATGGTCTAGGACCCTAAATACCCAGGCTGTTGGTTGCAGTGGCTTTAATACTTTAAACCTGTTAAGCTAAGAAAATCTTTTGAAAATGGGCTTTGAGGCAAGCCATCATGATGCAATTGCCGACTCCTGCTTGCTTGTGTACAAGCTAAGCTAAATGCGGCTGCTCTTGACTGATAGAAGTTCTATCAGTCTAAAAGTTACAAGTTTCAATGGGGTTTGACCTTCAGCCAGGTAGTTTGGCTGCTCAGCCTGCTCAACTGTTTCAGCTGCACAAAAAACATCCATGAGATCTGAAATAAAACGATAAGTCTCATTAGTTTGCTTCTGCAAGAAATGAAAAACATCCTCAGAGCTAGCTTGAGAATAGTAGAAAGTGCCTGGATCATCCAGAAAAATTCTATGAGAAGAGGGGAAGCCAGAAACTAACTGTGCATAAGTCCTTCGAAGAGAACACACAGAAGCGCAAGAACAAAGGAACACGGCATGCTTTTCATCTTGGAGTCCTCCTTGGTCACACCTATCACAAGCAGATGTGTGCTCCTGCCAAAGTGATGTCTCAACTCTTAAGTATGAGCATGTAAGCGAAAACCTGCTATGTTTCTCACAGCGCGCTTGCCCAAATCAAGATGCAAATACCTGGGGACAGAAAAGGGTACGCCATGAACAGACAAGGGTCTCAAAGGAAGTGCCATCCAGTGATGATACTTGGCTAATTTGTTCGTGTGTTCACCATGTTCTGCCAAGGCATCAGCATTCCACACACCTCGCAGCCTTTTTCTCAGATCGACAACAAACTCCCTCATGACTATAGGTTGCCCTGACCAAACACAATGAGTAAACACGTTGCACCTGTCCATGCCTGTGCAGGCAGCCAAAAATTCTGAGGTCCAGCATTTACGGGAAAGACTGCTCATTTCAACATCTGCTTGCAGTAACTTACTGAGTGCAGTGCTGTTGCTGCGCAGTAAAGTATTGTAAATCTAACTGCTGCGCGAAACCAATAAAACTGTAAAAGTTCATGCCCACACTCACGCAGTACAGACCAATTAGGAGTGGTGCGCTTTACCCCAAGGATACGCTTCAATAAGCACAGGTGCACAGTTTGCAAAGGACAGTCAATTTCAGCTCCTTCTTTCATAAATCTAGTGCCCCAAATCTGGCATGCATACATGCTAGCAGGGAGAGCATATGCTTTAGTCAGCCAGAGCATGGTATGCGGCCTGTCTGTCAGGCGGTGCTCAAGTGCGAATTGCCTAATCCGTCTACAACCAGCTAGGAAAGGGGCACACACGTACTCAGCAGTGGCTTGCGGGTTGCGTTGTTTTGTGAACAGCATGCCTAAATATCTAAAAGAATCTGCACACGCCAAACGACCTCCACTTAACGTGAAAACTGGCACATTATCGCCCCTTGAATTAAAGTGCACAATCTTAGATTTGGCAGTATTAATCACCAACCCTTTCCGCTGAGCATACGTATGTAGCCTATCTAACATCAGTTGGAGCTGATCAGGATGGTTACTAGTGAGGCACAGATCGTCTGCATACAGCATGTGGGTGACTCGAACGTCCCTAGTGCCTGTAATAGCCTCTTGCACATTTTCTGCAAAGCAGTCCACGTCATTGATGTACAAGGAGAACAACAAGGGGGAAAGCGGGCAGCCTTGCTTAACTCCAAAATGGGGGCGCACACGGGCTTGTTTGCAGCCATCCACCAAGATATACTCATCATTAACATACCTGCTTTTAATGACAGCCAACAGGCACGTAGGCATACAAATGCGCTGCAGGTGAGTCCAAAGAGCTTCCCTAGGAATTGTATCGTATGCCTGCTTGAAATCAATAAAAGCTGCATGCAGCCTTAGGGATGCATTTGGGGGCTTGACCTGAGCGGCATGCTGCAAGTTCCGCAAAATGAATATGGGCTGCAAAGTGTTACGGCCAGGGTAGAAACCAAATTGAGTGTCTTGAATCTTGTTTTTATCTTTACACCACCCAGTGACCACCTCCCTAAGAACGTTAGCATACAGCCTGTACAGGGTGCCACTTACTGCGAGCATGCGATAATTCCCTGGGTCCAGCACAGAGCCCTTCTTGTAAAGAGGAGTTATCTTGGCCACTTTCCAACAAGCAGGAATCTCAGCCCTCTCCATCATGGCAGCAAACAGACGTGCAATGTAAGGAGCCAAAACATTCATCCTTTCTGTGCCTCTACCATTATCTGCTGAGACCCTCTTTTCAGCGTACTTAATAAAGGGTGCAGCAACAGCATCAAAACCAGGGGATGTCCTAGCATTCAGCTTACGCATGTGCTCGCAAACAATAGGGTACAGGGCAGCTGCATCAGGAAGTTCCATCACATCAGGTTCAGGCATCCACCGAGACTCAGCACCTTGACGGAAAAGCTGCTCAGGAGGCGGGTTGTTGCGCCCCAGGGGCACTGCCATATCAGACAAAAACTCTGTGCAATATGGTAGGCTGGATGACGTTATCATCAATGGGGATATACCTGCCAACTAACCACTGGCAGGCTAGGCATGGACAAGGCTGGCTGTGTGCTTGAAGTGCTTCATGGAGGTCTTTGGCAGGCTTGAAGTGGCTCCAGGCATGCATTAGCTTGTCATGACAGCTATGTGCTGTCATGGACGTGCTCCACCATGTGCCTTATACCGGTTGGTTCATGCTTGTATGTTTTGCAGCCGCATGCTCATGCCATGCTCGGCCCTAGGTATCCCCTTTTCCTTAATTGATGTGGGGAGCGTTTCACTGCCTGCGTTGTTTTTTTTTCTTGTCATGCGAGCACAGGCTTTGTGGTTCCAGAGTGTTTTTGGGTGTAGGCCAGAGTGTTCTTCAAGTGAAGTACATGGTGCACCAGCCTGACCTTGCCCATCTTATATTGGAATTGTTCGTGGAACTATACACAACAAAAGCAATTTGAATGAGGAAGCCACGCACTTATGTCTTGCATTTGCGGAACACACCACCTAAATGTTAGCAAGCAAAACTTGGCTTGTGACCACTTTCTATACAATTGGCTGTCCTTAGCTCGCTGGCTTAGACTTTACCTTACCGTACCTTAGCTAGCAGTACCTAACAACTTTAATGCCTATCAGCCCACTGTCTGTGGCTGCCGGGTTCTCTTCCGAGGATGAGTCATTGTAATTCTTGTAACCAATCTGGTAGTGTTAAAGCGCTGTGGGGCTCCAGTTTGCTTTCATGTCCACGCTCTCAAAATACAGCAAGCTACATGGGTGCTAAAGAAAAGAAAAGAAATAGAAAAGTCTACGCAAGCCAGGTCCAGCTGCGTGCATTAAGGAAAGGTCCCCTAACTAGCAAGCTAGCTAGGGCCTCACCGAACATGGGTGCTGACTATTTTCCGTTTGAGACTTTTGTGACTTAAGCAATGCACATGATGAAGTTCAGAGTGAGCATGTCACGACGAGAGTCTGCTGTGCCGAGAGTGTGCTGCAAGTTAGTTGAGTTAGTTAAATAGTGGTATTTATCCTTGTGGCAACACAGCTGAGGCGGTGTTGAGAAAACTGTACTTCACGCAGGAACTCGTAGTAACACCATCTTGTTTTTATCATCTTTGTAAACCCAGTCAAGCCCTTAATAAAGTAGCCCATGTGTGAGTAAGCTCTCCTAGCCCTTGGAGGAGGAAGCCAGCAGTGCCACGCCAGTTAAGTGCATCAGTCCAGCATACGAAGTTCAACCTAATTACCAATAGCATTATCCAGCAAGCCAAGCAAGCAAGAGTCAAGCCGACTCTCCAGAATCTGAATCATATCTGTCAGTAGCTAGAATCTCCAGCCAAGCCCGCTTGTTGCTGTGCGCCACAGCATCAACATTCTTTTCATCTGGTCATGGGATGTCAAGACACTGTTATGGCTGCGTCACTTTCTCAGCCTGACCAGCAGCATTCCCTTTCCAAACGTACACATCCCTGGGAAATGGGGAAGTTTGGAGGACTTCACAAAAAAAAAATGATATTCATTCTCAAGTCCTCTTCTTTGTCTCCTTTTTCCCCTTTCCAGACGCTTTCTGCTTGTGTTCCAATCGCCTTGTACAACTCTTGGAATTTTGCGCCTGTAACCTGATACCCGCAACATGGTGCAATGCAGAGAACATCATCATGAATATCATGTTCATGATGGATATGTCTGGTATGGCTTTTTATGAAACAATTTTAGCAGCATGCTGCTTTCCACGACTTCTCTGACCATTCACTGATAAGGGTTCAATGGGAGAAATCATGTGTGCATGCATGGTGCTGCAAACTTTGGTACATCAAGCAAGCCTTGTTTGGACACTGATAGGGGCTCATTGGTAGCAATCAGGCGTGCATGCACGTTGCTGCAAACTTTGGTACATCAAGCAAGCCTTGTCTGGACACTGATAGGGGCTCATTGGTAGAAATCAGGTGTGCATGCATGTTGCTGCAAACTTTGGTACATCAAGCAAGCCTTGTCTGGACACTGATAGGGGCTCATTGGTAGAAATCAGGTGTGCATGCACGTTGTTGCAAACTTTGGTACATCAAGCAAGCCTTGTTTGGACACTGGTAGGGGCTCAGTGGTAGAAATCAGGTGTGCATACACGTTGTTGCAAACTTTGGTACATCAAGCAAGCCTTGTTTGGACACTGGTAGGGGCTCAGTGGTAGAAATCAGGTGTGCATGCACGTTGCTGCAAACTTAGGTACACCAAGCAAGGCTTGTCTGGACACTGATAGTGCACCTTTGGACTCTTCTTTGTTGCTCGCACTTCAGTTTCTAGTTTTGTACAAACGGTTTCTCCTTTTCCAGTCACCCCCTCGTTTATCCCTGGTTTTTCAGTTTGCTGCTTACAGTTTTCGCCTCCATGTGCTGGAATGTACCAGCACCAGGCCTATCAGCCCAACAGTGTGGCTGCCGGTCCTTTCTTTATATCTGTAAATCTGACCAATCCGACCATTGCGAGACCACAATCTACACCATTCGAGGAAAAGCAGACGCATTGGCTCAAAGAGCATGAGCCCCCTTCACCAGAGACATTCTACAATTGTTGAAGAAGCAGACCGTCTGCTTGTGACAGACAACCCTTGTGGGCTGCAGGCTTCAGATGTCCTAAGTTTCATTTGGACCTGGAGATGAGGAGCGCCCTTCCAAAGTTCTCAGATGTACACACGGCCAAATCATATGCATCTATTCCTTTCTTTTTACGCTTCAAGCACCTTGAAAAGCAGAGCTATGCTGCCCTCACAGGCGGGTACAGCAGAGTTTTCTCTTGTTTACTTTCCTTTCCTTTCCTATCGAAGCCAAGCCATGGACTGTAAAGGCCCTTTCCTCTGAATTGCACATGCAAGAATGCTCAAAGGAAACCAGCCAGAAAAACACAAGCTGATTACAAGGATTTAAAAGTACCAAGCTTATTAGAGAAAGCAGCACATTGCAGAGGCAGGTGCTTGTGGCAAGGAAAGGTCCATACAAACATACTTCAGTGCCGTAGGTCCCAACCATCCAAAATGACAAATCCACAGCGTGTTCAGATGGATAGATTGGTCAAGGTGAGCACTGCACCAGTCCCGCAAACCTAGTTACCAGCTTGCAGAGCAAGGATGATGTGTACATACCATGCACTCCAGGGCTTACAGAATCCAGATGCATTCCCCCTCTAAAGAAAGAGAAGAGAAAAAGAGTACACAAGCCAAAAAGGCCGCATGCATTTAGGAAACACTCCCTAACTAGCAAGCTGGCAAGGGTCTCACCAAACCTCTTATACAGCTCAGAGTCTGAGGTTCATCCCTCATGAGCATGATATGACATCAAGATGAGTGCAAAAGCAGCAGCAGCAAAACCAGCAGAACCTAAGGAGGTTTTTGACACACCATGTTCGACTGTTCCGCATGCCATGCACTCAGAAGTGGTCTGCAAGGACACAGTGCATAGATGCAAATTCACATGCTAGTCAATCTCAAGGAAAGCACCAGCTTTCGCCTTGGTGTTCCTCTCAGGTCTTCCCTGTGGTAATTTTGGTTTGTCTTTGAGGTCAGGAGGTGGACTTGCCCCAGTTTTAGGCGGCATCCAACTTCACAAGTGCTGAGGATGAATGTTGTGGCAATGCTGAAGGCGACACTCACACATCTCTGATTAGAGGATATGACTGATTACACGAAAAGAACTGCGCTCCTGGCTTATCACCACGGCAACAACGCACAAGGCAAACCCCAGCCCAAAAGCATAAATCCATCTCCTTGCATGCTGCTCTTTTGGGCTGCATGCCTCCTCTTTTTGGGCAACGTCACCTTCTGGTTTGCTCATACTATGCCGCGTCCTGGTGCCTTCAGCTAGGGTTCATGCACCAGTGAAGGTGCTTATTTGGTCATGCACCTCTAGCTCATGAATATGTGACGGAAACGCGGAAGGAAGGAGTGAGACGGCCACCAGCATACACCCCTGTGCCCAGTAACAAAGCAACCAGCTGCAACCATGCTGGAGTGCCGGTAGGCTTTTTTGTGTGTGTGGTGACCACGTGCTTGTCCAACCACGCCCTCTGTGTACTCCCTCTGTGCATACTCTACATACGGGTGCAAGCTTGCTGTCTGTGATTCTCACGGCCAATGAATGAAAAAAGCAGCAATGCCTGGATAACCTCTGCGCAGGTGGACCCGCCTGCACAGCCCCCCTGGGAGTCGCTGCGCACCCAAAGCAAACACTGGTACTGAGCTTTCCATCCGCGCCACACCCGGCAAGTAGCTGTCTGTATGGACCCCATCCCACGCACACACACCCATGTGTGTGCGTGCGTGCGTGCGTGTGTGTGTGTTTGTATGTATATGTGTGTGTGTGGGGGGGGCCCACACAGCTCCCTCCCAATGGAGCCAGCTCTCCCATTCCGGATCATTATTGTAGGACACGACGCTGTCCTTGCAAGGAGGGGGAGCCACATGTCAAGCCTTTCAGTGGGTGGTCAGCGAGTGGGTGGTGGGTGGTGGTCCTTGTGATGAGGAGACGCCACACGTCAGCCACAAAGAGCAGGTGGGTAGGTGCTACGCAAGCACAGCCAAATTGACACAGCAATGCCGAAGCCTGCCCCACTCAGCCCTGCCCTGCCCCATGAGCCCCTCCTGCTTCAGCAAACATAACTGGTACCGGCCAGAGCCACTTTTTTTGTCTGCTTGAGCAAATAGGTTTGACTCAGGCCCACTTCACAGGAGCATCCCATCTTGCAGATCTAGCCTGCTTCGCAGATGGGGCTCTGCCCACACCTAGTTTGGCTGATGTGGAGGTGGCTTAGGATCGTACAGGCTGGCTGCCAAGCTGCGAGAGGGTGTGCGTGCTGGGGCGGGCCGCAAGACTGCAGCAGGACGGAAGCTGGACTGCAAGGGGGACAGGGAGCCGCGGTGAGGTCGCGGGGAAACACTGGGCGACTGCAGTCAGTATGTGTGTGAGTCTGTGTGTGTGTGTACGTGTGAGAGTGTATATGTATGTACATGTGTGTGTGCGTGTGTGTATGTGTGTGTGCGTGTGTGTGCGTGTGTGTGTATGTGTGTGTGTGTGTGCGTGTGTGTGTATGTGTGTGTGTGTGTGTGCGTGTGTGTGTATGTGTGTGTGTGCGTGTGTGTGTGTGTGTGTGCGTGTGTGTGTGTGTGTGCGTGTGTGTGTGTGTGTGTGTGCGCGCGTGCGTGTGTGTGCGTGCGCGTGTGTGTGTGTGTGTGTGTGTGTGTGTGTGTGTGTGTGTGTGTGTGTGTGTGTGCGCGTGCGTGTGTGTGCGTGCGTGTGTGTGTGTGTGACCTAGGAGTTCCAAGGTCGTGTTCCACAGTGAGGTAAAAGATCGGAGATGGTGATTGCAGCTGCCTACATAACAGCGCAAATGACGCAGGTCCATAGATGGTGATAACACCAGCGGCACACAAAGATCGTGGTTTGCCCTATGGGCACGGGCATGCCTCCCCAAGCACCTCGTCTGCCAAAGAGATCCAAGAGAAAAAAAATGCAAAGAGCAAAGAGGGCGCCTCCCCAAGCTTGTAGCCTGCCAAAGAGCAGGCTGCAACACGACGACCAGAGCGCATGTTGCAACTCCAAGAGGGCATGCTACGACTCCTCCCAGAGGGTACGCTGCAACTCCAGCCTGCGTCAGTTGCGTCAACCTCCTTCCTGAGTCAGGCAAAGCCCAAGGCCTCACACATGACAGCAGCGTCAACCTTTTACCTGCACTAGCTGTGTCTAAACCTTGAAAGGTGCATCCGCTGCGTCTACCTCCTTCTTGAGTCAGCTGGAGCTCAGTACCCCACAGATGACAGCACCGTCAACCTTTTAACCTGTCAGCTGTGTCTTGATCTCACAAGGTGCGTCCGCTGCGTCTACCTCCTTCTTGAGTCAGCTGGAGTTCAAGGCCTCACACTGTCGGCTGCGTCAACCTCCTACCGAAGTCGGTTGAAGTTCAGAATTTCACACATGCCCGCTGCATCAACCTCCTACCTGCGTCAGCTGTATCTAGATCCTATTCAGACATGTGTCAGCTGTGGTTAAAACCTACACATGCCAGCTGCATCAACCTCCTACCTGCGTCAGCTGTGGCAACGCATGGGGACACCCGTTGCTGCTGCCCCTGCTGCCGAGGTGGCTCAGCTTCTGCTCTGGCTGCAGGCACACGCAAAAACACGGAACACACACACACACATAAAAGTCAACTGCGTGCCGTGCAATGGTTCAGCTGCCCCAAGTTGCTTAGCCCCTGCTCTGGTTCAAGCAAAAGCACGCCTACAAAGCAGAAGAAAAGGAAAAGAAAGCCTGCGCCAAATGACAGCGCGTATTGAGGAAAGGTTCCCTAAGTAGCAAGCTAGCAAGGGTCTCACCAAACACATGGTTCCACACATGAACCTCAGTACTCTTGATGAGCATGCAATCAATACAATAAATATACATAACATTATTACAATGTTGGGGCTCCGAAACATATAGTCACCTTCACAACATTGTCGCAACTGAGTGAACAATGACACAGGAATGCTATAGCCTCAGCAGCAGGGCCGGCTGAGATGCACACCAGATCTGATTTTGAGGGCGTTTGATCCGTGGGTACAAATGCATTGGACCCATGTGCAGATCGTACCCTTGTGTATGTGTGTGTATGTGTGCGTGCACGTGTGTTTGTGTATGTGTATAAATGTCTGTGAGAGCGCGTGCAAGTGCGTATGCATGCACACGTGCTACTGCAGCACACTTGATAGATGATCATGATCATAAATGATAGAATTGGGCGTCATTGAGCGCCAAGGAGGTACGCAGCACTCTCAGGCATGCACCCATCCTCACGCCCCTCTCTTTAAAATAAGTACCCACCCCCCCAACAGCTTATTCATCCATGTGCCCAATCAGGAAAGCAGGCTTGCCTGCATGTCCAGGAAGTACCACAGGTAAGTCAGCAGGTGCCTCTTATGGACCACCTCCTTACCTCTTCTTTTTTGCCCTGCTTACCTCCTCTCTGTTGCCCCCATCAGCTGCTCTCTTTTGCCCCCCTTGCCTGCTCTCTGTTGCCCCCCCTACCTGCTCACTGTTGCCCCCATCATCTGCTCTCTGTTGCCCCCTTTGCCTGCTCTCTGTTGTCCCCCGTGCCTGCTCTCTGTTGTCCCCTGTGCCTGCTCTCTGTTACCCCCTTACCTGCTCTTTGTTGCCCCCCTGGCTCTTCCACATCCTCTGATGTGGCACCAGCGGTTGATTGCCGGACACGCTGCTTTGCTCAAGCGGTATGGAGCTGTCAGAGATGCGCAGGCCAGGGCTGGCCCCCGATGAGGCATTCAAGTGCAGCCCTGCCTGAGTTATTTCAGCAGCGAGGGCGGCAGAAGCAGCAGCAGCCAAAGAGGCTGTGGAGGGGCTGCCCAACCCAGCTGTGATGGAGCGGGCAAAGGGAGCGCGGCCTGTGGGAGGGGGGTTATTGAGGTGCGTGAGGGGGGGGGGGGGCGGGGCCGGGAAGGCTTCGGGCGGTGGCGAGCGGGGAGGCAAAGGGGGGGCCTGTGTGTGTGTTTGTGTGTGTATGTGTGTGCGGTTGTATATGTGTGTGTGTGTGCGCGCGTGTGTGTGTGGAGTGCGCGTCGACATGCACAGTCGATCCTCATGCGCGCAATTCAATAGCCAAACCCTCATACTTTATGGCAAATGGCACGTGGGAACGCAGCAAGAGACCTAAAATGCAATGCTTGTGAGCAGCTCCAATGCCAGGATGCTGCATGCTGCTGCCACTTACAAGTAGCCTAAATGTCTGCCCTCATTTGTATACATACATACATGCATACATGCATACATTCATACATACATACATACATACATACACATATATATACATGTATATATATATGTATATATATGTGTATGTATGTATATATGTATACATATATATTGAGCACGTCATTTGCAGGCTCATCGTTCGCAAGGACATCATTCGCTTGTGTAACGCGCACTTGTCATGCCGCTTGTCATGTCCCTTGTCATATTGCAAGTGCAGCACGCGCTTGTCTCGGCGCAAGGTGTCAGATTTCCTTGTGCGATTTCAGCGTCTGGGGCAGGTGTATTGAACACGTGGAAGTGCACACACTTACACCCTTTTGGCAGAGTCCAGCCTTCAGGCGGAGGATTGCTGTTGTGCACTGATCACACATCACCACCTGCTGCTGCTCTTGCTGCGGCTACGAGCACATCACAACACATGAAAGCACACACACACACACACCTGCACCTTTTTTAGCGGAGGCCAGCTCCAAGGCGGAGGGGCTGTTGGGCACTGACCACACATCACCACCTGCTGCTGCTCTTGCTGCGGCTACGAGCACATCACAACACATGAAAGCGCGCACACACACACACCTGCACCTTTTTTAGCGGAGGCCAGCTCCAAGGCGGAGGGGCTGTTGGGCACTGACCACACATCACCACCTGCTGCTGCTCTTGCTGCGGCTACGAGCACATCACAACACATGAAAGCACACACACACACCTGCACCTTTTTTAGCGGAGGCCAGCTCCAAGGCGGAGGGGCTGTTGGGCACTGACCACACATCACCACCTGCTGCTGCTCTTGCTGCGGCTACGAGCACATCACAACACATGAAAGCGCACACACACACCTGCACCTTTTTTAGCGGAGGCCAGCTCCAAGGCGGAGGGGCTGTTGGGCACTGACCACACATCACCACCTGCTGCTGCTCTTGCTGCGGCTACGAGCACATCACAACACATGAAAGCACACACACACACCTGCACCTTTTTTAGCGGAGGCCAGCTCCAAGGCGGAGGGGCTGTTGGGCACTGACCACACATCACCACCTGCTGCTGCTCTTGCTGCGGCTACGAGCACATCACAACACATGAAAGCGCACACACACACCTGCACCTTTTTTAGCGGAGGCCAGCTCCAAGGCGGAGGGGCTGTTGGGCACTGACCACACATCACCACCTGCTGCTGCTCTTGCTGCGGCTACGAGCACGTCACCAGGCCGGGAAGGGGAGCTGCGCTCAGACAAGGGGGGTTGAGGGGTCAAGTCACGCGGTCGAGCTTGCTGCTGTGGTTCCAAGTGGGAACGGGACAGAGCACTGTGACGCGGGCTGGGGGGTGGGAGGGGGGGCTGCGACGGTGCGTCATAAGGCGGGGTGGTGGTTGTGTGCAAGTGCTGTGTAAGGGTGGTGGGATTGTGGTTTTTGGGAGGATGGGAGTGACGGTGCCTGCTTTTGCCCCCTGCAGGGGTTGGAGCTGCGGACTGGGCGGCCTGTGCGGACTCCCGGCGTGCTGCTCGGGCAGCGGTGTTCAGCCTCTCGGGCCCAAGGCCTCCTTGCTCTACGGGGCCTGCTTGCATGTGTGTGTGTTCTGCTTGCACTGTTTGAAGTGGTGACATGCGCATATTTGCGGCACCTCCTCCATGCCAGCCCCTCTTGTGAGAACTTACATGTCACGCACAAGACACTTCATTTGTGCTGCCATTCTGCCACCATGGTCTAAGGGGCCCCCTGATACCACGCTTGTCAGCAGGCACAACGAACCTTGCTACTGATGAGTCATCAGTGATGACCACCACCACCACCACCACCACCACCATCATGCACACAGCCCTGCTTTGTAAACCTGGCGCACCCACTTTTAGAGAGTGGCCACCTTGCTCTTGCGTCCCAAACTGTGTTGCCTCCTCTGTTGCACGCTGCATGATCTCGCACACCACACTGCCTTGTACTCAGCGCACTCATTCTTGGTGGGTTTGGCCTCCTTGCTCTTGCGCCCCAAACTGCGCTGCCTGCTGTCGCACTCTACATGACCCTGGACACCACACACACCCCACTGCTTTGCGTCTACAGCGCACTCACTTTTGGGGGATTCGGCCTCCTTGCTCTTGCGCCCCAAACTGCGCTGCCTTCTATCGCACTCTACATGACCCTGGACACTTCACACACCCAACTGCTTTGTGTATCCAGCGCACTCACTTTTGGCGGGTTTGAACTCCTTGCTCTTGTGCCCCAAACTGCTTTGCCTGCTGGCGTCGTGGGAGGCCGGTGGGCTGTGGCCAGCCAACGGGCTCTCTGATGGGCTGTTGCCCTGCGAGCAGACAAGCAATGCACGAGCGTATGGATGATGTGGAAACATGCTTGATCGATCACGTCCACCTTGGCCTGATGTGGCTCCCTGTGTCTGCTCAGCCAGGAAAGCTCCTCCCAGGTTATGTGGCCCCAACACACAAACACACGCACACCGCAATCTCACTGTGCCTCCATTGTCTACCTCCCCCAACGCATTCGGCTTGTGCACCTGTTACAATCACCATCTTCCTGATTATTCCCTCTAACACCCCACCATTACACATTCAAATAAGCCCCCACCCCTGCCTCCTCACCTTGCCCTCCTTGTCAGCCTCCATCACTACACTCAGCTTGCCAACAGCCATCGACGCCGGTGCCAGCATCGATGGCACATCAGCCTCATCTACCCCAACTGTGCCTAACAAGGCCGACCCCCCTTCAGCGTCTCCCTCCTCAACTTGCCCAGCTGGCGGCAAAGGGGGCTGAGCGCCCTCTTTCTTGCTATCATCCCCCACGCTGTCGCTGTTGTTGTCCCCTGAATGCATGCTGCTGCTGCTGCTGCCGCCCCCGCTGCTGGTGTTTGTGGCTGCAGTGCTGCTGCCGACGGAGGGATTGCTGAGAGGCGCGGCGGGTGTGGTGCTACAAGTGCTGTTGGGGGCGGCGTGTGTAGTGCGGCCGATGCTGTTGGGGCCTAATGGCATGGAGGAGGCAGGCTGTGCCTGGGTCTGTGGTTGTGGCGGGGTGGGCTCTGGTACTGGCGTGTGCAAGTGCATGAGTACATGCAAGGGGATTGAGCGGAAAAATAAGTTTACTTTGATCTGGATTTGCGAACCAACTACCTGTAGGGGAGGAATGGACCAAAATGAAAAAAATGGAGAACTCAACAAATGAATGCTGGGAGGGCAAGGATGACAAGAGATGTGCATTAAAGTACGCCTGCGCACTGCAGGACATTTGTGTTGCTTATTAGGGGTGCAAGGGTGCGCAGGCACTTGGATACAGGCATCTGAAAGCCTGCATGTGACTGGGCTCCTTTGTTGGGAAGACCAAGGCAGGGAGTATGTGACTGGGCTTTGTTGCTGGGAAGACCAAGGCAGGGAGCATGAGCTGCATCCGGCACACTCGCATGTGCATGCCTGTGCAAGCAATACTAACAGGACTGCTGCACACAGGTTGTGTTTTGCCTGTTCATGTGTAGGTCCATACGTGAGAGCGGGCATGCAGATATATACCATTGCGCTCGTGCTTCCTCAGCGTGCAACAGACTCATCACCATTCCAACCTCATCAACTTCCCACCAGCCTTCTCGGACACAAAGCGTCCCCAAGCATGCACCATCAGTGGCTACGCACCTGAGGGCTGGCTCAGCCTCTGCAGCAGCGGCGCCTCCTGTGCAACACCCACTACTGAGCATGCCAATGTTACTGCCCTCCGCATACACATGCACCACGCCTGGCACCCCCACCTGCACTGGCAGAGGTTTTGAGGGTTGACTCAGCCTTTGCAGCAGCGGCGCCTGCTGTGCAACGGCCACTACTCAGCATGCCAATGTTACTGCCCTCTGCACACAAACCCACTATGCCAGTTGGCACACACATTTGACCCGCTACTCAACAGCTGTGCCACATCACTCGCTCATCATCATTGCCCTCCACACATATTCGCACCATGCAGCTGGCACCCACCTGCACCGGCAGAGCTTTTGAGGGCCGTCTCAGCCTCAGCAGCTGCAAGCTCTGAGCTGCCCATGCGCCGAAGAGCCTTCCTGAAGGCCGACCCTAGAGGGGGTGGTGCAGGCCCTTGTGCGCGTGAGGCCTCCTGTAGGCGCAAGCTCGCCTGCAGGACGCACAGGACACACAGACGCAAGCACATGTATGCGTGCGCGAGCAGAATCAAAGGTTAGGCATACAACAGCTGACAGACGCACACAGCATCTGCCGCAGGCAAACAGCAGCGGGAAGGCACACACAGTATCTGCTGCAGGCAAACAACAGCTGGCAGACACGCACAGCGTCTGCCGCAAGCAAACAACAGCTGGCAGACACGCACAGCGTCGGCTGCGGGGATAGCGTGGGCTCTCACACCAACATGTCATCTCGTGACCGCACAAACACACACACACACATACACACACACATGCACACACACACACACGCACACACGAACGCACGCATGCGCGCACACACACACACATACACACACACAAACACACAAACACGAACGCACGCACGCACGCGCGCATACACACACATACACACAAGGTACACACACATGGGTGTGTGCATGCAACCGCACACCTGTCTGAGTACACCTCGCGCCTCCCGCTGTGCGCGCCGCTCCTCTGCACTTTCAAACGCTGCCCTGCGCGCAGCTTCAGCCTCTGTGCGAGCAGCCTCTGCCCTGTTCTCTGCAGCCTCAATGACTGCTGCTGCTTCGGCAGCCTGCGCATGGGTGGAGGCACAATGGGCAGCATCAGTGATTGCTGCAACCTCTGACCTGTTCTCTGCAGCCTCAATGATTGCTGCTGCTTCGGCAGCCTGCACATGGGTGAAGGCACAATGGGTAGCAGGTTTTTTCTGCCGCTTGGCTTCTTCACAAGGAGCCTCTGCCCTCCTCTCTGCTAACTCAATGGCAACCTCAATAATTGCTGCTGCTTCGGCAGCCTGCGCATGGGTGGAGGCACGATGCAGCCTTCATGATCACTGTTACTTTGGGTGTATGGATGTATGTGTGCGTGTATAAGTGTGTGTGTGTTTGTGTGTGTGTGTGTGTGTGTGTGTGTGTGTGTGTGTGTGTGTGTGTGTGCGCGCGCGCGCGCGTGCGCACTAATGTGGAGCCAAAGAGATTGCAAATCTGCCTTGGCAGGCAGCTTTCACTGTCTTTGTAACAGCCCCTGCAAATGTAAAGACCCGCATACGCACTTGTGTGTTTCAACAATAGCCACTCTGAAGCGTGGAGAGATAACAGATCCAGCGCACCCAAGCTGCAGTGTTGTTATTAGGCGCGACGCGTCGCTTTGGGTCGCTTTTTTCATACACTGAGGAGCCCGCTGGGCGTCGCTGGGGCACCCTGTGTCGCTGCCAAGCGACACAGGATTTCGGTTTAGAGCACCCTGTGTCGCTTGAAAATTAAAGTGGTAAATTTAAAATGAACTCTGGCCGTGGAACACTGCACGCTTTATGCGGACGTGGACTAGGGCGCCCTCAGCCTGTTCCGGGACAGCCCCCCCCCGGGACAACCTGCCCCGGAGCAGCCTGGCCCCCCCCCCAGCCACTGTCCAGCCAGTGGCATCAGCAGGTGTTTCCAGTGCAACCGTGGCACAGCATGCAAGTGAGGGGAATGACATGGGCAGTGAGGGCAGCAGCAGCAGCAGCAGTGAAGGGGAGCACCCAGCAAAGAAGCCCAAGAACCTTCCCATGTCCTTTGTTCCACTGTCAGAGCTAGGCAACTTTTGGGGGGTAGGCCCCAGCATGCCTCAATGGCTTGTGCGTGCCATGCACCTGGGCCACAGGCAAGGAGCAGCTCGTGAAAGTGCACAGAGCAGATCCAATCAATTCTCACATAGGCACAAAGAGTCGTGAAGGCAAGGCAGCAGCATCAGCAGCAGCAGGTCCCTCAGCCCCTAAGGTGCCCCTGCGGAAGCCAAAGCCAAGCAACCCGCATCAGCAGAATAAGGCACGATGGGAGCAGCACTTGCAGCAGCAGCAGGAGGCACCAGCAGAGCAAGGCAGCATTCGCATTCAGCTGCAAGCTGCTGGCATGGAGCAAATGTGCTTTGGCCACACTCTGTCCCCCCTCATGGCTGACAGGACCCTGGAGCCCCCTCTCAATGGCCCTTTGCTCATGGAGCAGGCAGATGCAGCTTACAAAATTTTGGGGGAAGCACAGCTTGCAGGCAGGCAGACAGCCGGGTTTTGGGCCAGCTTGACATGCAACGTGGACCTGAGGGAGCAGCTGAGTGTATGGCTGGCCCTGGCTTCCATTGCTAGTGTGCAAGTGTCTGGTTCACTTGAGGAAGAGCGGCTGTTTAGCAAGTTGGCTTCAAGGCTTCATCAAGGACGAGCAGCGCAACCGCCTAGAAGCAGAGCATTTGAATGTGTGCTTAGTCCTGGCAACCCAGCGCATCTTCACCTTCGCTCAGTGTCCCTTCATCTCAGCCATGCAGAAATGGTTTGCAGCCAGAGCGCGCCGCCTTGCAGCAGTGCCTAGGCAGCCTCACCATCCAAGGCAGCCAGTTGTGATTGAAATTGACTCAGACGGCTAGTTAAGTTCTTTTTGTATCTGCGCAAGCAGACGTGGGATTGGGCACGCAATGCCCCAGCTTAATACGTTTGTTGGAAACTTTGCCGTTGTTATGTTTGGCCATTAAAAAGGGGTTTAAGGGCATTGGGGCTCTAAATAACGCTTTTGGTGAGCATGCCACAATTTTGGCGCAGCCAAAATTGTGGCAAAAAAAATTGTGGGGTGTGCGACACCCAAATCCTGCTCAGACCCCCCTGGGTCTCACTTGGGGGCCTAAGTGCGACACCCCAAAAATCACTAATAACAACACTGCCAAGCTGAGCATGTACCCTGCTCACCACTTTGCATGTGCGCGCACGCACACACGCGCGCACGCACACACACGCGCACACACACACACACCTCCATCCGGTTTGCAGCCAGGTCTCGCTTGGCGTTGGCCACAGCTGCTGCTGCTGCATTCTGTTCGCGCTCACACATCTCTGCCAGCGCATTCAGCGCGCGCCCCTCCTTCTCACTCTTCCGATGCTCCTCATCCTGCGAGCCAAGAGTTCAAAAAGAGAGCCGTGCAATGAGTATAAAAAGGCTGTGTCCTGAAGACATGACCAAATCAGAAAACATGATCAAATCAGACTGGTTCAGTAAGAGGTTCCTTCCAGGGTTCAGCAGGTACAGCTGCGTTTTACACTTTCCTCTCCAGCAAGCATGCCAAAATAAAAAAAGGCATCGCTGCGTAGGCAGGCTGTCACTGCTGAGGAAGTCAGCACACATGGAAGTGATGAGCTGCAGATGGGAGCACCTTTCATTTACATAGACAGAAAGCAATGTAAGATGTTTGCTCCTTTCATGATGCAAACAGCCTGGAAGCAAAGAAAAGAACAAGAACAATTGAGGAACTACACCAGCCAGAACAGCCAAAAGGCCTATCCAGGCCTAAAATCACGCTTACCATCATGCCGTGTGCAACAAGAGGGGGTCAGGCTCATTGCATTCAGATAAGCCCATTCCATTTAAATATGCTGCACATATGCATTGCTTGCATGCATGCACGTGTGTGTGGGCGTGCTGACCTGGGAGGCTTCGATGTTGGCAAACAGGTTGAGCTCCTCCTGCATGGCTTTTGCATTGCTCAGCAGGCCGATCCACTTCTGGCGCCGTTCTCCTCCCTGGGAGTGCACAGAATTCCATGAAAGCCCTTTGCATGGCAAAGTTTTCATGAGCCCCTTTGCACAGCTCTTGCAAGAAGCGTGGGGGTGCAGTAGCATGTGGCAAAAAGCATGATTTTGCATTGCATCGCATTGCTTTTTATATGCCTTTGCATCGCATCGCATTGCTTGGCATGGCAACGCATTGCGTTGCATGAAATCAATGACCGGCAGACCCTGAGGAAAACAGCAGTCAGAACATCATGGGGGTACAAAGCAGGGACTGCAAGGTCGGGTCCCTCAGCAGGCTGAGACTTAGCCTTTGACGCATTCAGACAGCTTCTACCACTTCAGTATGAACATACACATGGCAGCCAAAGATCTGCAACAGGGCTCAGGAGGACCAACAAAAATGCACAACCCTGCAAGCTACTACGGGGTCTGAACAAGGCTCTGCAAAGAAACAATATTGGGCGCTTCTCTGGCAGCAGCATCGAGGAGAGGCACCTACCTCCATGATGTCCTCAATCATCCTGTTGCGCTTCATCTTTGTGATCATCGCGCCAAACGGTAGGGAGGTGCCCGAGGGGAGTACTGTGTGTGTGTGTGTGTGTCATGATCACACATGAGTTCAATTGCCATTGATGTCCAAAAGGACACACAGACAGAGGGCAGGTGCAGCTCACTCACATATGCACCCTAAGCAAGCTCCTGGTGCACATTGCATTGGGAAGAGAAGATTGAATGAGGGTGGACTGGTGAGGTTCACTGAGAGGGTGGGAGACTGATGAGGCTCACGCTACATGATCCCACTCACCATACTCCCCAGAGAGCAGCGTCTTTCCAGACGCGAACTCATTGCTCATGAAGTTCTCAAACTCAGTCCAGCTGCAACCAGGAGGTGTGCAAAATGGGGTGAGGACAAGATCAAGCCACCTGTGAGGGGGAGCTGAAGATGGAATGAGGAAGAGCTGAAGACGGAATGAGCTATCTTCACCTTGCACTCGAAGGGGCACTGCCCCAGGTTGGGGAAGGGCAACTTTTGTTGGGACATAGCTGACATTTGATGGTATTGGCAGTGTGCAGAGTCAGTTGGTTGTCAGTCGGTAACTTGTATTTGTGGAGATTTTTTGAATCGGTCTCTCTATTAAATCCCCCATGTAAAACCCAACACTTTGGAGCTTCAGGGCAAGCTTGCAACCCTTGTAGCCTTGGACGGGCACGACCTCCCATTGGAGGCAAGCGAGTGGGTCCTCTGGGTGGTGACCCATGACACATGCAGTTTCAAGGCCAGATGCATGGGCCTGCATCATGCAGTGCACGCCCACCTGATCTCTCCGTCGCTGTTCAAGTCCATGAGCTTGATCATCTCCAGGATGGTCCTGTCATCACACGGGATGCCTGCTGCCTGCAACAAGTGGTCACATGTGCATGGGGTGCATATTACAGCTTGATCATCTCCAGGATGGTCCTGTCATCACACGGGATGCCTGCTGCCTGCAACAAGTGGTCACATGTGCATGGGGTGCATATTACAGCTTGATCATCTCCAGGATGGTCCTGTCATCACACGGGATGCCTGCTGCCTGCAACAAGTGGTCACATGCGCATGGGGTGCATATTACAGCTTGATTATCTCCAGGATGGATCTGTCATCACACGGGATGCCTGCTGCCTGCAACAAGTGGTCACATGCGCATGGGGTGCATATTACAGCTTGATCATCTCCAGGATGGATCTGTCATCACACGGGATGCCTGCTGCCTGCAACAAGTGGTCACATGCGCATGGGGTGCATATTACAGCTTGATCATCTCCAGGATGGATCTGTCATCACACGGGATGCCTGCTGCCTGCAACAAGTGGTCACATGCGCATGGGTGCATATTACAGCTTGATCATCTCCAGGATGGATCTGTCATCACACGGGATGCCTGCTGCCTGCAACAAGTGGTCACATGCGCATGGGGTGCATATTACAGCTTGATCATCTCCAGGATGGATCTGTCATCACACGGGATGCCTGCTGCCTGCAACAAGTGGTCACATGCGCATGGGTGCATATTACAGCTTGATCATCTCCAGGATGGATCTGTCATCACACGGGATGCCTGCTGCCTGCAACAAGTGGTCACATGCGCATGGGGTGCATATTACAGCTTGATCATCTCCAGGATGGATCTGTCATCGCATGGGATGCCTGCTGCCTGCAACAAGTGGTCACATACGCATGGGGTGCATGTTACATGCACTTCTGACTGAGATGCGAGCGCATGTTGTATGCACATGGGACGCCTGCTGCCTGCAACAAGTGGTTACATGCGCATGGGGTGTTACATGTGCTTGGGGTGCATGTTACATGCACTTCTGACTGAGATACGAGCGCACGTTGTATGCACATGGGACGCCTGCTTCCTGCACCATACGCACGCATGCGCATATGGAGTGCATCTTTTGTCCTCATGGGGTTACAATTGGGGCGCATAGATGTACGTCACCTTGAGAGCTGTGAGGAGCTCACTGCTGTCCAGGCTCCCACCCCCATCAGCGTCAACCAGGTCAAACCACGCGCTGATCACGCGCCTCACGTTGTCGTGCATCCTGCACCGGTGACAGAGGCATGCGCCACATGGTTTTGCACAATATGGATTAAGCCATGCACTGAGCGCGTGCCTTACATTGTCGTGCATCCTGCACCGGTGACAGAGGCATGCGCCACATGGTTTTGCACAATATGGATTTAGCCATGCGCTGATCACGCGCCTTACATTGTCGCGCATCCTGCACCGGTGACAGAGGCAAACGCCACAGACAGTTTGACCATGAACTTGAACACTGGACTCTTGGGTCCTGGAAAAAATAACTTGTCCTTGGAACTTCAACTTGGCCCAGCATCAAGTTGGGGTAGTAGATGCAAGGAGGCACTTGTGCAGCAATGGGAAGGGTGCTCTTGGAAGGAGTAACAGGGGTCATTGTAGGGGTCAAGTTGTAAAGCACTGCAGAGGGGTTTTGCATGCACATGTCATGCAGGACCTGTCAGGATACCAACCACCTCCGAACCACAGGTGATGGTTGCCTGCCTGGCAGGGATGAGCGGTCGCCATTGGTCGGCTGTGACACAAAAGGACGTGATGCAGCTCATGCAGTGGGATGATGCAGCAGGGAGGTGATGTCGGTCCAAGTGATGCAGCAGGGAGGTGGTGTCCGGTCAGGTGATGCAGCTCATGCGGTGGGATGATGCAGCAGGGAGGTGATGTCGCTGATACAGCAGGATAACTGCAGGATCGCATCATCCAACTGCATCAGCTGCATCATCCTGCTGCAAGAGGCAAACGGGTGGCATGGGCTCATGCAAGAGGGGCAGCATGCAGACAAGCAAGCCATGCCTTGCGCACAGGTACACCTTCACATCTGTGCTTTGCATGCAAATGCATAGCTGTTCATTATGCATTGCTGTTGATGACCTTCCAATCACATGCAAACAGGAGGCCTGCAGGAGTGCAAGTTCTTGCACGTCCACTTACTTAGGCGGCCGCACCAGAGCGCCATGGGACCGGAGCCAGTTCTTCAGGTAGCTTCGAGCGAGTGTTGCAATGACCTTCTCCTGCAGAAGAGGTTTGTTCCAGAGTGCTTGTTGGTCGCACAGGTTTCCATGTGACATGAAAACCATCAACAGCAGTCCTTAAGGCAGCTCCAAGCGAACGTGGCAGTGCTTTTCTCCTGCGGGAGGTTTGTTCCAGAGTGCTTGTTGGTCGCACAGGTTTCCATGTGACATGAAAACCATCAACAGCAGTCCTTAAGGCAGCTCCAAGCGAACGTGGCAGTGCTTTTCTCCTGCGGGAGGTTTGTTCCAGAGTGCTTGTTGGTCGCACAGGTTTCCATGTGACATGAAAACCATCAACAGCAGTCCTTAAGGCAGCTCCAAGCGAATGTGGCAGTGCTTTCCTCCTGCAGGAGGTTTGTTCCAGAGTGCTTGTTGGTCACACAGGTTTCCATGTGACATGAAAACCATCAACAGCAGTCCTTGAGGCAGCTCCAAGCGAATGTGGCAGTGCTTTTCTCCTGCAGGAGGTCTGTTCTGGAGTGCTTGTTGGTCACACACGTTTCCATGTGATGTGAAGATCATAACAGCATGCTGGTGTGTCTTGAATGAGTTCTGTTGTGTTGGAAGTGTGTGTGTCATGCCCTGCTTGATTCCATGGCACTTTGACATCCCTTGAACGAGTTGCATTACAAGGGAGGTGTGACTGGTATGCTCTGTTCCATACCATTGGCACTTTTTTTCGACCCCAAGCGGTCGCAATCAGCAATACGATGGGCCATGGCATGCTCATTTGGCACCCTCAGACGCATGTACATCCCGGGAAACGAGCTGTCCTTGCTGTCCAGCACGCAGAAGGATGCAATGCATGCCCTCTGTCAAGGAAGTATGTGGGTATGTGTGTTTACATGCGTGCGTGAATGTGTTTGCGGGCAAGCATGTGTTGTGTTAGTGTGCGTGTGTGTATGTGTGAGTGTGCGTGTGTGCACGTGTGCATGCACGTGCGCCCGCGCGGCGCGTCTGTGCACATGTGAGCACATATGAATGCCCTTCAGTTGAGCAGCTATGCTGACCTTTCATGCTCCCTCTGGTGGACAGCAAAGACTGAGTAATCACCACGCACTCTGTCTTGCTTGGAGATTTCTCGTTTGAGGGGGTTGAATGATTGCCCTCCCAATGTTGCCCTCCTCCGTGCTGCTTCTGCCCGCGCTCTCTCCTTCGCTGCTGTCCATTCGTCCCCTGATGGCCTGGCCCCTAACTCTTCTGATACTATCAGAGGTCTGGAGCTGGGTGCACTGGGTCCGTTGGCGGGGTTCAGGTGAGATGGGGCTTGTGGGTGGCTGCTGCTGCCAAGATTCCTAGCAAGCAAGGCAGGGCTGCTCGTCCTAGTTGTCAGGTCTGGTTGCACACACAGGTGGAGATGGCAAGGGTGTTAGCATGGGTAAGTGTTTCATGTTTTTTCATTGGGCGAGTACATCGCTTCTACATCGCTTCCTTTTTCTTACACGTGTGTGTATGTGTGTGTGTGTGTTTGCATTTGCGAGTATGTGTGTATGTGTGCATGTATGTGCGTGTGCATGTGTGTGCGTGTGTGTATGAGTGTGTGCGTGTGTGTTGCGTGTGTGCGCGAGTGTTCGTGCGCGTGTGTGTATGTGTGTGTGTGTGCGCGTATGTGTGCGTGCGTGTGTGCGTATGCATTTGTGTGTGCATATGTGTGCGCGCGTGTGTGTATGCATGTGTGTGTGCATGTGTGTATGTGTGTGTGTGCATGTCACGCATGTGTGTGTACATTTTGCGTCTGTGTGTACATGTGTGTATGTGTGTGTGTGCGTGTGTGTGTGTGTGTGTGTGTGTGTGTGTGTGTGTGTGTGTGTGTGTGTGCACGCGCACGTGATCTCTGGGCAATCCTGGCGCTTAGAGACCGCGGGGTGCGCTCAATGTATGCATCAGGCTGGATGCAGAGAGTCCATGTGCTCTTGCTGGTGCAGGTGACAGGGACGTTTTCAGGGCGGTGCAGTGAGGCCCAGGAAGACATGCAAATGCGTCATGTCAAACACTGGTGCCCTTTTTGCGCGAACCTACATTTTCGTCAAGTTACTGACCCCTATATAAATATAAGGCACAGATTGACAATCAAGTTCTCCAGAGTCTCTGCCTTGGCAAGCAGGCATCTGCATCTGCAACAAGTTTGGCATCTCAGCTCACCCACCACCAGAGTTATCCGCTTCCTGGCTTGCCCCTCCCTTTGTGTAGCCGTCCTCTCCTTCCATAAGCAAGCTGGCCCTTCTTCGGGGCTTTTGTTGGGGTGGTCGGGGAGTGAGGGGCTGCAGGGACCAAGCCTTGGAGCCATTCAGCGCTAACTTGCCCAGGGGAAGTGGGCCCGAGTGGGTGGGCAGTGCGTGTCTACTATTGTTGCTGAGCTTAGGCAAGCTTGACATGTGTGGACGTGACTCATTATTGTAGGTGAACGAGCTCGCAGCCCTGCTGATGGGCTCGTCCTCGCTCATTATCTTTTGGTGCCTCGCTTACACATTTCCTCGATGAAGTCAAATAGATTTCAGTGTTTCCATTCAATTTATTTGTCAGATGTGCACATAAACCAATGTAAGCACAATCCAGGTCAACTGTGAAATAGGTATTTTTTATTTTCAACCAGTTAATGCTGTGAGCTGCATGCCCCCATCTAAATAGCCAGGGCCAACGAGGACTCTGCATTGAGAAAAGGGAGGCAGTGAGGGCCAGCCATGAAGTTTGAAATCAAGGTAAGGACATGCAACATGCATTACTATATGCAGGATGTGTGTACCCCTTGGAGGAACTCCTTGGCGCTGTTGTACTAGATGTTCATTCCTGCGTCTCATGCTAAAACCTTCCCTGCGCGCTATGTGTCTTCATCCCTGCAGCGCCAGCTCCTGCAGAGGACTGACCGTGTTAAAGGTGTAGAGATTCACCCATCTGAGCCATGGTGAGTAGCTGCGATGCAGATGTGCTCGCGCACGTGTTGTGCAAGCGCATGCCTGTTGCTCATCAGTTTGGTCCCACCTCTTCCTGTACACAGGCTCATGGCAAACTTGTACAATGGGAATGTGCTGATTTACAACTACACGGATACGGTGAGTTTTAGTCTATTCATGGAATGGAGGGGTGGGTGCAATCAAAGTTAGTGCCAAACAGCTGGGAGTACTCGCTTTCCCGATGAATGACACGTCCCTCCACCCATCCATAAACATTGGATGCAGACGCTTGTGAAGTCATTCGAGGTGACCGAGCAGCCGGTGCGGGCAGCCAAGTTTGTAGCGCGCAAGCAGTGGGTCGTTACGGGCTCGGACGACATGCTCATCCGCGTGTACAATTACAACACCATGGACAAGGTCAAGGTGTTTGAGGCCCACACCGACTACATCAGGTGAGCCGAATAAACGCTCGTGTCAGGGCGTAAGCGCACGAGCACACACACACACACACACACACACACACACACACACACACACACACACTCACACACACATACACACACATAGAAACACACACATGTACACGTACATGTGCTCGCTCTTGCCCGCGCGCGCACGCGCACGCACACACACACACACACACACACACACACACACACACACACACACATACACACACCTAAGAGACAAAGAGTACTAGGTGCTTTGCCAGTACCCTGCTCATGCCTCACACTATCTGATGAGACTGTTTGCTCCAATCGACCTGGCCTGAAAGCATTTTTGGCTGGCAAAAATTTTCTAAAAGCCTCTTAGCTTTCATCCGCATCCATTTGAATCATAGTGCTTAAAGAGGTGAAACGTACCTCATGGCTAGAAAGCTTGCATCATGTTTTGCTTGCTATGACTCTTTGCATATGCATCTGAATTCAAAGCCAATTCGTGCTCATGCTTCAAGGTGCGCTGACTTCTGCCACAGTGTTCACCATGTACACGTGCGTGTGTGGAGACTTACATGGACTTTCAAAAATATCATTTTCTTGCTCACAGGGTCTGGAATGTGACATGTGTGTACTTGTTTCATAGCCCAATTCCATGCTCTATTTGTTTCGCCTTACATCCTCTCATACCTTGTCTCTTCTGTCTCTTCCCACCTCCCCTCAGGTGCATCGCCCTGCACCCCACCCTGCCTACCGCCCTCCCCTCCTCTAACCCCTGACATGTTCTTATTTTCTTGCCTTGTCTGTCTCTTCTAACCTCTCCTTGGGTGTATTGCTGTGCACACCACCTTGCCTGCCTTCTTCACCCGCTGCGTCTCATTACAAACCTTCTCATACTGCCTCATCTGTCTCTTCCACTCCCCCCCAGGTGCATCGCCGTGCACCCCACGCTGCCTGCCTTCCTCACTTCCTCTGATGACACCCTCATCAAGCTGTGGGACTGGGACAAGGGCTTCGCGTGTGTGCAGCAGTTCGAGGGCCACTCCCACTTTGTCATGCAAGTGAGTGTAGCTGGGACAAGGGCTCCCATAATGTTGTGTAGGTATGTGTACGCTTTGCCTGCGTGCAGCAGCTCAAGGGCCACTTTGTAATGCAGGTGAGTGTGACTGAGACAATCTCCCTCCCACTCATTTGTCTCTGAAAAGCTCTTGCAAACTCCTGGCCGGTGGGGGGGGGGGGAGTGGTCACCAAAAGGAGCTGGCACTGAGGGTCACCATGGGAGCTGTCAATGGTGTCCGCCAAAGGAGCTGTCATTGACGCCTAGGATACCCACTTAGGTGCAGCAAAAACACAGTTGTTGGGCACCTTTCGATCACCTGGCTGTTTTCCCTTGTGAAAGGAGCCAGTTTGGGGCTCGTTCCCCTTCAAA
>OU611758.1:5247841-5310341 GCA_914767535.2 Dunaliella primolecta | reverse complement strand
TCCAATGTACAATGTGTTCTCTTCCAGCCTGAAGGTCAAACCTTCGAAATCCCCTGAAGTGAACCTTTGCTCTCAGACATCTATGTCCATTTACATGTAGCTCTGCTTGCATGTGTTCACACACACACACACACACACACACACACACACACACACACACAGGGTCTTGAGTTTGTGTGGAGCAACGACAGCAACGAATACGCCATCCGTGAGAGCCCCACGAAGGTCAAATTGTACAAGAACTTCCAGGTGTGTTGCGGCTGTGTGCAATGATGGCCAGGGCCTTGTATGCAATTAGAATATGTGTCTAAAACTCATCTGGAATTGCTGAAAGGTCATACTTTGGGCAACCAACTACCCTTCTGCGTGGGCCACTCATGCTATGACACAGATACACACACAATTTCACATTGTTTGCTTTTGTGTCACAGGAGAAGACCACCCTGAAGCTGGACTTCAATGCAGAGGGCATCTTCGGGGGCTCCTTGGTGGGCGTGAAGTCTGGAGAGTACATCGTCTTCTATGACTGGGAGGTGCGTGCTGCTTCGTATTTATGGATGCGTAGCATGGTACTGGTGGTTTGCATGCAGGGGTGAAGTCTGCAATGTACATTGCCTTCTACAACTGGGAGGTGGGTGCTGCTGCAAGCAACTGGATGCATGGTTAGGTAACCCCTCGTTTAAATGCACAACCTCCTGTAGGTCCCCTTCCAAAGCTCCATTTTTTCACTTCAGTCAGTATACAGGTACTTCCGTCTTAGCTGAGGTGCACTTAGGCAGGGGCCTGGAAAGCAGCTCGGTATCACATGACTGATGAATGGCTTTACCACACGGGTGCAGCCAGAACCACGAGTGTTATGCATTAGAAGCACGCGCATTCAGAAACATGCGTGTTGCGCATTGAAGGCAGCTGAGGAGCACATGAGAACAGTTTCATCACGTGTGTTCTGCAGTCAGAACCTCGTGCGAATGTCCTGCAGTCAAAACCACGCGTGTTGCGTGTTGAAGGCAGCTGAAGAGCACATGAGAACAGCTTCATCACGTGTATTCTGCAGTCAGAACCTCGTGCGAATGTCCTGCAGTCAACACCATGTGTTGCGCATTGAAGGCAGCTGAAGAGCACATTAGAACAGCTTCATCATGTGTGTTCTGCAGTCAAAACCACGCGTGTCCCGCATTGAATGCGGCTGAGGAGCACAATCACATGGGGTCAGATCCGCATTGCATAATGAGTGCAGTCTGATCCGCGCAGCGTAGGTGTTATGCCTTCAGGGCGACTTGGTGCAGGCATATGCACACACACGCACACACACACACACACACACACACACACTCACACACACACACATGCGCATGCGCATGCGCGCGTGCACACACGCTCACACACACACGCATGCACGCGCACACACACACACACACACACATTTCATGCAGCTGGTTTGATGCAGTGCTGGGATGCTGTGGTGCGCAGTGTTTACATGCAAGGTGCTTTGTGCATGTGCACGCACAGTCTCACGCAGGGTGATGGTGGGGTTGCGTCACCCGCTCAGGCACTACGTGTGGGTGCAAAGCTCACGTTTCTTACAGGCCATGGCATTTTCACTCAGGGCAACCCAGTGCGCCGCATGGATGCTGTGGTGCACCGCACGTACATGCGCGCCGTCTTTTTCATGCGCACACTCAGTTTCACGCACGGTGATGATTGGAATCGCCAGGTGGTGTGGATGCACAGTGTACGCATGTTTGTATGCCATGACTATTTCATGCAGGGCAACTTGGTGCGCCGCGTTGATGCCGTGGTGCGCGGCGTGTACTGGTCAGAGGGGGGCTCCCAAGTGGCAGTGGTGTCGGATGACTCCTTCTACCTGCTGCAGTACAACGCGGACGTGGTGGATGCAGCCCTGGCTGGTGTGTGCATGTGTGTGTGCGCGTGTGTTGTGCGTGCTTGCGTGCGTGCATGTGTGCTGTTCAAGTTGGATGTGGTGGATGCAGCCCTGGCTGGTGCGAGTTTGCGCGTCCGTGTGTGTGTGTGTGTGCGCGCGTGAACGTGTGTGTGTGCGTGGTGTGTGCATGCACTCATGTGCATGTTATTAATTTTAAGCCTTGTCACCCTACAAATACCACTTCTGTCCCCTCCTGCACCTGCAGCTGGTGACTGTGACTTACATGTGTTGAGGTCAGCAGAAACTAAAAAAAATCCAAATCTTTTGGAGTCAGCAGTTCTTTTCAAGCACGCTCAGACTCGATTGATGCTCAGACTTAACATGCAGCCATCCCCTGCCATTTTGCACAATTGTCTGCAGCTGGTGGCTTTGCCACACCTGTAGGCATTGACTGCTGTCTGCAATTCTTTATATGTGCCCTCAGTCTCAAAACGCGCCCTGCCCCTTTCCTTGCACGCATATGTGTGCAGCTAGTTGCTCTACCGACCCCGATGACATTGATGACGCGCTCAAGCTCATTGCAGAGGTCAATACTGCATTTGTTGCTCCCCACCCCTCCCTTTTCACAAATGTCTGCAGCTGGTGCCTCTGCCCACTCTGATGGCATTGACCATGCGCTTGAGTCCTTTGCAGATGTTAGTGCTGTGTCTGTCGTGTCTCACTCCTTTCCTCTCATGTACGCGTCTGCAGCTGGTGGCTCTGCCGACCCTGATGGCATTGACGATGCGTTTGAGCTCGTAGCAGAGGTCAACGAGCGCGTGAAGACTGGCGTGTGGGTGGGCGACTGCTTCATCTACAACACTGCATCCTGGCGCCTCAACTACTGCGTGGGGGGAGAGGTGTGTGTGCCCTGCCAGCATGTGGATTTTAGTGTGGTCTGTGTGATTGGGGGTCAACACGCGTGTGAGTCAAGAGGGGGGTGCTTCATCTACAACACTGCGTGTTGGCGCTTCAACTTCTGCATGGGAGGAGGGGTGTTTGTGCCCCCTCTCAGCATGTGGTATTCAAAAGCGCACGTTAACCCAACGGCACTAAAGGCCATAACTCCCCTCTGCATGTGCCTTACTCAATGCTGCCTGGTGCAGCAGGGGCTCCATGGTTGTCGTTATCATTGTTGTCCTTGTGTGGGAACCCGACTGACATCAAGGGCCCCATGGTTGTCCTTGTGGGAACCCGGATGGCAGCAGGGGGCCCCCGTGCTGTCATTGGGTGGGAAGCCAGACTTTGGGAAAACATCTCCCCACCCCCAAGTTCCCGCCCGATGAAAGCAAAAGCAAGCCCTTGCTGTCATCCTAGCTCCCACCCGATGAAAGCAAAAGTAAGCCCCTGCTGTCATCCTAGCTCCCACCTGATGAAAGCAAAAGCAAGCCCTTGCTGTCATCCTAGCTCCCACCCGATGAAAGCAAAAGCAAGCCCTTGCTGCTGACATCCTGTGTCCCAACACAAGGACAACCACGCACCTTGTATTCTGTGGGCGGCAATGCTGTGTGGTATAGCATATGTGACAAGCTGCGAGGTTGCGAGCTGCGAGGTCGCGCTTGCAAGCTTGTAGGTTGCGCTGCGAGGTTGTGACGGGTTGCGAGATTGCATGGGACAGGCTGCAAGTTGCGGGGGGTCCCTGTGGCATCAGGCAACCTCAGAGCAGAGTAGTTTTTTTTTGTGGCTCTTCGCCTCTGCTGGCCAATCCGCTTTAGAACCCATGTGAGGTCCTGCGCGCTTGTGGCGCGTGCGTACCTGGATTGAAAGCAGGGCTTGACTGTAGGGTTGGCCGATCCCGTACGAATGCGCCGCGCAAGTACATGTCAGCTTTCTGGCGGGGAAGATACTATATCCACGGCGTACACATGTGTGGCATTGGCCAACCCTGCTGAACAGTGGTCCCGAAGAGGATATGGGACCAAGCGCACTCCATGGGACCAACCTTGCTTTGTGATATGCCTGCCATGTGATCATGGCATGAGGGAGGTGTGCTGTTGGGACACTTGGCAGATGGAGGTGGTGCGTGCGTCTGGTGCACCCACCATTTCGAGTGGGACGCCCCTCTTGTGCTCACTTGCGCTCTAGCCCCTCTGTCTGGGCTGCCAACTGGGAACCCATTTGGCAGCTAATCTGTGTCGTGCCTCTCCTTCGCTGCCCCCACCTCATCTCCTGGCTCTCTTGCTGGTGCCCCTGCCTCTTTTGATCGCTCCTCTGCTTAACGTGAAATGGCCACCGTGGCCGCCTAGAAGTACCCCTGTTGGGCTAGTTGAGTCATCCAGTCGCATGTTTGTGCTCCTTTGCTGACAAACGGGCGGCTGCTGGTACCACTCGGACCGCCCGGTGCACCTGCTGGGATGATTTGGAATTCACTTGCATGTTGCTTGTGCTCTCTTGCCAACTGGCAGGTGGCCACGGAATACCTCTTGGACCGTCCGGTGCACCTGCTGGGATGATTCAGGATTTGCATGTTGCTTGTGCCCTCTTGCCAACTGGCAGGTGGCCACGGTGTACCTCTCAGACCCCCCGGTGCACCTGCTGGGATGCCTTTGAAATTCATTTGTGTACTGTCTGCGCTCCCCTGCTGACCGGCAGGTGACCACCATGTACCACTTAGACCGCCCGATGTACTTGTTGGGCTACCTGGCCTCCCTCAACCGTGTGTTCCTTGTTGACAAGTAGGTCGACAGTCTGCACCCCCTACCTATTAAAGGCCTACATAGTTTAGCAGGATTCATGCTTGGGAGGAGGCCTGAATGGCTCAGCAACGTGGTGTGTGAGGGGTGGAGGCCTGCCTGCTTCAAAAATCATGTGTGGAGGGAGGCCTACGCGGTACAGGATTGATGTATGAGAAGAGACTTGGTCAGGGACACGGTGTGTGGGTGGTGGGGGCCTGCCTGGTTCAGGATTCTTGTTTCAGAGGAGGCCTGCTTTGGTTTAGGAACCATGCCTAAGAAAGAGGCTGCCCTGGTTCAGGATTCTTGTTTCAGAGGAGGCCTGCTTTGTTTCAGGATGCTTGTATGAGAGGAGGCCTGCTTGGTCCAGGAGGTAGTGTGTGAGTGCTGAAAGCCTGCTGCGGGGGGCAGCCGCCACGTGATTCCTGCGTGGCAGAAGCAGGCTGCTTGGAAACGCGACTTGCTGAGGGCTTCTGTAATCTTATTCGCTTACCATTTTGACCAAGGCCATTTACAACAATTGTCTCCTCTTGGCGCATGGCATATGATGACACCCTCAGTGGTCAGCCTGGCCTCACAGCTTGCAGCACCACACAAAAGCAGGTCGCTTCCTTTCAAGCTGCACCAGGGTCGAGAAGCAGAACTTCCTTGAGGGCGCCTTGCTTGACGCCCACCCGCCTGCAACAAAGTACACACATCTGCAACGTTTGAGAGCGGCTTGTTTGACGCCCACCCACCTGCACCAATGTGCATGCATCTGCAACTTTAGCTCTCACAAGGCTCCAGCATCTTGATTCACAACCTGCTGCTGCTTCCACCAATGTGGCACCTACACAAATGCGTGAAAACCACGCAGGGACTTTGGCATCGTCAGCTACACCCTGCTGCTGTCCATGGTGGAGTTCAAGACGCTGTGCATGCGGGGCGAGATTGGCACGGCACTGACGCTGCTGCCGCAGCTGCCTAAAGACCAGGTAGGGGTGTTGGGGAAGGGCACAGTGACAAATGAAACAGAAGAGGGAAGGGTAGGAAAAAAGGAGAAAATCAGGAGGAAAGAAGAAAATGGAGCTGAAGTCTGTTTTGGACGCACATGCGTGGTAAGGCCAACACTTACGCTGCTGCCGGAGCTACCTAGATGCCTGGTAGGGGTGTAGGAAAAAAAGCACAGCAAAGAAAATTAACTGCAAAGTCTACCCTGCATGTTCATGTGTGGTAAGGCCGGCATTTCATGCTGCTGCCCCAGCTGCCGAGAGGCCCGGCAGGGGCATGAATATATGTAAAAAGGAGGACTAAAATAAACGGTTCCTGGATGTTCATACGTGGTGAGGGTTATCAATGTCCACTTGTGGCAAGATTGGGACTGCATGCTCTCCTGCTGCAGCTGGCTAAGCAACACACAGCAGTGCAGAAGAGCAACATCGGTATTGCGCGGCAAAGACAACAAATCACCGTGCTCCTGTGTTGATGACACCCTATTGGGTTGCCTGTGTGGTAGGCCTCTGCGCCCGCATAGTGCGGTGAGCCCCTACACTGTGTACCTCTGTCTGAACTGTGCATCCTCAACAGAGTGCGAACTTGTACTGTGCAGCGTGCACCTACACTGTGCACCTGCTCGCCTACATTGAGTGAAAACCCGCAGCAACTGTGCAGAGCGCACCCACACTGTGTACCTGAGCTGTGCACCCACAGCAAGCGCACACCTTTTGACTGTGCAGTTGAACAATGTGGCCCGCTTCCTGGAGTCCAAGGGCTTTGTGCAGGAGGCGCTCAGTGTTGCCACAGACCCTGAGTACAGGTTCGTAAGGGGGTGGGCGTAGGTTGAGCATGTGTGCGCATTCAGGTGCACCCATACCTGCATGTAAGTCTTTTCGCGGGCCTTTGTGTGTTTGGGTTGCCAATTCCATATTACTTAAAATATTGTACGGCATATATGTTTACAGACCTTTAAGTGTTGAATCTAGGCCAAACGCGGTGTAGTTACATGGGAATGGCCATCCCTGTGTTTCTGCCTCCATGCTCTCCATGCGTTGGAGTGGGTGCATGGAAGTGTGGGTTCCTCCATTTGCGAGTATGGGCGCAAGTGTGTGTGTATAAAGACTTGAGCACCCCACACCTCTGCGCACTTCATTCGATACTCGCATGCCTCTGCATACAGTTGCGTGCCCTTCTGCACACACACACACACACACACACACACACACACACACACACACACACACACACACACATGCAATCGCATGCCCCTCGCTGGCCCATGCCTGACCCTGAATGGCATACATGCACAATGTTTAGCACTGGGTCTACACCATAATTGGAAATGAAGTGAATATGTGAAAGTGGCAGCTCCTACAAATGCAGGGCCCCCAGCTGACTTATACCTGTCCCTTCTGTTTGCTTGCCTACCTTTCCCCCCCTCTCCAGGTTTGACCTAGCAATCCAGCTGGGCGACTTACAATCCGCGGGCAGCATTGCAGTGGAGTTGGACTCGGAGCCCAAGTGGCGACAGCTGGTGCGTGCGTGTGTGTGTGTGCGCGCGCGATCTTGCACGTTTTGCGTGCAAAAGTGCATGTGTTCATGTGCAACAACGCTTTGGGCACAGGCTGGAGGGAGGTCAGAGCATGCGCATGCTCCCTCCATTCTGTGTGGTTGTGCCTCTGTTGCTTGCTCAATCACAACTGTGATGTGCTCCTCTCCCTCTGCCCACAAGCGCCCTCCATTTTCTATTGTGCATGCGCGCTTGTTAACAGTTTACAGTGTCTGTTTGATTCTTGTTGCGCACATGGTGCGTGCTCATGGGGTGAGCCGGCCACGACCCATTCGTGCGCAGTCCCTTGCTTACCAACCACAATATCCACTGAAGTTGTGCTGCATGCATGCATGTATGCATGCATGCTGTGTCCTGGCAGGGTGAGCTGGCCGTGCTCAACGTATGCCCCTGTTCTTTTGCAGTATCCACTGAACAGGGTCGTGCTGCACGGTTGCTGTGTGCTCGCACGGCGAGCTGGCCAGTGCTGACGTGTGTGGTTGCTTGCTTGTTTGCAGTGTCCTCCTAAAGTGAGTTGCGTTGCATGCATGCTGTGTGGTCATAGGGCGAGCTGTCCACATTGCTGACGTGCGTGGATGCAGTTCCATTTTAGTTCATCCATGTTGCATGCATATTGTGTGGTCATAGGGCGAGCTGTCCACATTGCTGACGTGCGTGGATGCAGTTCCATTTTAGTTCATCCATGTTGCATGCATATTGTGTGGTCATAGGGCGAGCTGTCCACATTGCTGACGTGCGTGGATGCAGTTCCATTTTAGTTCATCCATGTTGCATGCATATTGTGTGGTCATAGGGCGAGGTGTCCACATTGCTGACGTGCGTGGATGCAGTTCCATTTTAGTTCATCCATGTTGCATGCATATTGTGTGGTCATAGGGCGAGGTGTCCACATTGCTGACGTGCGTGGATGCAGTTCCATTTTAGTTCATCCATGTTGCATGCATATTGTGTGGTCATAGGGCGAGGTGTCCACATTGCTGACGTGCGTGGATGCAGTTCCATTTTAGTTCATCCATGTTGCATGCATATTGTGTGGTCATAGGGCGAGGTGTCCACATTGCTGACGTGCGTGGATGCAGTTCCATTTTAGTTCATCCATGTTGCATGCATATTGTGTGGTCATAGGGCGAGGTGTCCACATTGCTGACGTGCGTGGATGCAGTTCCATTTTAGTTCATCCATGTTGCATGCATATTGTGTGGTCATAGGGCGAGGTGTCCACATTGCTGACGTGCGTGGATGCAGTTCCATTTTAGTTCATCCATGTTGCATGCATATTGTGTGGTCATAGGGCGAGGTGTCCACATTGCTGACGTGCGTGGATGCAGTTCCATTTTAGTTCATCCATGTTGCATGCATATTGTGTGGTCATAGGGCGAGGTGTCCACATTGCTGACGTGCGTGGATGCAGTTCCATTTTAGTTCATCCATGTTGCATGCATATTGTGTGGTCATAGGGCGAGGTGTCCACATTGCTGACGTGCGTGGATGCAGTTCCATTTTAGTTCATCCATGTTGCATGCATATTGTGTGGTCATAGGGCGAGCTGTCCACATTGCTGACGTGCGTGGATGCAGTTCCATTTTAGTTCATCCATGTTGCATGCATATTGTGTGGTCATAGGGCGAGGTGTCCACATTGCTGACGTGCGTGGATGCAGTTCCATTTTAGTTCATCCATGTTGCATGCATATTGTGTGGTCATAGGGCGAGGTGTCCACATTGCTGACGTGCGTGGATGCAGTTCCATTTTAGTTCATCCATGTTGCATGCATATTGTGTGGTCATAGGGCGAGGTGTCCACATTGCTGACGTGCGTGGATGCAGTTCCATTTTAGTTCATCCATGTTGCATGCATATTGTGTGGTCATAGGGCGAGGTGTCCACATTGCTGACGTGCGTGGATGCAGTTCCATTTTAGTTCATCCATGTTGCATGCATATTGTGTGGTCATAGGGCGAGGTGTCCACATTGCTGACGTGCGTGGATGCAGTTCCATTTTAGTTCATCCATGTTGCATGCATATTGTGTGGTCATAGGGCGAGGTGTCCACATTGCTGACGTGCGTGGATGCAGTTCCATTTTAGTTCATCCATGTTGCATGCATATTGTGTGGTCATAGGGCGAGGTGTCCACATTGCTGACGTGCGTGGATGCAGTTCCATTTTAGTTCATCCATGTTGCATGCATATTGTGTGGTCATAGGGCGAGGTGTCCACATTGCTGACGTGCGTGGATGCAGTTCCATTTTAGTTCATCCATGTTGCATGCATATTGTGTGGTCATAGGGCGAGGTGTCCACATTGCTGACGTGCGTGGATGCAGTTCCATTTTAGTTCATCCATGTTGCATGCATATTGTGTGGTCATAGGGCGAGGTGTCCACATTGCTGACGTGCGTGGATGCAGTTCCATTTTAGTTCATCCATGTTGCATGCATATTGTGTGGTCATAGGGCGAGGTGTCCACATTGCTGACGTGCGTGGATGCAGTTCCATTTTAGTTCATCCATGTTGCATGCATATTGTGTGGTCATAGGGCGAGGTGTCCACATTGCTGACGTGCGTGGATGCAGTTCCATTTTAGTTCATCCATGTTGCATGCATATTGTGTGGTCATAGGGCGAGGTGTCCACATTGCTGACGTGCGTGGATGCAGTTCCATTTTAGTTCATCCATGTTGCATGCATATTGTGTGGTCATAGGGCGAGGTGTCCACATTGCTGACGTGCGTGGATGCAGTTCCATTTTAGTTCATCCATGTTGCATGCATATTGTGTGGTCATAGGGCGAGGTGTCCACATTGCTGACGTGCGTGGATGCAGTTCCATTTTAGTTCATCCATGTTGCATGCATATTGTGTGGTCATAGGGCGAGGTGTCCACATTGCTGACGTGCGTGGATGCAGTTCCATTTTAGTTCATCCATGTTGCATGCATGCTGTGCGGTCGTAGGGCGAGCTGGCGATGACGGGGGGCCATTTAGGGATGGCGCAGCAATGCTTGATCAAGGCCAAAGACTACAGCGGTTTACTCCTCATGCGCAGGTAAGGGTTGTAAGACTTGAGGTCAGGCTTTAGAATCAGGCATAAGGCCGAGGACCACAGCAGCCTCCTTTTCGTACGCAGATTAGGGTTTAGTCAGGCTAATGTCCAAGGACCACAGCAACCTGCTCCTTATACGCAGGTTAGGTTTCAGGATCAGGCTTAGGGCCAAGGGCCACAGTAGCTTTCTCTTCAAACGCAGCAGAGGGTTTCAGTAAAGGGGTTGGGGAAAGGGTTGGGGTCTAGGTTAGGGCTGGTGCCAAGGAGCGCAGCAGCCTGCTCCTCTTGTTTAGGAGGTGCATACATGCAGGCTGCATGACACTCGGTAGTACAGATTGATGCAGGGTCTACCTCGCATTGGCTTAGGTGTTGGCAGCGGATGGGTGCAGGTATGTGTAGGGTTGGCCAATTCTATACTCGTCTGTGTACCTATGTGCAGTGTTACAGCCGACAGCAAGGGCTTGGAGGGCTCGGCTGCAGAGGCGTGTGAGGCTGTCCAGTTTTCTTGTCTCTTGCGAGCGCTTGCACATCGACCTTGCCCACGTGCGCTTGTCTGTGTGCTTGTGTGCAGTGTGACGGGCGACCGCAAGGGCCTGGAGGGCTTGGCTGCAGAGGCGCGTGAGGCTGGCAAGCACAATGTCGCGTTTGTGGGGCTGTTCCTGCTGGGCCGCATGCAGGAGTGTGTGGAGCTGCTGGTGGAGGCGGGCAGGTGAGGACCGGCGCACGCCGCCCTGTGGTTGTTAATAAGTGTTGTTAGCTGTTGTTCTTCATGGGGCCGAGTTGCATTTGCGAGGCTGCCTCTCTGCTGGGCTGCAGGCAGGAGAGTGTGTGGTGCTGCTGGCGTAAGCGGGGGCAGGTGAGGATTGGGTTCAACCGCACCTGTGCAAAGCATCTGTGGGGTCTCTCTACAGGTCATTGGCTTTGTGCAGAAGTGTGTGTGGTGCTGCTGGTGAGGGCTGGGGGGCTCAGTCTTGTCATGGTTATTATGCTGCGCTGAATGTGTTTGTGGGGCTCTTTCTGCTGGGCTGCATGTAAGAGTGTGTGGCGCTGCTGGTGGAGGTGGTGAGGATCAAGGACTCATTCCTGTTGCTGTTGTTGCTATTTCTGCCTACTTGCCATAGTACAAAGCCCAGCTGCATGTATGGGCCTGTTGTTGCTGTCTCTGCTGGGCTGTTCCTGCAAGGCCGCCTGAAAGAGCACTTCAGTTGCTGATGGAGGCAGGCAGTGAGGTTTCCAAGGGTTTCAGTCTTGCTGGTGCTGGTGATGTTGTTGGTGTTAGCGCTGGCGTCATATTTATCACCATTGATGTTGTTTGCTGGATCCAGCCCAGGTATGTGTGTGTGTATGTGTGTGTGCGCGCGCACGTGCGCGTGCACTCGCACACAGGGGGGAGGATGCAATTTGGCGAAGGGGCCACCTTCTGCTTTGCAGATGTGTGAGCAAGTATGAAGTGTGCGCTTCATGCGTTTGCTCGTGTGCAGTCCTTGGCTGCATACAGGGTTGTGTGTGTGGCATGGAGCTGTCGGTGAAGGCTTGCAAGTGAGGTTGGTGGGGAGCTTCGATGTCTGTGCGTTAACTCGCATGCTTTGACATGAACTTGAGCTAGGTCGTTATTCGCAGGAGGACATGACTGTGCGCCTCCTGTGTGACAGTTTGTAGGTGCATTTTGCTTTGTGAGTGCACTTCTCGAGCTTGTTCGTTGCCTACAGCAGCTCGTGACTGTGCACCTGCTCTGTAGCTGTTGTGTGACAGTCTCACTGTGCAACGCAATAGAGTGCAATAGAGTGCATTGGGCCATAGGTCATTGGGTGTCACGGGCCAATGGAACTGAGGACTGAGTCTGTGTGCCCGCGGTGTGACGGTTTTTTAGTGCAACGTCCGACCCACTCAAGCCTGGTTCGTATGCAGGTGACTGTGCACTGTGCTGTGTGCCTGCTCCGTTTGTGACGGTCTTCCATTACAACGCTTGCGCAAGAAAGTGCACCTGAGCTGTAGGTCTTCGGGTGCTGCAGGCCATGAAATGGGGGACAAAGTGTGTGCGCCTGTGTGTTGATCTGGGCGAATGGGTGTCAAGGGACTCCAGAGCTCAAGAAGGGCTTGCTTGTCTGCTGTTGACCAAGCTGGTGGTTCCCTGCCAGAGCCCCGGTTTCGCAACACCGCGAACAAGTGGACCGACCCGCTGCATTATGAGCCGCGGCCAAGTCCTGATTTGGCTGTGCGTCGTAGCATAGCAGCTGATGGGCCCGATGCTCCCTGTCACGGTCGCATGTCAATACCGACCCCTGCATTTGGCTGTGCGTCGTAGCATAGCAGCTGATGGGCCCGATGCTCCCTGTCATGGCTGCATGTCAATACCGACCCCTGCATTTGGCTGTGCATCGTAGCATAGCAGCTGATGGGCCCGATGCTCCCTGTCACGGCTGCATGTCAATACCGACCCCTGCATTTGGCTGCGCGCTGCAGCATACCTAGCCCGATGCAGGGATTGGTTGGTCAGGTTGGTTCCAAAAAGCGAGTGGGCCACACCTGCCAAAAGCATTGCTAGTCCTGATACTTGTCAGGGGTGGGTAAGGGCCTGTGAGGGGGCCACCCCTCTGGGGCGTGCGTACACAGAACCTTTGTGGGTGCGGCTGTGGGTTAGGTTCACACACACACACACACACACACACACACACACACACACACACACACACACACACACACAGACACACTGACATGCACACGTGCACACCTACAGGTTGCCAGAGGCAGCATTCTTCAGCCGCACCTACGCGCCCTCCCTCATGCCTAATGTGGTCTCCTCTTGGAAGGCCGACCTGGCCAAGCAGAACCCCAAGGCAGCCGAGTCCTTGGCAGACCCTGCAGAGTACCCCAACCTGTTCCCCAACTTGCATGTGAGTGGTGTCGCCCCGCCTGTTTGCAGGTGGTACCTTTGCACCTCCATGTTGTTTTCCCTCACCTGCTTGTGAATGGCGTCCTCAAACCTGTGTGTGCATGCGGGCGCCCTTCGCTTCCTGGATGGTTTGTCCAGGGTTTGGCTTGATTCTTTGGTTGGGACACACAAAAGATGCCCCTGACATCAGAGGATCTCTTGAGCCCTTGAAGGGTATGATCGTTTGTTTGGGGCCCACAAGGATGCATGTTTGTGAGGATGCCCCTGGCATCAGGAGCTCTGGAAGGATGACCTTTTGGGGGGGTCCACAAGGATGCATGTCTATCAGGATGCCCCTGGCATCAGGAGCTCTGGAAGGATGACCTTTTGGGGGGGTCCACAAGGATGCATGTCTATCAGGATGCCCCTGGCATCAGGAGCTCTGGAAGGATGACCTTTTGGGGGGGTCCACAAGGATGCATGTCTATCAGGATGCCCCTGGCATCAGGAGCTCTGGAAGGATGACCTTTTGGGGGGGTCCACAAGGATGCATGTCTATCAGGATGCCCCTGGCATCAGGAGCTCTGGAAGGATGACCTTTTGGGGGGGTCCACAAGGATGCATGTCTATCAGGATGCCCCTGGCATCAGGAGCTCTGGAAGGATGACCTTTTGGGGGGGTCCACAAGGATGCATGTCTATCAGGATGCCCCTGGCATCAGGAGCTCTGGAAGGATGACCTTTTGGGGGGGTCCACAAGGATGCATGTCTATCAGGATGCCCCTGGCATCAGGAGCTCTGGAAGGATGACCTTTTGGGGGGGTCCACAAGGATGCATGTCTATCAGGATGCCCCTGGCATCAGGAGCTCTGGAAGGATGACCTTTTGGGGGGGTCCACAAGGATGCATGTTTATCAGGATGCCCCTGGCATCGCAGTCCCAGGATTCTAGATGGACTGTTAAATCTTGGCGCGCACGCAGGGCCGGATTTGACTTGTAAGGGGGGCGTGCAGTGTTCCAGGCAAGCTTGTGAGAGCTAGAAGGAGAAGGGGCTCTGGCGCAAAGCAGGGCAGCATGCATGTCTTGAGTGCGCCTGCTTTGGAAGTGTAGAGCAAGTCGACTGGGAGGGGCTCGCAGCTCTTTGGAGCCAATGTGTCTGTTTTTCCGTGGTTGATGTAGGGAGAGCTACCTCTGCCTGCTTGATTTTTTCCGGTCGTTCTTTCAAGTCGAAGGTTGCCATGCTTCTAGGGAGGCTATGGGAGGCCTGACTTAGGCAATAGGGGTGTAGCTAAGGCTGGCTGTGGAGGCTGCATTAAGGCGATAGGGGTTTCAATAGGGCCGGCAATGGAGGCCTAATTAAGGCAATAGGGGTGCCAATAAGGCCGGCCATGGAGGCCTAATGAAGGCGATAGTTGTGCCAATAAGGCCGGCAATGGAGGCCTCATTAAGGCAATACGGGTGCCAATAAGGGCGGCCATGGAGGCCTAATTAGGGCGATAGGGGTGCCAATAAGGCGGCAATGGAGGCCTAATTAAGGCAATAGGGGTGCCAATAAGGCCGGCCATGGAGGCCTAATTAAGGCAATAGGGGTGCCAATAAGGCTGGCAATGGAGGCCTAATTAAGGCAATAGGGGTGTCAATAAGGCCGGCCATGGGAGGCCTGACTAAGGCAGAGAAGTGCCAGCATCGATGCGCGTGGTGTGATGTAGCCTGAAAGTGTAATGGAGTATCTGTTCACAGGCTATCAAGGGTGTCTGCATCTGTGTGCCAAGGCTGCAAGGGGTGCCTGCATCTGTGTGTTAAGGTTGCTAGGAGTGCCTGCGATTGTTTGCCAAGATTGCTAGGAGTGTCTGCATCTGTGTGCCAAGGCTACTAGGAGTGCCTGCATGGCCGGCCAATGTTGTGTGTGCGCGTGTTATGTACACGCACTGTGAAAATGTATGCGTTGTGTAGGCGTCGTACATGTCCGCGTTGTGTACGCGTCGTGTGTGTTCCCGCCGCCTTACGCACTCCAGGATTTTACTGCAACATAGCGGAAGGATAAGGCGTGTGCGTGCCAACAGCATTGGCCAACCCCAATCCTGATGCTGCCAGCCTCCGATGGCTTGGCCCATGCCCCCATTCCGTGGGTGCCTGTCTTTCTCCTCAACATCTGTGGCTGCGCGTGCTATGTGTTCTGTTGCCCGTGTTTGTGCTCCTCTGCTGCTTTTGTGTCCTGAGTGCCCCCCCCCCCCCCTTGTGCCACGCTGCAATGCTTCGCAGGCAGCATACAAAGCCGAGAAGTGGTCTTTGGACCAGCGAGCAAAGAACGCAGACATCCCCGCTAGTATGTGAGTGTGTGGCCGAAATGGGTGCGTGCCTGCTGGCTGTAGTCGCCTCTGTTGTTCCTGCGAAAGGATGTTGGAATACATCAAAAGAGGGACTTAGTAGCTGCACTATTTCCTTCATGTTGGTTTTGTCCAAAATCAACATGAAACCTCCAATTAGTCGCACTCAGAGAACAGAGAGAGGTCTCTTTTTACGATGCAGACTGGATGCGCAGCTGCTAAGCAGGAATTGCACTTGGAGCTGCGTGAACTGTGGCACCTTTGTCGAAACGCGTGTCTGGAAAACCTCAGTGCCTGTCCAAGTGCCCCATGCCTTCCTTGTCCACAAGGTGGATTGTGCCACCACCTCTGCCAGAATCTGTGTTTGGGAACCTCAAGCACTTTTGAATGCCACGTGGGTGCCTCGTCCACAACGCGAATCAAGGTTTCCCTTTCAAATCCTGTGTCTTGGAGACCTCAGCGCCTGTTCAAATGCCCTGTCGCTGCCTCGCCCACAAGGGGGGGAGGTGACCACCAAATTCCGGAGGCCCTGAAGTGCCGGCTCACCTCTCCCACCTGCTTCCGTCCTTCCCACCCTACGCAGGTACCCAGAGCTCTCGAGCATGCCTGCAGTGGACCTCATAGGGAGCATAGACTCTCTGTTAGGCGGGGTAAGGAACATAGGGAGTGCTCAGGGAGTGCAAAGGGCAGGCATGCCTGCAGTGGACCTCATAGCGACCTCAATAGACTCGCTGTTAGGAGGGGTAAGGAACTCAGGGAGTGCATAGGGAGAAGTAGGACAGGCGTGCCTGCAGTGGACCTCATAGGGAGCATAGGCTCATTGTTAGGAAGGGTGAAGAACTTCCATCTGTGTGAGCTATCACAAACCCATGACCCCTGTGCATGCGCGCGCACACACACACACACGCGCGCGCACACACACACACACACACACACACACACACACACACACACACGCGCACACACACACACACACACACACACACACACACACACGCGCGCGCACACACACACACACACACACACACACGCGCGCGCACACACACACACACACACACACACACACACACACACACACACACACACACGCTCATGCAAGACTTGGCATATCACCATCTTGACAGGAGGCCAACGGTGGCGTGGACGACCTGCTCTCGGCCCCTCAGCAGCCGCATGAAGAACTGCAGCACAAAGAAGAAGAAGAGGAGGAGGAAGAGGAGGAAGAGCAACAACCAGTGCCGCAGCCGCTTCCCCAGCAGCAGGAGCTGTTTGAGATAGATCAAGCCGCACAGCACGAGCAGCTTCTGAAGCAGCAGCAACTGGAGCAGCAGTGGCAACTGGAGCAGCGGCAGCTGGAGCAGCAGCAGCAGCTGGAGCAGCAGCAGCAGCTGGAGCAGCAGCAGCAGCTGGAGCAGCAGCAGCAGCTGGAGCAGCAGCAGCAGCTGGAGCAGCAGCAGCAGCTGGAGCAGCAGCAGCAGCTGGAACAGCAGCAGCAAAAGGAGGAGGAAGAGGCAGAAGAGGAAGAGGAGGAGGAGCCATGGGGTGCCGATGACAGTGCTGCTGCTCCTGCCCCTGCAGCACCAGTACCAGACGCTCATGTTGAGGATGTAGGCGGGCTCCCCTCACGACCCCCTCCGGCAGCCTTCCAGCCGCCCCAGGCAAGCAAGCAATTAGTGTACAGAGACAAGGAGCTGTGAGCCATATGGATGGTTTCCGTTTCCTGTTGTTCATGGAGGTTGATGTTGCGGAACCACGTGGGATTGTACTCAAGCGGAGAGTGGATCGTTGCCGTTGTTCAGAAATCATGTGTATGTGCGTGTGTGTGTGTGCGCGTGCGTGCGTGCTCACAAAAGATGATTCCCTTAAAAGATGCCAAACCCTGAGCATGCCTACTTGAAACGCATGCTACATTGCAAGCACCTTGAAACAGACGCAACCCTACAAACATACGCAAGACCGCAAGCAAAGGCAATTCTTCAAATTCAGGGCACACTTTGACCCCGCCTTCCCTGAAAGGTGCAGCACAGCAACTGGACGCATTGCTGCAAGTGCAGCCTGTAAATAAGGCCCTTGGAACAGGTTAATAATTAAAAACAAATGCAACCCTGCAACTGCCTGGCCCACTTTGACCATGCCTTCCTGAAGCAGACATAACCCTGCAAACAGGTGCAACGCTGCAGATAGGGCAGTTTGCAAGCAGGGTCCTTAGAACTAGTGAAAACCTGCAAAAAGACGCCACACCACAAATTCAGGGTCCACTTTGGCTTTCCCCCCCTAATCCAGGTGCACGGGCCCTGTGGTGTGTTTGTGTGTGTCGCTGAAGGGTGGCACTCCTTTTTGCATGTAGAGACTGGTGTGGGCTCACTTTGCATCGCTCATGCGTGCACACATGCTTGGAAGGCGCGGCTCCCCCCGAAGGTGTAAATGCAATGCCATTTTCTGTCCAAACAACAGCCTGCAACGATGATTGCGGATGAGTTTTTCGCTGCAGACCGGCATAACAGTGGAATCTGTCTGCTGGAGGAGTCAGAGGCGCTCCTGTTCCATGCCTCTCAGCGTCCTCTGCTCCATGCCTCTCTGCATCCTCTGTGTTTAGCAACCTTCAAAGTTTCCCACTGCAGGATTAGATTGAAAGGAGTTGCCAGCTGAAGGGAAGCAGGGACATGTCCCTTTTCCTGCCTGCATTAAATATCGCTGCAACCTTCTCGTCCACTCACCCCACGTGTGGTTTATGCCAATGCGGCTTACCGCTTCAGCTGCGGTTGTCGCTTCACCCTGAGTTCCGCAAAACCATTTCGATGCCCACCCTGCATGCCCTGCCGATTGTGACCCTCCTCGCGCGCACTTTGCAAGCCTGGATCTGATCTGGAAGGAAATGGTTTGGAGGTCTTGACTTGCATCTCACATTCCTTGACCTCGATTTTCTAACCTAGATTTGGCTCTATGTTCCTTGCAGCCGGAAGCCCCTGCACCTGCAGCAGCCCCTCAAGCCGAGGCAGAGGTCGACGAGGATGATGAGGAGTTGTTTGACACAGGCAAGTTGGGCGGTTGCGCTGTGTGATGCAGGGAAGTTGAGCATGTTGAAGGAAGGCCTGTGGTCTAGAAGTGAACGCGTATGCTAGACTAGCTGCCTTTGGGCAAGGATGCCGGAACGACACTTTTCTCTCAACATTCTTCTCCAATTATTGACCTGGGTTACGAGCTGGAGATTAACTGTGCCATGAAGTCATTTGTTTGTGGAGCCTAATACATGTCTTCATGCATAAATATTGCAAAGGGACTTCAAGAAGGGCCTGGTTCTCTCTTTGTCTGTGCTGTAAAATAGCAAAGATACAGCTCTGTTTGGAGGACAACAGAAATTCCTGTCGTCCATTCCAAAGCTGACTATAGACTTGGGGACATGACTCCCAAAAGCTTGAAGTTGGAATGGAATAACTTGGAATTGTATTGAGAAGATGAAGTGAGCAGAGTCTTGGTGAAAGAGAATCATGGCTCCTCAAGCCGACGTGTCTTCTTCATAAATGCAGGGAGTGTTTTCACTGCCTACATAGTGTTTCCTTCTTTCATTTTTCCTTTTGAGCAGTGCCCTTGTGATCAGCTTCTCCATTAAAAGGATCTCAGGTTTACAGGAATGCAATGACTCATTGGCCATGCCCTTCACAGCGAGCTGCATTTTCCATGGAAGCTCTCGTGTCTTCATTCATTGCAATGAGCACGAAGGGGTGTGATATACAAGGCTTGCCTGCTTGTTGCAAGGGGAAAAGAGGCCCTTTTTTCGAAGAATAGGTGTTGTCCCCGTGTGTTGCAGGGGGCTGCTTGAAGTATAGTGTTGTCGTATTGTTATGACTGCGTATTTGCCGTCCCTGGTGCTTCCGAGGTCAGGCTTTCAGAAAATTGAACTCAATCCTTTGCACCCTCACGATGACAAACTCATTATAAAGCCCTTGAAAGGCTTGACCTTTCACCAGGTGCATTTGTGCCCCAAACTCCTTATAAAGCCCTAAAGCTTGAGCTTTCACCAGGTGCATTTGTGCCCCAAACTCCGCCTCCAGATCCCCATGAGCTCTGTTTCTGGCATTCTCCTGGGCTAGTTGTGTACAGTCTGGGTGTGAGGGCCCATTTGCTGAGACCCTTGCTAGCTTGCTAGTCAGGGAACCTTGGCTTGATGCGCGTGGCCTTGTCTTGCCTGGCGTAGTCTTTTCACTTCTTCTCCACACGACTTTCTTGTTCGATGGACGACTTGCTACACAGGCGATGCCTTCAATGGAGCGGAGGAGCTAGGTGGCGCTGGTTTGGATGCGCAAGAAGAGGATGACTGGGGGTTCAATGATGAGGATGAGGAGGGCAAGGCAGACTAGTTCGCTTGATTGATTAGCCAGGACCTGACCTCTCAGGTCCCTTGGCACCAGAGACTCTGGGCTTGGTATGCGCAGTCCTTTTATTCATTCATGACAAGGATGAAGGTGGTACAAGCAAACAATTGTGTGCAGCATTAGATAAAAGGCTCCATCAGGGCCAAACAGGACGAGGATGCCTGAGGCTGGTAAGAAATTGTCAGGCCACGTGGTGCTAGAAGTGAAGGTGCAGACTGAATCGCCAATTCTTTTCATGATTGCACAATGGTACAACTTTGGGTTCCTCACCGTTGAGGGAACTTCGCCCTGCTGATAAAAACTGCATGGGGCGTCGGAATGTTGTAGAGCATTACCAGTCTGGATTTCTAGGCTTTACAGGCCGCTTTCTACCCAGAAGCGAGTCCAGAAAGCGGCAAGCTTTCCACCCAGAAAGTGATCAGAAAGCGTCAGAAAGCCAGACTGCTCATTTCAACCCCCTAGTGAATTTCATTCCTAATTGAGGCGAGTTGCCTTGCTGTGAGGCATGAAAGTCCTATCAGATCTTTGGAACCAAGGAAAAAGGAGGTTTTTCAGGCCCAGACACAAGGCTTTACAGAAAGCCTGCCAGAAAGCGTAGAAAGCCTGGAAAGGCTAGGGAGTCAAGTAGAAAGCAGCACAGAGTTTTGTTACTGACCATAATGTGAAACCAAAGAGTTTATCCCAGTCTGGAGCAAGCATTCAATCAATCTCAAATATGCTAACAAGCCCTGCAAAGTGATGGACCTGGCCCCCAGGACCTAGGTCCCGTACTGGCCAAACCTGCACATGTGGTGTATAAATGGCAACCAAAAGCTAACCCGGTCACGCCGAGACATAGCGCCTGGACAGACACCTTGCAATGGCCTTTGAATGACAGACTTAGATCTCAGATTCCAATTGCCAACTACCCTGGACAAAACCCATCGGAGCATCTTCACATAAAATTTAGACAATGCTATTTATAATCAGTTACTTACATATAATACTTAATCATATGTCCAAGGCGCCCTCACAAAACTGGTGAACGAATTCCAGAGTGGCATTGATTGCGCGTCTCGAAGCGTGCGCGTGCTTGATAAAATAATAAAACATGTTAGTCTCATTGGATGACGCGTTCTTGCTGCAGAACAAAAGTCTGATGCTGTCGCACACACCCCCAGCGGACTCCTGTTTTGCATGCAATCATGAAGAGTGAAGGATGCACAATCCTTTGGACTTGACAGCACACCGCAGTTTGCACTGTGCGGTTAGAACGGAGATGCAGGCTGCATGGTAAGTGATGACGGACTGCTTTCCTTACGCCACACTGCTCCAACACCTGATATTCTTGCATAGAGATGTGAGGCATGTACTCATGGTTACATTGCAAGTGGTTTGGTGAAGAATGGTCGTGTTTGTGTGGAGAAATACACACATTTCTGTGTGTTCACACACACACACACACACACACACACACACACACAAACACACGCACGCACGCACGCACTTGCACGCTGTGCGCACCATGCAGCGCAACCTGCAGTTGTTAGGCATGCCTGGGTGAATGCACAATGGTGTGGTGCTAGTATGCATGCATGCAGCTGAAGCATAATTACACACACATACACGTGCATGCGCACACTGCACGCTGCACACTGCACACTGCATGCATCACGCTGCACGACACGCGCACACTGACGATGCACACATTCAATCATGCACACTGCATGCAGGCACTCTGCAATCATGCACCCTGCACACTCCATAATGCAAATAGCTGGATGACCAAGTTCCTTGCGAAGCCGGGCGAGAGCTGCTGAGCCCCATGGCAGTCCTGGTCAGTCCACTGGTGACGTTGCCGAGAATGATTTCCACAAGGAAGCAGGGTTCATGCAGGTGGGGAGAGGGTCCCCCTTTGCCCCTAGGCATTTGCATAGGGCAACATTTTGGACTATGCTTGAAACTTGTTCGTGCAGAGAGCCTTGCCTATACCAGGATAGAACGGACGCACACACATACGTACACACCCTTTCTTTCTCGTGTACACATGTTTGCATGTACGCTCACATGCGCAGAACCTGATCAACATGAGGTGCACGAGCTTGGGCCTGAGGAGAGAGTGGAGCAGCTGTCCTTGGTGACCGCAGCATTGGGTGACGAGACCGAGGGTGCCTTTGAGAACTACTGCTTGGTGAGCAGCCTGAGGTACATATATGTGCACAGCAACAAAGGCTGGATACAGAGAACGTACTGATTGATGCTGAATGTAATTGTACCCCCTAATCCTTTCAGAGTCTCCAGATAGTCTGCTGATGTGGCTGCTGCCTGCCCATCTTGACACTCGCATGAACATTATGGCAAGCCTGATCAGTCTTTTCCCCTTTTTGCTCCAGTCCGGTCAAACTTGTTTGGATATTTTGTGCCCTTCCAGCCTTTCCCCCTTCTTGCATTCGTGCCCTCCCTCCTAGCAGTTGGCTCTTGCTGATGTCCTAAACCCCTCCTTTCCTGTGTTGTGGGCTCAGTCCAGGTTGTAAGCCGCATGCTTCCCTCTGTTCAGCGCTCTGGGGCTGTTGTCTTGTTATCCTGCATGTAGGTTGAGTCTGGTTCAGCCATGGCTCCTTCCAGGAACGTTTTGTCTTTTTTGGTGCCCCAGCTTTTCTGCTCTGCAGACCGCCTTTTGCTGTTCTAGCTCTTCCCCTCCCATTGCCTTCGTTTTATTTTGGCAGGTGACCCCCTGTAGGAGATTGCTATTTCCTGGGCCCCATTACATACAACGGAGTTTTAACCCACTATATATAGTTTGGAGAGAAGCCGAGTCAGTGGATCCAAGGGAAAACAACAACAAACTAGCTACTTACCAAGCTTGGTTTGCTACTCCTTTTGCTTGCAACGCTCGCCAAACCTATGACAAGAGAGGCATGATGTCTTTGAATTGCTGGCTAGGAGTAGTTTTCAGTGTGCTTCTTGTGCTCGCAGACATTGCTGATTGCTAGCATGAGCAATTTCACTTGGAAGAGTTCATTTCCTCAGCAGCCTTCCCCCTGTGCAATCCATTGTTCACTTTGTGAATTTCAGGAGTACGATTCAGATGGGGATGAGAACGACGAGGATGAGGAAGGCAAACCGTCCAACATGGGCAGCACAGACTCTGCAGATGACGTGTCATCTTCGGATTCAGAGCAGGAAGTGCCTGCTTCCAGACCATCTGCAGCTGCTGCCAAGAGGGGGGCTGCAAAGGGGAGGCGATTAAGCAGGCTGCTCAAAAGAAGGATAAGAAGTAGGCTGCCAGCTTTGAACAGTTTGCTTCCTGCTGGTCTGTAGGTCTTACCAACTTGAAGACCCCAATGGTCACTACCTAGTAACTAATGCACCATGCCATGCTGTAGTGACTGTCACTGACTAGTGGCACAAGTCACTAGTCACCTTGACGATGATGATATTTCACTGACATTGGCAGTGGCATCCATTTCTCGTGGGGTGTTCCTTTTCAGTTAAACCTTTAATGGCACTTGGAGCCTTCTGCTGAGCAATAGATTGCAATTTGCTTTCCATATCTGCAGATCACTGGCAATGCTTGCCAGTGGCCGAGTCTGAACTGGCAGTGGCAGTACAAGACTGAAAAGGGTACAAAGTTTACAATAGGATTTGATAAGCCTGCAGCCACAAAAGCTAGGCTGCTGAGCAAAGGGTACCTAGAGGTCGTACTGAGTTTCTAAAAAAAAGAAGAAGTGGAAGGCTTACTGGCCCGCTTTCAGCCGCTTTCTGGTCCCAGCTTTCTAGAAACACGAGATGAGTACCAATAGAAAGCATGATTTCTAGAAAGCGGGGTGGGAAGTCGGCAGTTGGCTTTCCAGGTGGCTTTCCACCCCGGTTTCCAGAAACCACGCTTTCTGTCGATACTCTTCTCGTGTTTCTAGAAAGCCAGGGGTCAGAAAGCGATAGAAAGCAGGCCAGTAATGCTCTACAACATTCCGACGGGACATGATCTAGACGCCAATTACACCAGACAATGCTGAATAAGGATTGCAGTGGCAGGGGTCCAACTCCCACAACGTCTTCCTTCCAGGCTTCTTTCATTCTCCACCACCGCTCCCTTGGAAGGAAAAAGTGAGGGATTATATTTCTGTATCTGCCTGTGAGGGCAGCTTGAATGGAATAGAAAGGACAAATAGCGGAACCTGCCTACAAGGGCGGCATAGTTGAAGCAGTAAAAGTACCGGATTCGCTCACACTGTGAGTCCCCTCCACCACAAAGCTTTTGAACACAAGTGCTAATGGAAGTCTGAAGGGTTACTGGAACTTCCAGTGGAAGTACCCGGCTCCAGAACCTGGCTGCGAGAAGTGGATTTATTGTGATAGAGACATCCACCTTGTGGAACTCAATTACAAGGTTTACAAGGATAAGGCCTTCAGTCAAGAAGTGCGACTGCTAGCCTGCTCATAAAAGGCAATCAATTCATGAAGGAAATAAGGAAGTTTGTTGTTGTCCTGGTTCAAAAAAGCAGACACATCATGAGATTCTGTCTGTGAGAACAAGGGAGCATATTTCCTAGGGAAAGAGACCACCTGGGGATGTGTGCAATGGAAGAGGACATGTTGTTCATCCTGGACATCATCATCAGCCTCACAAAGGTCACAGTTTGGGGAAGAGTGGAACTCAATTACTTCTCAGACACTGACCCCTTACAGGTTTACAGGTTTTACAGATTAAGCCATCTGTCAAAAAGTGTGACTGCTAGGCTGCTCGTGTGAAAGGGTTACGAGGGGTTGACCTACAGCCCGAGAATCTGGTTGATCGGCTGCTGCTGAAACATTCTCATCCAGCATCAAATTTTGAAATCAATTCTGAAATCAAAAATTTTGAAAACCTGTACGAGTCTTGATTCAGGAAAGCATTGACCTCAAAATCAGTCAAAATGTGAAAGCTTGCCAAGGAAGGAACAAAATCAGTGTTTGGAAGCTGGGCAAAAGTATGTAATGGTTTAAAAAGATCAATGAACAGGTCCTTGTATTTTCTGCGCGGCTCACACAACTCACAGCAACTTGCTTGAATTGAAGTAGAAAAGGACATATTCCTCGTCCTGGACCTCAGCACATCCACACTTATCACAAATATTTGAACCACCCAACCATTTACAGGACTCGACCTTCAAGCAGTGGGCATGAAGCCTAAACCTACTCACGGTCCTCATGACTCCTTTATCCAGATCCTTAAATAGATGGGATACAGAATGATGGGATACAGAAGGGTGCGCGTGCTGTTTGATTCATAGGTATTCCACACCAATGATGGTAAGTCACTGCTTTCCTGTTCACCTCTCGGGGACTTAAGGCTTCCGCTTCATTCCAAACCTTCTGCTGTCTGTACCTCAAATCCCCTAAATAATCCTGCATGGGAATCTTGGAAGCACTCAGCAATTTCTGTTTAAACACCTCCTCATTGCGCACCTACTCATGTGAAAGACTGTATAATAACAATGGTCATACAGTCTGTGCGCCAATGTGGCCCCCTTTCCTTAATTGATGTAGGGAGTGTTTCACTGCCTACGTAGTTTTTCTTTTCTTTTCTACATTCTACTACAGTGCTACATAAGGTTACAAGGGTAAGGCCTTCAGTCAAGATGTGCGACTGCTGGCCTGCTCATAAAAGGCGCTACATAAGGCGGTTTAAGGTTTACAAAGATAAGGCCTTCAGTCAAGGAAGGTTTGCAAGGATAAGGCCTTCAGTTAAGAAGTGCGACTGCTAGCCTGCTCGTAAAAGGTGCTACATAACAGTACTACACTCCGCAAGGTGCTGCGAGCAGATGTTGAGATGAGCAGTCTATGCTGGACCTCAGAATTTTGGGCTACATGCATGGGCTTGGTCAGGTACAACACGTTTACTCATCGTGTTCGGTCTGGGCAGCCTATAATCATGAGGATGTTCGGACGACCCTCCAGGTCCCCATCAACTCTGTTTCTGGCTTTCTCCTAGGCTAGCTGTGCCTAGTTTAGGTTTGAGAGCCCATTGGTAAGACCCTTGCCAGCTTGCTAGTTGGGGAATCTTTCCTTAATGCACGCGGCCTTTTGGCTAGTGGAAATTTATTTTCTTTGAGTTCGTTGTTGATTTTAGGATGTGGGGAGTGCTTTCACTGCCTGCGTATTTTTTCTTTTCTTTCCTTAGGAAAAGGCATGCAGGTACCTTTGGAGAAACCAAGAGGCACGGACCAACAATGTGCCAATAAACTTGCTCGCAAACTTCATGCCCATTCTGTCATGTATGCCAACAATCTTGTTACCACTAGGCGTGCTTTTGAGAACAAGAATACTTCTTGCAGCCAGGTTATGGAGCTGGGTGCTTTCAATAATCCTCCAGATCCCCATTAAGGTCTTCTTATTGTAGCTTTGTGGTGGAGGGGACTCACGGCTCTTCTGAGCCAATGTGTCTCCTCTTCCTTAATTGATGTAGGGGGAGTTTCCTCTGCCTACGTAGTTTTTCTTTTCTTTTCTTCCAAGAGGCACGGACAAACTGCAGACCAAGACAGCCGAGTCCGAGCACACAAGATTGCGCAGGCAATAGAAGCAACGTAGGTCCTGAATAGGAAGTATGGGGGAGTGTATGCCTATTGGAACATGTCCTGTACATCCACACCCATGAAGCGCACCATCTTACAACATCACACTGGCACCCTTTATAACCAAGCATATGTGGTTCGTTCATGCCCTCCCCCAGGCTGTCATCAATTAGACAGCGCACTCCACATGCTGTCAGGCTGCCAAAATCATATCATCTCCAGCATGAAAACTGAACGCCACAATGTTGCTGGAAAATTTATCATCAAAGCCCTTAGCAAAAGCCCTCGGGAAGCAGGCTTGATTAACATGGATATAGGAAGTGGTAATAGTTTGGCGCAGCACAACCTTCGAATCCCTGCATATGCATCAAACATAATTATACCCCCTTATCTCTTTCCAACGAATTTTTTCTAAAAGATCTAGACACACCTCCAGCCGTCCTGATACTATACTGATTACCCCATATAAGCCAAACCCACTTCTTCTCCTTCTACCTCCCGCTCACACCATCATGCGTAGCGCAGCAGACACAACCCCACACTGAGGACCACAACAGCCAACCACGTGAGGCAACCCCACCAACTGAATGTGAACCAGCGGCATGTGCACTTGATTGAAATCAAGTACTGTGAGGACACGAGGCCTGGACAACAGTTGGAGGCGGCACAGCGGCAGCATGCAGACCTCTGCAAACTCATTAATGCAAAAGTTGTGACTCTCCACACCATCGTTTTTGGTGTTGGTGGGACCTGCTACACTGAGCACACCCTTAACCAGTTTAAACAATTGGGACTTGACCACCAATGCGCCAATAAATTTGCTCGCAAACTTCATTATGATGCCCATTCTGTTATATATGCCAACAAGCTTGTTCCCACTAGGCGCGCTATTGAAAACAAGAATACTTCTCGCAGCCAGGTTAAGGAGCCGGGTGCTTCCAATAACCCTCCAGATCCTCATTAGAATCTTCTTTTGTAGCTTCGTGGTGGAGGGGATTCAAGGCTCTTCTGAGCCAATGTGTCCCCTTTTCCTTAAATTGATGAAGGGAGAGTTTCCTCTGCCTATATTTTCTTTTCTTTCTTTCTGGGGGAGTGTATGGGGGAGTCCTGGATCCGTCCAAGAGCCGAGTCTGGGGCCAGATGTATTCTGCATCGGTGGGAGTCTATGGGAGACTCTTTCCTTAATGCACGCAACCGAACGGCATGAGTAGGTCTCTCTCTCTCTCTCTCTCTCTCTCTCTCTCTCTCTCTCTCTCTCTTCTTCAGTCTCTGATGGGGTGTTTCAAAGTTTCAAGTTGTCGTCTCATGAAAACTGCCAGTGTTTATAGAGCTTCGAGCAATGTAATTCGCCTGATATCTCATGCTGGTATGTGAACAATTGAGGCTGTAAGTGCAGTCACCTTCAAGGTAACCGTGAAGAAAGTTTCTTCAGCAGTTAACACTCCTGAGCTGAGCTGAAGACATTGTTTCCACACTCACTTGACATTTATACACAAGTTTGGTTTGGTTTGGTTATAGGCACCTTTTTGCTTCAGTTAAGCTGCCCTTGTAGGCAGGTACAGCTACGTAAACCTATCCCATCCTATCCTATCCATCCTATCCTTAGGAAAAGGCTAAGAGGTGTGTGGAATGCCGATGCTTTGGCAAAAAATGAAGAGCGCACGAACAGACTGGCTAAATATCATCACTGGATGGCACTTCCTTTGAAACCCTCATCTGTTCATGGCGCACCCTCTTCTGTCCCTAGGTATTTGCAACTTGACTTCGGCAAGCACAAGCCGAGAAACATAGCGTGCTTTTGTTTGCATGCTCACATCCTGAAAACTGAGACGTCAATTTGGCAGGAGCACATATTTGAACGTGATGGATGTGACAAAGGAGGACTCCAAAATTGAAAATATGCTGTGTTCCTTTATTCCTGTGAGCCTATGAGTTCTCTTTGAAGGACTTTTGCACATCTGATCTCTGACTTCCCTTCAATTAACAGAACTTTTATTGACGAGTCAGGCGCTTTTTACTATGCTCAAGCTGAGGATTTCTTTCATTTCTTGCAGAAGCAAACTTATGACTTATCGTCTCTCCAATCTCATGGATATTTTTTGTGTGGCTGGAACAGTTGAGCAGGCCGAGCAGCCAAACTACCTGGCTGAAGGTCAAATCCAATTGCAAACTTGTAACCTACGTGGTTTTTTTATTGTTTTCTTTCCATCAAGTTAGCCCCAACATGGGACCTACAACACGCCTGTCACTGACCTGGCAGGCAGGCCCTGTCCTTGCTGGACAAGACCGAGTAAATGTATTTATATGTATGTATGCATTCACAGCTGGAGTATGTCCACACGAAAAGCTTTCACTGTCTAAAATTTTGGTAAGACTCTGGCTGCTAGCTTACTTGTCAGGTGACCATTTTAAAATGCAAGTAGATTTTTGGGTTCAAGCAAGTTGCGTATTCGTTTTCTAATCAATAAATGTATGGAGCACTGCGCTACATACATGGGTTTTCCCACATTATGGATGCCTCGAAGTTTCCCCTCATTGTTTACGACATGGATGAATATGACTGAAGTTCTCATTGAAAACGCGGCAAAAAAGGCTGCTTCCTGACTTCCTTGCAGCTTTTTACAGGAAAGCAGCAGACTGGGCTCCTTGGCTGTCTGCTACCGGCAGCAGTGACACTGCTTTTTGGCGACGGTGAAAGCGCAAAGCCAATCCTCGCGGAAGCAGGCGCCAGGCCCAGCGGGGCAAGAGGGCCCCTAAGCACCCTGCATCGTAATGCGCATGCAAATACACCTGCTTGTGCAAAGTGTCAGAGCATGGACACCAAATGAAGGCAGACACATGTCAATGCGCAGAAAGCAGACTTGAGAAAGAGAGAGAGAGAGAGAGAGAGAGAGAGAACACACAGAAGTTGAAAGAAATAGGGGCTGGGTGTCCTCTTGTCTGTAATTGACTGACATTGGAAATGCTTCATTGCCTACATCAATCCTAATCCCATTTCCTTCTACTAGGCACCCACAACTAGACTGCAAGTCCAGATCAGGAACTGCTATCCTCACTCCATTGTTCAAGTAAACATCATAAGTAAGATTGCTTAGCCCCTTTGCCAAGCCTCATAGGCGGCGAGTCCTGGAAAGCGGACTTTCCCCCAGGAATGGGCAGATCTTCTGTGCCAGAAAGGGTCACAACATTAAAACGAAAATTGCAAAAAAAGCCAAATATTCATGAAATGCACAAGATATTTTACAATTGTAGAATGCCTGCGAAAAAGCTCTAGGATGATGCTGGGGATAATTGTTATGAAGGAGAAGGAAAGAAGAAGGAGGATAATTGTTATGAAGGCTAAACAGTTATAGAATGCATGCAAAAAAGCTCTGGGGCGGTGCTGAGGATGGGAGCGTGCTGCAGATAGAGCTAGGTGAAAAGAAAAGAAAAGAAAACGAAAATTAAAACTACGCTAGGTGCCAGGGTCATTGGCACCCGTGGCAATGAGTGAGTGTGGTCCTTAAAGCCGCGTCAGCTCCCATCCCTAGCAAGCTGAAAAGCAAGCTGTGCCATGCATTGCTCAGCACATCCAACCTCCCTGGCACGGCTGCAGCTTAGGCAGCTTGCACTGGAGCAGGCCAGGAAGCTGACACAACAAGGAGTGCATACAGGACCTGGAGGCCGGCCTGCAGCTGCTCACAGACAATAGCTGTATTGGGTCGACAAAGGATTGTCAAACCGTGTGGGAGGTTCCAGGGGTGGGTCTGTCAAGGAGTGTCTGTTTTGAAGCCTGTGCTCAAGACTGTTTTGAAGCCTGCTCAGTCTGTTTTGACTGTCTGCTCGGTCTGCTCAGTCTGCTCAGTCTGTTTTGAAGCCTGTGCTCAAGTGGATGCCTCTGTGAAAAGCAATTTTTTTAGCAGTAACAACTCAAGGAGGCCCATCTCCATTGAGGGAGAGGCTCTTCAGGGGCTTAGAACCCCTTGGGAACAATGTCAGACCCTCTTTACCCATGCCTAATCATTAGCTTCCATACCTGGAGAAATAAATTACTTTGCTGCGCTTTTGCCTGGATTTTCCCTGTAGCCCGCAGCTAAGCTTAACAGCAAACGGTCGCCAATTGACGGGAATTGAGCCAAGAATTTTGATGATGTTTTCAGGATTTGTAAGACGCGCTTCAGGAAATTTCTGGCAGTGGACATAGGAACCCTCTCCTCCTCCTCCTCCTCCTCCTCCCTCCCCCTTATCATGTAACACATGCACAAGCCAGTCGGACCTAATGGAAGACGGATTGACGCGTGCAATTGGAAAGTGTGCCCTCGGAAGCCTCCTACACAAAATATGGAATCTTTGCTGATGATCATGGTCGCGCACCTATACATGTCGTGATAGCCGTGCGTATCCCTGCAGCACCAGCGGCTAAGCTGCTGACCCCCAGCAAAATGGCTGCCCAAGACCCCCACCGAGCCATCTGCAGACCTGCACACACACATTTGGTTTGGGAACATCATCGTCCTTCTACACGAGCAACAAACTGCTGAGATGCCCTCCCATGCAGGTACAGCTATGTAACCCTTCCCTTCCCTACAAATTGCGTCAAGCATCCTTCATAGGCCCACAGTGCGTCATCCACAGACTTGCTCAAGCGTTTGGGCCGGCCTGGTACTACTGTGATGCTGCTCAAGCTACGCAACCCCTGCATAGCTGCTCAACAAAGGGCCTAGATGTCTAAAAAGAAATGACGTGAGGGAAGGTTTCACCACTGTAGGAAGCTTGAACTGTTGACGCTCCAGGCTTGAGCTTACACAGCATAGGTCCCCTGATCCTCTGCTCTCAGTTCCTATGCTGCTGAGTACCATCAAAGGAAAGCTTGAATTGTTGACGCTCCAGGCTTGAGCCTGCACAGCATAGGTCCCCTAATCCTCTGCTCACACTTCCTATGCCGCTGAGCACCATCAAAGGAAAGCTTGAAACGGCAGGCTTGAGCCTGCATGGTGCAGATTTCCTGTTCCTCTTTTCCAAATTCCATGGCATCACACCTCTCAGGTTCTGGGTAGGGCTGCTCCAGGGCAAGCAGTCAAAAAACTCCATAATCCATCATGGAGTAGGTGCCCCCAGCTTATGTGAAGTCCTCAGCAAACCATAAACACTGAGAACTGAAGTGATAAGGATCCATTCCAAAATTTGTAGTTGCTGCGCTGGAAGGTGTCTTTTGCTGGTCCTTGCCTGTTGCTAGCCTGGCCGTTTATTAGAGCTAGGGACTATGTTCCATAAAAACAACAGTTCTGTCTCATGCTTGCTGGAAGAGGGCGGCAGTAGCAATTGGTCGACCTGACTAACAAGCTAGGTCCCATCTATTGGGGAGCTCCCAGTAGGAAATGTCCTGCCTGCCCAAGGACATCGATTTTCAACCTATACACACACTGTCTGCGGCAAGCAGATGAAAGAAAGGTTGCAAATGATCACTGCCAAAGTGTGTATGGAGTCAGGTCAGGTGTGTATGGAGTCAGGCTATAGCATTCCTGTGCGATCGTGTGATTGTGCTGATCACAGCTGTAAATTCCAAAGATGGCTGTTTTTGAGATTGCCAACAAGGGCAGTGGAGTCTGAGAAGAGCCTTGAGTCAGGCATGACACTTGTGGAGCATGCTTCTTGGTGGATCATCGGCAGCGCACAGGCAATAAGAGATGCACCTGCCAAAAAGGCCACGTCTGCATAAGGAGCACCTCCCTAATTAGCAAGGGTCTCAACAAAGCGAATGCAGTGCTTGTTAGCTTAGGTCGCTGACAATGCCTCCTATTGGGTTGTTTGCAGCGCTTTTTAACTGTCGTCTAGCTTAGATTGCTTACAAGTGAAGACTTAGCACCCCACATCAAACCATCTGGCGTCTGGATTGTCCCTCTTAACTTTCTGGAAACCAGGCCCTACTGGGCCTGAATCTGCATGCTAAAAAAGACCATCAGACCATACAGAGGCTGCCAAAGCGCAGAGGAATTTTCTCATCAACTTGCCTGCACTCTCAGGCTCTCTGCACTCTTTCTCATCATGGAAGCGGAAAAGATTTTCTCATCAAGGACTTGCCTGCACTTTCAGATTCATGTGAAGCTCCTCCAAACAAAGGTCCTTTGCCAAAAGCTTTGGCTACCTTTGTTGCTCCTGGATTCAGTGACACTCTTGCTAGCTTGCCAGATAGGGAACCTTACCTCAATGCAAGCGGCCCCTTCTCTGCTTAGCCTTTTCTGTTCTTGTTTTTTCTGGCTCCTGCATACCTTCCTTTCATTCCTCCATCCCATCTGCCTTGGACCCGGTCTTCTATCATATTGCGTCTCAGATCATTTGTTTGAAAGCACAGTAACAGGCTTTCCTCACCCTCCTGACTCTCTCATTCTACACGCACACACAGATGCGCGCACACACACACCTGGGCTGGAGGGCAGGGCTTCGCCCAGCGCCAGCAGACCTGCCAACACCCCAGTCACCATGGACGCCACAGCAGCCATTGTGCACACTACAATGGTGCTCCCACTCTTCAACCCCTTTGTCTGCAACCATGCACATGTTTACAGTGTGCGTGTGTGAGTGTGTGTGTGTGTGTGTGTGTGTGTGTGTGTGTGTGTGTGTATGCGCGCGTGCGCACGAGCACGCGCGCATGCGCAGCTGGCAATCAAACCAGAAATGCTGGCTGCTTTTTGAGAAAACCAGCGTTGGTTCACAACCATCCAGATGCAATGGAGTTGTGAGCAATTCGCGTGCTCCTCCATGTTGTGTATCCCACTCCTTCAGCACTCAGCTAAATGAAAGGTCCTGCTTTCAGGCAGTATCAGGAACAGAAACCCAGCTGGCCCACCATGTTGTTCTTCCATTCAAGCCACCAAATATAGGGGACAATCGCATTTGGAATGTGACCTGCAACATCGCAGTCCTCACATCTTCGTTGCATCCTGCGCTGGCTTCTGACACACATGGCAACAGGGCACTAGGATCTGGCAGGCTTTGCACGATTGAAGACGTGTCAAGATCTTAAAAAGGAACACAAAGATAAGCAGAGGCAGACCACGAAGAGGCATGCCAAGATCTGGCTGGATTTGCACCAAGAGACAAAATGGCACAGCGCAATACCACGGGCATAAATGAACTGGCAATGGTGATCTTTGAATTGGTTTAGGCCAATTCAAAGAGATCCTCTGCAACCTGTTTGAAAACTGGAAGAAGCTGCAAAAAAATAAGACCCCCATTCTTCCTTAACAAGCATGTAGGATGTAAGGAGCCTGCACATCATGTGGGCGTCTTCTTCTCTCACAATCAGAGCACTCCTTCCTAGACTAAAAAGCATGCAAGGGCGCAAGGAGCCTGCACATCATGTGGGCACCTTCTTCTCCCACAATCAAAGCAGCAGGGATTGTGAGACCCCTGCAACGCACCAGAGGCAAGGAGCTCACCCATCGCTTGGCAGCCTCTCTGCACGTTTTCCTAAAACCAAAGTATTTCTAGATAATACGGTTTGCCAGTTAGAAGCAAGGTCACAATACACACACACGCACACCAATCACCTGCAGTATGAAGCCGCTGGAAGTGAGAGACACACTGCCCAGTAGCCCTGCGAGCGCCCATGCCCAGCTCACGCGGCGTGCTAAGATAAATCCTGACCAAAAGTACCACACATAATCTATGTGACATAAACCCTCTTATGTACGTGCTCATGTGAAGGTGCTGAGTTGAATGTGCTTAGGTGAACGTGCTAAGATGAGCAACCTCGACCAAGAGCACCACAAATCAGGGTGGAGCAACACAAGACATGACCCCTCAGATGTACATGTGAAGACGGACACACCAAGATGTACGTGCAAAGATGAGCACGCTAAAACGAATGTGCTAAGAGGAACATGCCAAGGTGAGCACGCTAAAACGAATGTGCTAAGATGAACGTGCAAAGGTGAGCACGCTAAAACGAATGTGCTAAGAGGAACATGCCAAGGTGAGCACGCTAAAACGAATGTGCTCAGAGGGACATGCCAAGATGAGCACGCTAAAACGAATGTGCTCAGAGGAACGTGCCAAGATGAGCACGCTAAAACGAATGTGCTCAGAGGGACATGCCAAGATGAGCACGCTAAAACGAATGTGCTCAGAGGAACATGCCAAGATGAGCACGCTAAAACGAATGTGCTCAGAGGGACATGCCAAGATGAGCACGCTAAAACGAATGTGCTCAGAGGAACGTGCCAAGATGAGCACGCTAAAACGAATGTGCTCAGAGGAACGTGTCAAGATGAGCACGCTAAAACGTATGTGCTCAGAGGGACATGCCAAGATGAGCACGCTAAAACGAATGTGCTCAGAGGGACATGCCAAGATGAGCACGCTAAAACGAATGTGCTCAGAGGGACATGCCAAGATGAGCACGCTAAAACGAATGTGCTCAGAGGGACATGCCAAGATGAGCACGCTAAAACGAATGTGCTCAGAGGGACATGCCAAGATGAGCACGCTAAAACGAATGTGCTCAGAGGGACATGCCAAGATGAGCACGCTAAAACGAATGTGCTCAGAGGGACATGCCAAGATGAGCACGCTAAAACGAATGTGCTCAGAGGGACATGCCAAGATGAGCACGCTAAAACGAATGTGCTCAGAGGAACGTGCCAAGATGAGCACGCTAAAACGAATGTGCTCAGAGGAACGTGCCAAGATGAGCACGCTAAATCGAATGTGCTCAGAGGGACATGCCAAGATGAGCACGCTAAAACGAATGAGCTCAGAGGAACGTGCCAAGATGAGCACGCTAAAACGAATGTGCTCAGAGGAACGTGCCAAGATGAGCACGCTAAAACGAATGTGCTCAGAGGGACATGCCAAGATGAGCACGCTAAAACGAATGTGCTCAGAGGAACGTGCCAAGATGAGCACGCTAAAACGAATGTGCTCAGAGGAACGTGCCAAGATGAGCACGCTAAAACGAATGTGCTGAGAGGGACATGCCAAGATGAGCACGCTAAAACGAATGTGCTCAGAGGAACGTGCCAAGATGAGCACGCTAAAACGAATGTGCTCAGAGGGACATGCCAAGATGAGCACGCTAAAACGAATGTGCTCAGAGGAACGTGCCAAGGTGAGCACGCTAAAACGAATGTGCTCAGAGGGACATGCCAAGATGAGCACGCTAAAACGAATGTGCTCAGAGGAACGTGCCAAGATGAACATGCTCAGACAAACTCTGTCCAGTTGTGTATCACAGATGAAGGAGGAGGAACAGAAAGTAGGAAGACAAATCTCCGTGGGGCCCCTTGCCATCTATTGATGCGCTTTCTCACTACCACGGGGAATGCGTCACATGGACAATCAGAACGTGCACTTTTGGGTATTGCTGCAAGCACAACACAAGGGGGACACACACACACACTCTGCATCAAACCATCTTCACACAGACCACCATGTTGGACTCAATGGACACAAGCATGCACACCGCACATCTGTAAGGCAGTATGCAGCTGCTGGCACAGAGCCAAAGTATCCAAACAAGAACACGCACCTTCAGGTGCCAACAACTCTGAAGTGACCCCCCACACATATCTTTGGTGCACAAGTGCTCCCTTTCACCCTCAGCGTGCGCGCACACACACATACACACACACACACACACACCTGTGCGGCAGCACGCAGCGGATAACCCAAAGCATGCGCCGCTCTCCAGCCCACACAACACGGCGTCGTTTGCCGCATAGCCCCCTCTAGAAGCAGCCACACTTGCTAAACTGCTGCTGCTGTTGCTACTGCCAGCCCCACGCGAAGAGTTGTAATGAGTGGGGGTGGGGTTGATGGGGACATTGCTGTGGTGCGCCTGCAAGTTTGCGGAATCCAGGGAGTGCGTGTTGGTTTGTTGGATACCAGGGAGTGCATGTTGAAGATAACTTGTTGCAGGCAATTTGTGGGTGCGGGCAGGTTTGGGTGCAGGGGAGTGAAGATGAGTGCACTTGGAGAGCGAGGGGATGCACTTACACCAGGCAGACCCACTACACCCTGCACAACACCATCCTACGTAGACACCCAATGCCATGCCACTACACCCTGCACATTGCACCCTGCACAACACCATCCTAGGTAGACACCCTGCACCAACCTGTGGATACAAGGAGTGGACCTGCACCACCCCTACCTTTCTCTTGTTCATCCAGAGAATCATCTGCACCCACTTGTCCACGAGGCTGCTGCACCACAGCGAGCACTACTGCCATTGAAGCCTAATGCACCATCGTACACAAATGCCAATGCCCCATGCACCCTGGTGGTCACCAATAGCGCTCCAGCCTAATGCACTCACCAACGCAAATGCCAATGCCCCATGCACCCTGGTGGTCATCAATAGCGCTCCAGCCTAATGCACTCACCAACGCAAATGCCAATGCCCCATGCACCCTGGTGGTCACCGATAGCGCTCCAGCCTAATGCACTCACCAACGCAAATGCCAATGCCCAATGCACCATGGTGGACAAAACAAAAGGCGCAATAGCCCAATACGCCCACCTGCCCGCCCGGCTGCTGCACCACGGTGGACACAAGTGGCACGCCCCCCCCTTGTTGATAGGCAGCATGGGACTTGTGCAAGCCTCTGTACACGCTGCCACCCCCATCTAAATCCCCCCCTAATGGAATACCGCCGCCGCCCCCCACACCCCCAGCTAAGTTTGTTGAAGAACCCCCTGATGCCCCTGCCGTTGCTGCTGCTAAATGGCCCCCTCCAAGGTGATTGACACTGCTGAATGCAGATTTTGTCGTCGGCCCTGTGTGCCCCCCCCGTCTGTGCCGTAGCCAGCACTCCTGTGTATGTGTGTGTGTGTGTGTTTGTGTGTGTGTGTGTGTGTGCACGCGTGTGTGCTCGAGCTTTTTGTTTGCAAGCCTGCATTTTAGCACAGGTGCACATAATGCAGCACAAGGTGAAGCAAACATTTGTTCATGCCTGCAAGCAATGCACTCCTACTCACCACTGCAAGAGTGGCCACCATTGCAAGGAATCCGCCCATGATACGGAAAGGGTGCAGCTTGTCCGAGTGGGTCGTGTGATGGGGCTCTGCTGTGGCACCCAGGCCTAACACACCCAATCCTGTGAGCAGTGAGGCAAAAACGTTTGTAAGGCACTTGAAGCGGGGGATGTTCTGTGAGCAGTGAGGAAAATGCCTGGACATTTAAATTGCAAGATTGCCTGGCTGAGTTATGTGGTGGGGCCCTGCTGTGGTTCCCAACCTAATACCCAACCTTTTGTGCAACGTGAACAGGTATTTGTAGAGCATTTAACCTTTAAATTGAAGTCAGGCCCCCGATCCTAAGCCAGAAATGGGCGATATGATGCAGACACATCAAACCTAATTCTGAGTATGAGGGGTTGCTTGTTTGGAGCTAAGGTCTGGTTTGGCACGCTGGGAACACAGGGGTGTGGCTCAGGTGGAGCTCTCTGCACCAAGAACTTGCATTTGGACATACCGATTAGTTTTGAGTTGCAGGTGCTTTTCTTCTAAAACTTCATAAATTTGTAGTGCAACACGTGACCGATGCCTGCACTTCTCGGTCACCCTCTGTAAATGCCATCTTTGAGAGGGACCCTGCTCAGGCCCAAGCTGCAGCAGTGAGTGTGTGGGAAGGCTGCTGGTAACATTGCAAGTCATTTTGGTTTGTTTCTGGAGCCCCTGGTGCTTATCGGATTTTCTATCGCACGGAGAGGCGCACAAAAGCAGGGAGGTCCGGCCAGGCCCCAGGAGGCCACCTCCGTGACTGCTGTTTAGCCTGGTCGACTACACCTGGGGTAGTCAACATCAACTTTGATGCCGCGGGCTGCTATGCTGGGCGCCAGGGAGGAGCTTCTGGGCTCTGCAAAATCCCTGGAGCTTTTTCCTCCAAAAGTTTGTACTTATGGGCGTGATTCTGACTGGATAGCTTTGATGCTCATTAAGCATTGCCAGCCAAGTCGAGGGCCAATACTTCTGTTCATTTTCTTAATGAAATGCTGGGCTTCAGAATCAGGATTCCTCGCACCACTGAAGAGTTTAAACCTTTTGAACCTTACCCCAACACCTCGCTGAAGCGCCTAATTTCCATAAAATTTAAACAGGAAGCCGTTCCTTATCTTCAGCACTCCTCTCAGCTGCCTTTGGAGCACCCTCCAAAATAGCGCCACACCAGTTTGCACCTGATTGCCACTTGGGCAACCAGGGTTACAAAGGCAGCATAGCTGAAGCAAAAAGGTGCCTATAACCAAACCAAACCAAACTCGTGTACCAATGAGTGTGGGAACAAAGTCTTAAGTGTTGGACTATGGAGCTGTGCTCAGAAGTGTGAACTGCTGAAAGACTGAGTGTTGGACTATGGAGCTGTGCTCAGAAGTGTGAACTTCTGAAAAACTGAGTGTTGGACTATGCCGCTGTGCTCAGAAGTGTGAACTGCTGAAAGAAACATGCGCACAGTCACTCAGCATGAAATGAGCATGTGAAGCTCATTAATTTATATTAAATTTAATTTTCATTTAATATTAATAAAGAGTCGTTCTTTATCTTCAGCACTCCTCTCGGCTGACTGTGGAGCTCCCCCCCAAAATAGCCCCACACCAGCTCGCAGCTGGTGGCCACCTGGGCAATCAGGGTACACCCTGGGGTCCACCTGCAGGCTTGGAGGTGCAGCCGGAGGGATAGGGCAGACAGGGGGTAAGTTTGGCTGAGCGCACAAACATGCAGGCCTAGCGCACGGTAGGCTTCATCAACAGGATCAGCCCAGTGCTGGAAAATTGCTGTTTAAACTAGCTTTCAGATGGTGTGCTCAGAATTGGCAGAGGTGGGCTGGCTGGCAAAAGGCAGGATATATCACACAAGGATTGGGGGCCTGGCTGACTGAGCTCTAGAGTCCAAATTGTGGGCAAAATGCCTGGCCAGCTGCGGCATGGACCCTATTTTTACCACCAAACCTCCCTCCAAGACCGCATGATGCATTAAACAGGACGATTTTAGTGATTTGTAGTCTCTTCACAGGGTAGAAATCATTACAAAAGGAATGGAGTGAAAGGGTTCGGGGTCGTCCCCGCGGCTGGATTCCCCTAAGTATGGCCAACCACACTTCCAGCCCCCTATATCCAATCTTTGTGCATGCCTTGAGCATACCAAACATGTTCTTAGATCCCAAGTGTTGAGAGACGCTGACAAGTTGGCATGTAGCGATGCTCTACGTGGCTCAGAGGCTGCTTTGCACCCATTTTGGCAAAAAAGGGCGGATTTTCAAACTTGCATCAAATGAACAGCGCTCCAGGACGTATCTGTTCTTAGGTTGTGAAGTCATGCTGTGCTGTCAAATTTTGCGAGGGGACACCGGGAGAGCATGCTGGCGGGGGCCACACATCGGGTGGGATATGCAGGCCGATGCAGGAAGGTGACATCGCTCCACCCATGCTGCAGGTTTCATTCCTTTTTTTGGCTCAGAGAGAGTTGCGGCCAACCAGTATTTAAAAATGCATTTTCAATGGGTCCGTTGCTGGCCTGGTTGGATGTTGGCAAAATGTTTCCTTGGTGGACACTACTTTTTTCTGGCCATGGTCTCAAACTCAAACCAGAGTTGCGGGCCAACAAAATGATGACGAATGGCTTCTAGATGACATGAAATGGTGGACTGCGTGGAAAACGGCAGCGTTTTTTTTACAGGTAGACACAGGAGCATAAAAACTTCTCCCGGACGGCACATGTAAATTTTGGGCTGGACCCCTCTGACCCACCCTCTCCACTGCCCCTATCCAGGCAAAAAGGGTACCAATCTGCTCCTTCTTCAATTCTAAATCCATCTGCATGCTCACCATACTGAAACACTGAGTTGCAGCAGAGTTATGGGACAAAAACTGAGCTGCGGACACCCATGCATACCTGTCCTGCCAGGCACCCAAAAGTGGCTTGCAAGTCCACAACTGCCCTCCTTACTCCACCAAGCACACTTACACCTTCCTTTGTCACTGTGCTGGAAATCTGGATTCACTTGCTGCACCTTTGCCTTCACACACCCCGGGCCCAGACGCATGTGCATGTGGCACTGACTTTGACTCATGCAGCACAGACCCCCCTTTCGTCCAATTTGCACCAAAAGGGTGCCAATCGACAGTTTCTGAGCTCAGGAATCTGATGATATATCTAGAATTCTGTAAAAGTGGCACAGAAGAATCCTGAAGAGGCGGTCCCAAAAAGTCAGACTCCCCCCGCCCCCCCCCCCCCCTCTGATTGGACTCATATATGTACCAACCGATAGCTCTTGAGCTCAGGATTCCGATTATATGTACTTTATTCAAATTGACGTGCCGTCCAAAAGATATGCTTCCTGTATGCTCTAGGGTGGACGACTTCAATTTTCTAAGCCCTGGGTTTCATACTGCAACCCATGTTTCCCTCCATACGTAGGCGCAAAGAGGGTAAGATTAGTGCAGTTACCTGGCAAGCCGCCCCTGCTCGCCGCGGCTTGTCTTGTACCTCCTTCTTGATTATGCTTGCATTACATCCCTGCTTCGTACCAAGTTCACTTATGATGAAAAATACAGGAGGTGCTTTCCCATCCTAGAAGTGGTGCCTCTTACTGAGCCTAAATTTGTCCAAGTGTTTCAACATGGGACTTCTCTTGGGATCACCACTACTGAGGCTATATTCCCCTAAATAGGGTGGGGAAAAAAGCTGCATAGGCCACGCATATGTATCAGGAAGAGTCAGGCGTGTGGGAGGGGAGGGGAGGGTGTTCTGAGAAGAATGCGTGCAAAAGTGGCTATTAGGACCGAAGGTACAAATACTGCTCTTTTGACCTTGCTGGTTCTCCCTTTACATCCGGGATTACAGCCAGACCTCCTTTGCATGATTCAAATGTTCCATTTAAATGTTAAAAGTGTCCCTACAAATCACAAAAAGACGAGGTGTGAACGGGGTCAAGCATGACATTTGCTGTGGCGCTTGCAAGATTACAGAGGGCATAATGCACATTTTAATTGTGAGGGCATCGTGGGAGAACCATAACATCTTTCCAAGCACAAGCCCCCGAAAAGCATCATGAGAACCAAGGTAAGCCGCGGCCAAGGTATTAGGTGTCCAAGCTACTTAGTTACCTGCGCGGCTTGTAATCAGGCACTTGACACACTTTTATGGTTAGGAACGGTACAGGGGTAGGTAAGATATGATAGTTGGCTGCTTTCTGCCTAGAAAAGGGTGGGCCAGCCATGGGGACAACCCCAGTGGTTGGTCATAAACAAGTTCAAGTAACGGCAAAAGGGTGGATTTTTGCAGGGATTTTTGACCTCCATCCATGTGCTAAAAATGTGAGATGTAGGTATGGTGTATGGGGTTTAAAATGCCTGATATTGGAATTGAGTCAGGTTGGAGCTGTGGGCCATATTGAGTGGTCTGCAGCCAGGGGAGTGATCTGGGGTCAGCTGGAGATTCATTTTTTGGTGGACATGGTATTTCATAAAGCAATGATGGTTAGCGTGAGTAGATTTGAGAAATTGGATTATTTTGAAATAACATATGTTGAAATGGTTCTTAACTTGAAAAACAAACGATGGAATTTCCTTAGCTTGGTAGTGAAGTTGTCCACCTCTGACAAATTTGTTTGGTTTGTATGCTTGGGCTCCAACCCATCGGTGCCCATACCTGGTACAACTTACTGCCACACTTGAAGCAAACAATACTCACCACCACCACCACCATCGCCAACCCACCTGCGATTGCTGCTGCCAGCCACTCTGCCGGACGGAGCCGCTCAGCCAGGTAAAAGTGTGAGAAGACCAACAATATGACCAGCCCCACGGCAGACACGGGCTGCACTACAGACACAGGCGCGTGCGCGAAAGCGGCCACCATCTGCACAGCATGGCAAATAGCACGGGCCAGAATTCTAAGAGCCAGCTTGCTGTGCAAAGCAGAGAAAAGGGCTATTGGTTGTTCAAGAACATGGGTGCTTTGATCAAAAGGGACACTTGGTGCATCCCTACTTGCCTTAGTCAACGCTCCAATTAAAATAAAATCAGTTGACCAACTTCTGGGCATTTTTGCTGAGAAGTGATATGCACAAATTCGGTCAACACAAAATGACCATTGGGGGATGCATCCTTCAACAATACACATACACTTGCGCGTGGGTGTAAACACGCAAGCATCACTCACCAGCAGCGCCCCAACCAGGTCACATGCCATGCCCAACATGTACAGCCTGGACCCAAGGAACTGGCCCACCACCTCGCGCCTGAGGACCAAGCGCGGCAGTCGGCCTGCGGCCTGCTTCTGCAAAACCTTACCCACACTGTTGCCCGTGGCTGCCAGCACAGTCATTGCAATGGCGAGCCACATAGGGGATGCGCAATCTTCTGTGGGAAGTGTGTATGTGCGTGTGCGTGTGTGCGTGAATGCACGTGAATGTGTCTGTGTGTGTGGTTGTGTGTGTATATGTGTCTGTATGTGTGTTTGTGTGTGTTTGTGTGCGTGCGTGCTTGTGGGTGCGTGTGTGTGTGTGTGTGTGTGTGCGTGCGTGCGTGTGTGTGTGTGTGTGTGTGTGTGTGTGTGTGTGTGTGTGTGTGTGTGTGTGTGTGTGTGTGTGTGTGTGTGTGCGTGCGTGCGTGCGTGCGTGCGTGCGTGCGTGCGTGTGTGTGTGTGTGTGTGTGTGTGTGTGTGTGTGTGTGTGTGTGTGTGCGCGCGCGCGCGCGTTTGTGCGTGTATGTGTGTGTATATGTCTGTGTATGTACAAAGGGCTCGTATACAAGCATGACTTTCTTACATGTGTTGCGTTGCGCATGCAGAATAGACCATGCATTTCCTCACCTTTGAAACACTCCTCACTCTAGCATTTCTCAGAGACTATCTGTTCACAAGTAAAACTTTGGGCAAACCTTTGGAACAAGCGTTCTCTACATTATTGATCCTGTAATGTCCATATTATTCTCGCACTTAAAAAAATTGGATAGTAAATTATACCGGTATATTTTCAAGGCAACAGTCAGTGAACCAGTGGTCTCGAACAAGCAAAACAATCGCCACCAGCTATTTGTAAATCCAGCGAGTGATGGTCTTCACTGCCGGTCTGAACTGAGAGTCGTCTTGATAATCAAAACAATTTGTTTAAGCATCATCATCATCACCCCGTGGAAATCTCCATTTGACCCCAAAAAGGCCAAAGAAATAACCAAAGCACATTCAAGTAAAACGGGTACCGACTAGAGTCTCTGCTAATCTAAGTTACTGTAAGAATAGTACATACAGGGCGCGTTTCCAGTGGGCGCTTAACGGAACGGAAAGGCAAAAATGTGTTTCCAGTGGACCGAAAAATGAGCCCAAAAGGGAAAAACGGAGCGTGAAAATGGGGCCCGATTTTTCAAGGGCCCCCCCCCCCCCCTTGAAAAGAAAAGTGGGGCTAACGGAGGAAAGTTTGTTTCCAGTAGAGCTCCGAACGGAAGAAGTAAGCTAGGTCAAACCTGTTCCAGACACACAATTTTACCACTGCGCTATTCAATTTAATTTAATCAGTCCGAAGCACTGTCTCTCCAAGCACACTATGGGTGACAGCGGAGACTTGACGCCATTACTCCAGATGCCCTCAGGGGCTTAAGATGGCTCCCAGCTCCCAGAGGCTCTAGGTGTCTCCCTGCCCCCACAGTTTCAAGATGGCTCCCAGCCCCCGGAACCTCTTGGGCTGACGCAGCACACCCAGGCAATTGCAAGTGGGCAAGTGTTGTGCGCATGCATGCAGTGGGGAGCACATGCGCTCACCCACACACAACCCCCCCCCCCCCCCCGCGCGCGCACACACACACACACACACACACTCACACACACACACACACAGTCTGCCATTTTCGAAGAGATTTGGAAGCATGCAAGCAAGGAGGAGAAGAAGAAGTCTCATTTTACCTTTTATTTTCTCCTTTCCAACTTTTCTGGGTGCTCACAGCCTATTTTCAGTGGAAACAACTTGCTCCGTTTTTGCCGTCTACTGGAAACACGATATATTTTTGAGCTCCGATATTCCGTTAGCGGAGTCCCGTTAAGCGCCCACTGGAAACGCGCCCACACGCTCCTAAAAGCTTAAAAGTATAGTACGAACACACAAACACATGTGCGCACACACACGCGTGCACACACACACGCACGCACGCACGCACGCGCACGCGCGCACACACACACACACACACACACACACACACACACACACACACACACACACACACACACACACACACACACACACACACACACACACACACACACACACACACGCTGTACAGGTCTCAGACCAGGACGCATTACACATCTTTTTCCATGGATTGCATACCAAGTGGGTGTCACAGGGCCTGTAATGTTCCAAAACTTTTATGAGCCTTTCTTGTTCCAGTATTCCCAAAACTTCAGATACAATCTTTTTCTACGCTTACTTAAAAAGGCACAACTCTGCATAAGGATGCATATGCTTAGAAAAATTGGCTTGGTGTGTGCGCTTGGGCGCTCAAAGGGGAAGAAGGGGCAATAAGGAGAAGTGGGAAATTCTTGCCAATGCTATTTTGCTCAATGTACCCCAAGATGTGCAGCAGTGGCATAGTAGAAACAAATGTAAAAGAAATGGGACCAATTGGTGGGCTGGCTGCCAGGGTGGCCAAATACGCCTGGAGGGGTGGAGAGGAGGCCACTATGGACCTCTGAGCCCTAATTCATCTTAGCGCTCATTGAGCACTTCCGGACAAACCTTTTTTTCCATTATGAACAAACATAACATTCTTATTACTGTTGAATACTTAAAACAAACTGGGGCCAAAAAATCGAGATGTTCTCATAACTCCAGCTTACCTTTGATCTGGCATAGATCACACTTACCCATTGAAATCCAGGACGAAACCATATCTGAAACTAGAAACCCTCAGGATCTTGGTGGTATGCTTTTCATTTTGAATGACATTCTCCAATAAGGTCAAATTTGAGATTGGGAGTCCACACACCTGTGACACCTCTCTGGTGCATCCTGCATTATGGGATATTAAACTGCATGAAAACGGGGCTGCGCAAAGATGTAGAATGGGTAAAATAATTTGCAGAGATTATCGTGAGACCAAATAGCTGCAAGAGGCTTGCAGGACGAGAAATTGCTAGCTGGTGTCAGTTCACTGCCAGGAGGGAGAGAGGAGGAGCATCATGCACAGAGGGGTGCAAAGTTGGGAAAAAACGGATCCCGACTACCTAGCTATTGGTCCAACGCCTGCAGCCCACAGCCCCGCCTGTAAAGCCTAAGTGCAAGCGAAAAGGCACAGAGGAAGATCAGGAGCAGCAAGCCTGTGTGCCAGGACAGCCGATGCGCATGCCCACCTCATCAAGGATATGCTGGCTGTGCTGTTGAACACCTGCTATCAGACATGCTGGGTGTGCGAACATCAACTCCTTCCTAGAGTGTCCTCCGTGAGTGTGGAATCGAACCTATTCAATTCAACTGGTTCAGAGCCTGTGCACGCTTATATAATTCTCTCACCCATTGCAACAGCGCTCTACTTCACAAGGTTTTTCATGCGGACATCACCCTCAGCCCCAGGAATTCCTCCTGCTGGACATCCCATCTATCGTCTGCCATGAATGGCTTGCATCACGCCCATCATTTCCAGCAAAAGATACGCTCTGCTGATCCTTTGGAACTGAATCAGCTTGTTGTGGATCTCAGGTCTCGCCATCTAGCATATTGGAGACAATTTTCTGGCTATGACCCACGAGACACAAACAGCAAAAAATTTACTTACCATCACTGGTGTGCTCTCCCAACCAAGCCTGCACACGTTACATACTCTCCTTATATTTTGCCCAAATATTTCTACTTGGATTTACCTAAACACATCGTCTGCAGTGTGGCTCGATTTCGCCTTCGTGTCCATACCTTGAAAGTTGAGCAGGCCACATGGGATGATGCTATTTCCCCTGCCTGTGATCTATGTGATGCCCAAGATGATGTGCAGGATGAGCAACACGTTCTTTTCAAATGCACTCATCCCCGTGTCTGTTCTCTTCGGCTTAAATATGCTCCCTTATTTTCTGGTCCTCTCCTCTCTTTATCTCACTCTTCCAATAGAGTGACTCCCTACGTGCCTGGCATTCACCATGTACAGTCTTATCATATCTCTTCTTTCTTAAATCAAAACAATAACAAGCTTTTTCCTTTTCTACATGAATTATTGCTTTTTTATGAGCAGGCTAGCAGTCAACCATTTTGACTGGAGGCCTTCTTTTTTCCTGTAACCTGTAACCTATCAGACATCCGCAGTCATCACTTACCTACAGTGTAGGTCCTACACAGAATTTGCTGGACAGTGCGTAATTCAATGTGCCTTTTGTCAAAATAACTCTGCAAGCAGGGTGTGCATTGTTGCGCTATGGAAAAATTCAATAAAGGATTGGGTGCGCACTGGTCCAGGGTCTGTGGCGACGCCTTTAAGAGCATGAAACACTGTAGGTGGTCTTGCTTCCAGCAAACTGCTCTTTTGGGCCAGCCTTTGTATGAGTCACATCGCGGCGATGTCATCGCCATACATATGCTGGGGTTATGATTTCAGCTTCGAAGCTTTGTGTGAAGCAACATTTTTACCTAATGACAAAAAGATGAGGAAGAGTCACGATACACACCCGCAATTCACACACAAGAGCAAGTCAACTTCCGCAAGAATTGCACGCAAGATAGGTAACACGAAAGAAAATGAAAGAAAAACTACGTTGGCAGAGGAAACTCTCCCTACATCAATTAAGGAAAAGGAGACACATTGGCTCAGAAGAGCCGTGAGCCTCCTCCACCACAAAGCTACAAAGAAGAAAAGCAAATGGGGATCTGGAGGGTTACTGGAGGCACCCGGCTCCAGAACCTGGCTGTGAGAAGCATCATGGGTGGGCTGTGGTAATATGACCAACACACCCTATCACCAACCCTCGACCCTTCAGGCAAGCTTGCAGCAACAACTGTTAGTGACCTTGTTTCCCACACTCATCAAAAACTCTCAAGAAAAACAATAAACCACAGTATCTTCTCATAGAGCAGGAATCACTATAGCGGGGGCAGGAATCACTGTAGCGGCGTCTGGAGCGGAGATGTTCACTTGAAAGCAGGGTCTTACACGTTCATTTTTAACTTTTATCGCAGGAAGTTGGCATGACAAAAAGGAAATCCCGCCTGAAGAAGAATCAAATCGAGGGTGAAATGACAATGTCAAGCATCCTGAGCAAATGCTGCCGGACGTCAACTTTTCATTTCTTCTTATAGTATTTAGGTGTGTGGTGATGCTAGGATGAAGAGATGCCAGATTTTCTTGCTACCAAATTTGACAACTTCCCTCGCCGATTCGGGAACGGGATGACACTGGGCGAGAACGCAGTGGTACGAAGATATAAATGTTAATAGCTATTTTGCTTGGTTGGTAAGGGCCCTGAGCCCAGGGGCTACCCTTAGGTAAAACAAGTTTGGCTTACCTGCACGTCCTGCCAATGCAGCGGGCTCTTTCACCCAGGGGCAGCCATGGACCCTGCAGTAGCATCCACTGCTGCTGACACCCGGGACTCTGAGGAGATGTGCTCTGAAACTTCAATTGGTGATGACCAGGGACCTGGGTCGTCCGTGCTTGCCCTGATACTGTCCAACTCCCTAGGCTGCCTGTTCGTTTTGGTGAGTTCGAGGCTAATTACGGTATCCTGGGCGACAATGAGGATTTCGCTGCCACTGGCCCGCCTTGCAGACAAAACATTTGCCCACACAGGCAATGCCAGCACAGCAGCATTCCCACAGCAGCATTCTCGAGGAAATTCCAGGATGTAGCCTGGGTGCTCATGACGCTCCACCACATGGCACACAGGTTGCCTGGGCAGCTAGGGAGTTGTGGTGGCGCAACAGCGGCATTATGGTCAGCAAATCTGGTGTGCACGAGGCGGGCCGTGAGGACATGAGTGGCCAGGTCAGTCAGGAGACGCTTCCTAGTTGTCCATGCCTAAATGCACATCTATACCTGCATCACATACCACGTATGGTATGGTATGTAAATGGATGATGCATGCATGCATGTGTGCATACTTGCACATGCGCACTTGCGCGCATGCATTTGCGGTCATGCCAACCACATGTTCCCCAAATTTCCATGAGCTTCTTTGGATACAAGTATTTGAACGCTTGTAGTCTGCACGCACTGGCTACACATCCAACTCGAGGGTGCAAGCCCTGTCAGCTCATGAGCTTTTGTCTATAGCCTATGCACATGCAAAGCATGCATTAAATGTTGCATGTACAAACATATGTGCATGTCTTTGTACGCATGTCCCTTGACAGTATGTGCAACGACTCCTTGAGGGTATGAGCATGCGGAGCCGACTTTGCTTGAGCTTGCTTAATTCAATTAAGCCCAACTCTTCCTGCCTCAAACCTTCTACGCTCATTTGAAGCCTTGCTCTTGAGGATGGCCCATGTTATGCTCTTGTTATTCTCTTCTGGCACACGCATATGCACGTTCGACACATATACACACACACACACGCATGCACTCACTCACACAACAGGAGGCACCTACTTCAGGCCGCAAGTCCCACTCTCAACCCACCCCTCTTCCGGCAACGCTGCGCTCCCAGGCCCCCTCTCCGCGCTCCTCCCGAGATACCCCCCACTTGCTGCAACAGCGCCATTCTTACGCTGCACCTGATGCAGCAGCACTGGGCAGCTGCACACAGCCGCAGCACCCCTCATGCCCTGCTTCTCCACGTCGGAGTGTGCATTCGGAGGCAGTTGGCCCCATGAGCAGCCTGGCTCGCTTAGGAGGCATGGTGACTGGCGTTACCTCACGCTTGCTTCAGCGCACGGAGAGCGGGCACTCTCGCTGTAGCATGCGCTGCAGCACACCCGGCAGTGAGGTGCATCAGCAGGCGGAGGCGCGCAGCCGCATGCCCAGCATTGGCAGCAACCCAGGGATGGAGCAGCAGCAGCAACAGCAGCAACAGCCTCGGAACGTGGGCCTTGATGAGGTGAGGGGAGTTGGTTTATTGCCCAGGGCAAAAGGTGACTGTCCTGTAGTTCCTTCAAATAAGGGACCCTTAAGCTCCCTTGCCGTGTGAACTGGAAAACATAGGACAGCAAGTGGAAGAAGTTGTTGGCTACCACTGGGTGGATTTGGGTGCTGCAGGCGCATGGGCGCTACATATTCAGATCCCACAATGGATTGATAATACCACCACATACATAATTTTTCATTTCAGCAGGATGCATGGCGTGTGGGTGCAGGATCTTCCTAGGAGGCAGAAGGATGTTGTTCACCCTTGGGCTGCAAGCAGGATGCTGAACATAACCTGATACTTGCGATACAGATACAACACAGGATGAGTCTGTCATGGCATTAATAATGAGTCGGTCATGACATAAGATTTCATGTGTGACACAAGATCGGTTTGCAATTGGTGTATTAAATCCACCAAGATCCGGGGGCGTTGTTTGGATGTGCCTATTTAGGCAGACTGTAGGTGGTGCTTTGGTACATGCACGCATGGAGGGGCACCATTTAGCGGCGCGGAACGACGGAGCCCTCAGGGGCTGAACTGTCATGGGCTTAGCTTCCATCCCAGCATTCAGGAATGGTGCAACAGCTGCAAGCTTGCCACCTGCGCATTCTCCATCCTCCAGACTGCCAGCACGCATGTTGGATTACATGTGCACATGCAAGCTCAAAAACAGGAGTGGTGCGACGCCTGCAAGCTTGTTGCCTGCGCATCTTCCATCCTCCAGATTGCCAGTATGTACGCACGGTCAAATGGGCACATTAGGATTTTAGGGTTGAGCCTCAAAGTCCGCTCGCATGTCCCTCTCGTGGATTTCCAAGGGCCAGGATAAGGTATTACGCTTCCACAATGTGATTTCCAGGGTTCAGGGGAAGGTGCTGAGTTGAGGGGGAGGAATTGAATAGCCTCAAGGGATGATGTCCTGGCTTGAGGAGGCGCGCCTACAATTGGAATGAACACAGTTCACGAATGGAAAGGATACTGCTCCCAAGAAGAATGGATGCGGTTCACTCCAACCATTCCAGCGCACCACCCTTACCCACTTCAGCAGCCATGACCTCTTATGGGTCCACCATGAAAATTACCATGCTCGCTCTGTGTGCGCAAGCAATGCACAGGCCTGCAGGCCGATGTGCAGTCAAGAGTGATTCACTGGGCTGAAAGAGAGCTAGAGGGGCTATGCACAGCCACAGGTGGAGGAGGGCACGAGCAGGCACATCTTTAGATGGGTGTGAGTCTGAAGCGGGCAATGGCAGGCACATTTTTAGGTGGATGGGAGCAGAGGCAATAAAAGCGGGTGTGTGAGTGAGTTGGTGCAGGAGGCTAAGCACAGCCACAAGTGGAGGATGGCACGAGCAGGCACATGTTTAGGTGGATGTGCATCAGAAGCGGGCAATGGCGGGTGTGTGAGGGAGTTGATGCCGTAGACTGGTACAGCCACAGGCAAAGAAGGTGGGCGTGAGCAGACAGAGGTAAAGGTGGATGTGTGTCAGATGCAGGCCCTTGCGAGTGTATGAGTGGCCAACAGTTGCTCTGCCTTGTGTATGTACAACGCAGGTCATCGGCACGGGCGTAAATGCCATCAATCATGGGGAAATTAAGAGCGTGGGTGAACTACAAGCGGCTGCATTCGGGCCCACCGGCAAGGTCCCGTTTGCAGATGTTAAGGGCAATGAGGGGCGCATCCAGGTGTGTGTGTATATGTATGTGTATGCGCGCGTGTGTGTATATATATATGTCTATGTGTGAGCGCGCGTGCACTCTGTTACATGTATGCATTTGCTTAGCTTGATGTTACTGCTGTTCTTGCTTGCCCTTGTCCAGTGCCATCTAGCTGCCTTTCATACAAAACTTCCCTAGTGGTGAGACTGACTGCCAGGTTGTGGTGGTGAGACTGAGGCAGAGGCAAATGAAACCCCCAGTATGTACACTGAAGCGTTTTTGAAAATCTTCAGAACTGGCACTGGGGTTTTCATCGCCATCCGCCCCAGTCTTACCACTACAACTTGTCAGTCAGTCTCTCCCCTACATTCTCCGTGGCCATGTGTGTTGCAGCCATGCTCATGCTGAGTGCGGATGTGCACTGTAAGCGGAGGGTGGCATTCTTACCACTAAGCCTCATGTAATTTGCTGGTATTTGTTTTGCTTGGTGCCCTTATGCCACCTAGCTGTGCTTCAGCCACCTAGCTGCGCTATCCTTTATTTATGTATCTATTTATTTGTTTTGCTTGGTGCCCTTGCGCCACCTAGCTGCGCTATCCTTTATTTGATTAATTATTTATTTGTTTGTTTTGCTTGGTGCCCTTGTGCCACACATAGCTGCTTTCCACACACAACCTTTCAGTGGCCATGTGTGTTGCAGCCGTGCAGGTGCCAAGCACGGATGTGCACAGGAAGAGGAGAGTGATGTTGTGACCTCATAGTCTCTTGTGAAGTGGTGTTGGATTGACCTCATAGCCCCCTGATTCGCTGTCCTCTACACATAACCCTGAACCGTGCGCAGGTGCTGAGTGTGGATGATGAGCAAGTGAACCAGCAGGTCATGCAATCACTGTTGTGGGACCAAAACTATGAGCTGGTGCAGATGGTGAGTGGGGCCAATACTGTTCTGTGGGGCCCAATGTACAAAAAAAAATCCAGTGCATCTGGTGTTGTAGAGATGTAAAGACTGGTGGGAGAAACTACGAGCATGCTCAGATTGTGATTGGGGAGATGGGAGCCCCTTGCCCTTTCCAGTTGTTGCATTCCAGTCGTTGCATTCCAATAAAGTGCCAACTACATTCCTGAAGACTGTGGTCCATCCGACTGCGCCATCCAGCCTGCTTGAACAAACCAGCAGCAACAGATGCTCCTTGGCCTTAAGCACGATTGGCTTTGCTCTGTATCATCGCCATGCAAAGGATGGCATATTCGCGCCCTGAATAACTGAAGTCATTAGAAGGCAGAGATGCTGCAGTGAAGTCTTGCAAACGTCTGCAGTTTCATTGGAGAAGCACGTCATGTTGTATGGTTGATTGGATTCTGATTCCTGTGTGTCTCCAGGGCACGCTACTTAGTAGAGAGGCGGTGCCAGCATTCATGCATGATCAAGCGTGCGTAAATATTACTTTGTTTAAATGTGAATCTAGGAGTAAGTCCCCACCCAATGAGCTACCTAACCGCCGCTCAGCGCGCCAATCTGTAGCCAAGCCGTGAAGCTGCGCTGACATTATTGCATGACTGTGTGTGTGTGTGTGCCCCTTTGTGCGTCCATCTGCAGCCGAGTTGTGAAGCTGCGCTGGCATTCTTGCATGATCCAACGCTTGTGTTTGGTGTGTTTGCCGCTTTGTGCGTCCACCTGCAGCCAAGCGGTGAAGCTGCGCTGGAGTTCATCGAGAAAGCTCCTTCCCTGCCCGACATGGTGCTTCTGGATGTCACTCTGCCGGGGATGAGTGGCTTTGAGGTGAGACGAAGCAGCCCTTGAAGCAGTGTGCAAGAGGGAGAGGGGTCCGCTAGAAACATGTGACGAGGAGGTGCATGCTTTCAATGCCGGGGACAGCTGGGGTAGATGGGAAAGTGTGAGCAAGCTTTAGAAAGCTGGCATTCATGGGCGGCATCGTCTGTAGCATTCATTATCATCACCATCATCATCATCACCGTCATCATCATCATCATCATCATCATCACCATCATGATCATCAAACCTTACATGCTCATAGCATGCCTTTCAACAACTTGCCCTCAGGTCACACGCGCCATGCGCGAGCTGTATCATCACCATGAAACCTTACATGCTCATAGCATGCCTTTCAACAACAACTTGCCCTCAGGTCACGCGTGCCATGCGGGAGCTGTACTCGTCGTGCGAGCTTCCCATCATCATGGTGACGTGCTCTTCTCTGGAGGAGGATGTTATTCTAGGCCTGGAACTGGGTGCCAATGACTACATGACCAAGCCCTTGAGGTGAGTGAGACTACACAACCCAAGTGCGAGTGAGACTACATGGCCAAGCCTCATCATGGTATGAGTCATGTAACATGAGTCATATGACATGACCCAGCCCTTGAGGGTAGTGCGTGAGGGCGCACATGACCACACCCAAGCCTCTCAGTGCCAATGTCTGCATGATCGAGCCATTTTGGTCAGTGAGGGTGCACATGACTGAGGGGCCAAGCCTCCCAGGAGCGTGAGGAAGAGGGCTACATCACTGTTGGGGGTGTTGCAAGGGTACACATCACTGTTACGGTACAGTGTTATGGTACATCACGGTACGCTGTTCCGGTACATCACTGCTGGGGGTGTTGCAAGGGTGGCTCTGGGAGCGTCATGCTGTAGGTTTTGTTGTTCCCCTGAGATAAGGAGTCTGAATTTGGGCGTTGCAAGGAGCTGCTCAGCCTGCTCAGGCAGCTGGTGCTGCTGACGTAGCTGGTAGAGACCTTCCAGGAATGCCCTAAGGACCCCCTAGCACAGATTCCTCCATAGCTGCTGCGGCATGTCTGCCATAGTCCTCTTTCCTCAAGGTTGAGCCTTCCATCCCAACGTGCTCCATCGAACACGAGGAGCAGGTTCCTTTCTATACTTGCTGGCACCAGCTCCATACCTCCCCTCCAATGCTCCCCTGCATGTGTGCCCACAAGTCTTCCTGACGCTTGATGTTTCCGTAGGTATGCTGAGCTCATGGCCCGCATCCGCACGCAGCTTGCCCTCAAGCGCAGTGTCAAAGTGGCCATGGAAGCCACACGTAATCTGGGCCTTCTGCGCTCCATCCTGCCCCCCAACGTCATCGCGCAGGTGAGCTGCAAGCTGCTGCGTGCATGGGTGCGTATATATGTATGTGTGCATGTGCGCATGGGTGTGTGTGCGCGCGCACACGCTTGTGCATGCAAGCATAAAAACGTCAGCAATGCATGCCAAGCAGAGTTGCAGGTGTGTCCTGCATGCGCTGCCCTTCACCTTTTGAGCTTGTTTTTGTCACTGAGTCCCCGTCTCACTTGTAGTCCTCCCGCCCCTTCCCGCAGCTCACAAGAGGCGTCACCATTATTGCCCAACCCTGTTGTTTTCTTAGAAATAGTCTGTCGTTTTTCATGTGAATCTTCTGTCATGGAATCTGAAGCCGTAGATGATCTTACTGATTTGAAATTACAAATAAATTTAGGATGAGAACTCCTAGAAATATCATATCCCCCTGTGCCTACTCCTTGCAGCTCAAAAGAGGCGTCACCCTCATTGCCCAATTCCATGAGAACGTGACCATCCTGGTGCGTCCCCTCCTTGTTTCATTGCCTGCTTCTTGTGCTTGAACCACTGCCTGCACCTCATCATCTATTGCCTGCCTGCATTCGATTTGACTTGAGTGTATGAGATTGTGCACTGCCTGCAGCGGGTGCGTCTATCCATGCTTGTCTTGTTGAACTGCTTGCTAGCATTTCACTTCTAGGCGAGGCACATGCAGGAAGGTGTGCCTCGTGCTACCTCTTTATGTCTGCTGTGCGGAGGTGTGACGCAGCATTCCGCACCTGCTGTACCAGTGTGCTGTGAGACTGCTCTGACTTCTTTATGGTTGCTGTGCGGAGGTGTGACGCAGCACTCCTCACCTGCTGTACCAGTGTGCTGTGAGATCATTCTGACTTCTTTATGGCTGCTGTGCGGAGGTGTGATGCAGCATTCCGCACCGCTGTACCAGTGTGCTATTTACCTGTGTGAGACCTTTCTGACGATGGCCAGACCCCAACACTACTGACACCCCTTACATTTCTGTCCATCCTTGGCTTTGTGCAGTTTTCCGACATCCGGGGCTTCACAAACTTGGCAGCAGAGTGAGTGCAAGCGGGAATAGCTGCGCCTGCTTAGTGCAGAAAGGTTCTCATGGACATGTGTGTGGGTGCAAAGATGCACTCTGTGGTGTGTCCCAGGGACTGATATACCCCAGTCTGCATCTTCTGCATGGAATACACTCCCTTCATGCATACACATTAAAAGTCCAATCTGTTCTGCAAAAGCCATGAAAGATGCTGCTGTTGAGCAAAAAGGAAAGTTGGCAGCTGCTGCTCCGAGTTTTACCAGGACCCAGGGTGTCCATCAAATTTGTCGCATCTGCCAGCAGCTGCGTCCTCGCCCCCTGTCTGCAAGGTTCCAGCAGTGGCCTGAGTGTAGCTAGCCGGACAGGACCCAGGATGACGACACTCCACCAAAAGGACGCAGAACTGGAGCTCAGAAGGGCACCACCCAAATTGTTGCATCTGCCAGCAGCTGCATCCTTGCCTCCTAACTGCAAGGCTCCTGCAGTGCCCTGAGTGTAGCTAGCCAGACAGGACCAAGTTGAGAAATCCTGACGGTCCGAGTGTACTCCAATCCCTGACCTGGGCTCTCAGGATTTATAAATGACCCTTGCCCCCAACCCCCAACCCAGATGGCTTACAAAATGCATTATTCTGGTGCTCAATATCACATTCCCCACTGTAAACCTAGGCACCACTGTAAACCCTCTGTAAACCCAGGTGGCCCACGGAGCGCATCATCCTGATGCTCAACGACATGTTCACGGTGTTTGACCAGATGTGCGACACATTTGGCGTGTACAAGGTGGAGACCATTGGTGAGTGGTGATTTGTATGGTTTCCAGCTTACAACTCACACACGTGTGAGCAGACACAAAGGAAGAGGACACAAAGAAGAGGATCGTACTGCTTTCTGAGGCAAGGGCCTGTGCTCACTTGCTGCTGCTACATAGCCTGTGCCAAACTAGCCCCAAGCCCATGTGGATGTGTGTGCTTCACACACACACACACACACACACACACACACACACACACACACACACACACTGGTGAGGCACATTCTTTGGTTGATGCAACATCATGAAATTTGGAAAGGCAGTCAGGAAAGGCAAGTTTGCGGATACAGAGCAGCATGTCCCCTTGACAGCTACACCTTTTCCCTTGGATGCTTACCGTGCTTCCCCACTTTTGCTGCGCTCTCCAGGCGACGCATACATGATCGTGTCAGGCCATGATGGTGTGCAGGACCATGCCCTGCGCATGGCGGCCATGGCGCGAGGGATGATTGATGCGGTGAGTGCGCATCATTGTCACATAATCCTTACATATGTGCATGGTTGTGTCAGGCTGTGGTGGTGTGCGGGACCATGCCCTGCGCATGGCTACCATGGCGCGAGGGATGATGGATGCGGTGAGTGCGCATCATTGTCACATATGTGCATGATTGTGTGTCAGGCCATGATGGTGTGCAGGACCATGCCCTGCGCATGGCTGCCATGGGGCGAGAGATGATTGATGCGGTGAGTTGTAATAGCTGTGATCACACCTTTTGTGGTGTCCTTCTAGTAAGGGCAGGGGTCCCCTCCTAAGATTCTAAGAGGGAACGGGCCCTGTACCAGGCCCCAGCAGTGTCCCTCAAGATACTTTGGAAGTGTTCTGGGGGTAGCCCAATCCTCACATCTCCATTTGTCAGGTTTCCCAAACGCCAGGGTTTTCCTGGCGTCCTGATCACTGGGTGGTTCACTTTGACTTTGTAGCAGTCTGGGTTTGACCATTGCTCCAGGCCCATTACCTCCCAGGTGTCGCGCATGCGCGCCTTTGATGAGCGGCCGCAGCAAATGCACCTATTTGCATCAACCATCTCAAGCACTTGCTGTTCAGGCCCTCCCTCCCTTTTCTTCCCTTGCCTTCCAGTTGTCTCGCATAGGTGCTCTTAGAGGCGGCTTCTGAAAATACGCTCACGATTGTCTTGAGTACTTGAGGTTCAAGCCCCCCTTCCCTTTTCTTTCCTCGCCTCCTAGGTGTCGCGCATGCGCGCCTTTGATGGGCGGCCGCAGCAAAATACGCTCTCTGGCTAAAAGTTTGAGACAACGCCCTCCATTCCTTGCTCCTCAAGCCTTCTCCCCTACCATGCTCTCTCCTTGCCTCCCAGGTGTCCCGCATGCGCGCCTTTGATGGGCAGCCGCAGCAAATGCACCTATTTGCATCAACCATCTCAAGCACTTGCTGTTCAAGCCCCCCTTCCCTTTTCTTTTCTTGCCTCCCAGGTGTCCCGCATGCGCGCCTTTGATGGGCGGCCGCTGGAGATCCGCATCGGCCTACACACAGGGCCTGCGCACAGTGGCGTGGTGGGCGTGACCCGGCCACGCTACTGCTTCTTTGGAGACACAGGTAAGAGGACCAGGAACCAGACCCGGTTCGTGTCAGTCTGTGTGTGGAACTAGACCCGGTTTGTGTCAGTCTGTGTGTGGAACTAGACCCAGTTAGTGTCAGTTTGTGTGTGGAACTAGACCCGGTTTGTGTCAGTCTGTGTGTGGAACTAAACCCAGTTAGTGTCAGTTTGTGTGTGGAACTAGACCCGGTTTGTGTCAGTCTGTGTGTGGAACTAGACCCAGTTTGTGTCAGTCTGTGTGTGGAACTAGACCCAGTTAGTTTGTGTCAGTCTGTTTGTGGAACTAGACCCGGTTTGTGTCACTCTGTGTGTGGAACTAGACCCAGTTAGTGTCAGTCTGTGTGTGGAGCTAGACCCAGTTAGTTTGTGTCAGTCTGTGTGTGCAAACTCCCACACAAGTGAGCACAAGTCCAGGCTTCAGCGACGCAGTACTTGTTGTTCATATCGTAGCCGTCCCTTGCTGGCTCCCATCTTCCTCTTGCATGGAGTGTGTGAGTGGTGGTGCTGCAGCTGTCCCTATTTGCAACGTTATCCAGCACTGAAGGCTAAGCATCAACACCAACAACCAGCTGCACGGGCATGCGGAGCGAGTGCAGAGTAGACGGTAATCTCCTGTGGCTGTTGCCTTGCACGGGCAAGTAACCTGGCATCGCAAAGTAGATCCAAGGCAAGCCGAGAAAGGGGGTCACATTGTGCAACACATTGTTGAGCAAGATGTGCATTTAGTGGGACAGCTTATGCCTTCATCCTCTGAGCCATCCCCTCGCCCTTTTTCGAGAATGCACAAAAAGAGGGGCATGTGTCGATCCAAATGGCAAGAGAAGCGCAGACAGGAGGACATGTGTTGCATGGAGTGCATATAAGAGGACATATGCTGCATCAAGAAAAGGATGTACCTATCCAGATCCCAACACCAAGAGGAGCATGGGAGCAGCAGCCTGCCTGTTGCGCTCCATGCTTAGATGGCCTCTGTGTTTGTGTGTTACAACCAAAGTAAGGTAAGGAAACCCAAGGCTAAGCCTGGAGGTAGAAAGCCAAGGGCAAGCTCCTCCTCATGCTTGGACACACACACGCACACGCGCGCGCACACACACACACACACACACACACACACACACACACACACACACACACACACACACACACACAGTCAACACGGCAAGCCGCATGGAATCGCACGGTTACCCCATGTGCATCCATGCCAGCGAGGCGACCAACAAGGCAGCCCAGGCTGTGGCTGCTGATGAGAACTACGTGCCGGACAAGATACTGCTTGTGCCCCCTTTTGCTGCTGAGGTGAGGAGGTATAGTGATGAAGTGGCGGTACTGTTCTGTGGGTCAGATCACGCGCCATGCAACAGGATGCAGTGTTTGCCACCTGAGCTCTGTGCCTCAAAAGCTGATGCTCACGCCCCTTGCTGCTCAATTGTCCCTTCCTGCCAACGTGGAGTTTTATTGACGGTTGTCCTTTAGGGTCAAGGGCCTTGGGGAGGTAGAAATGGCGCGCTCCTCAGCGGTAACAGATGCAGAACTACACAGCTTTTTTGTCGCAGTGGTCACTGTGCTTCATCACAGGGGAGGCAGGTTCGACAGCCGGAAGGACAACCCACTGTGCGCACTTCTTGTGCCTGTGCCAAGCAAGTCTCTCCATAGCTTCCTTGCCAGCCTGGCACCTCTGCATTTTGCCCCATTTGCCCATCAAGGATCCTTCCATGGGTCACTCTACATTTTGCCCCGATGCCCATCGAGGATTCCTCTATGAGTCACTCAGTGTTGAAACCCATATGCCCATCATGGGCACTCCTATGGGTCACTCTGCATTTAACCCCATGTGCCCACCACAGACACTCCTACGGGCAACTCTGTGTTGAACCCCTTGCCTATCAAGGACACTTCTAAGGGTATTCACTTATTAAACCGGACATGATGTGTGTGCAACACAAAGTACGATGGATCACACAGTCACAGTCACAGTCGCATTCCATCCTTCTAGACCTTCGCAAAAGCACCGCCGTGAGACCTCATGTGTCTTCACTGCTGCCGAGGCTGTGGGGCCAAACTGCCTCCCATCCCATACCCATTTAGAGGGACTGTTCTACCCACTTAACTGAGATCCATCTTGAACTGAGATCCATCTTCTCAGTTCCTGCATGTCATACAAGGCGAACAATATGAAAGTCTTGTTCTCAGATGGCCTTGCTGCAGCCATGCTCGCATGCAGTAAGGGCTGACCATGCACATGCCCATCTTTCACTCCTTGGCGTTACTGACATGCCGCGCTTGCATGCTGGATGGGCTGCCTCCCATGCGGATCCTTATTTTTTAGTCCTTGGCGTTAGCAGCATGCCACGCTTGCATGCCTGCAGGATGGGCTGCCTCCCATGCAGATCCCGCTGGGGGGGCTTAGCTCTGATTGGGCATCGTGCGGAGAGCGGGAGGTCAAGGGCAAGGGCGTCATGGTGAGTGTGTATGTGGGCTTGCAGGGGGCTTCATGGTGTTCATGGCTTTGTGGAACGCGGGTTTGGGGATCTGCAATAGGCTTCATGGAAGTCAAGGGCAGGGGCCTCAGGGGGAGCTTGTTGATTTGGGGGGTTGCAACAGGGGGCACAATTTGGGACTCCGTGGCAGAACAACTTGTGATGTGGGTGGGTTGAGAGAGGTCAAGGGCAAAAGCCTCATGGTGGATTTGTTGGATGGTTGGGGGATTCGCAACAAGGGTCGTTGGATGGTTAGGGGGGTTTGCAACAGGGGGCACACTTGGGCTGGGGCTCCGTAGCAGAATAACTTGTAATGGAGGCGTTGTGGGAGGTCAAGGATAAAACTGCAAGTGCGTCATGGTGGATTTGTTGGATGGTTGGGGGGTTTGCAACAGGGGGGCACTCGTTGACTGGGGTTCCGTAGCAGGAACACTTGTGATGTAGGAATCGTGGCAGGTCAAGGAAGAGACTGTAAGCACCTCATTGTGGACTTTTGGATGGTTGGGGGGTTTGCAACGGGGGGCACTCGTTGACTGGGGCTCCGTAGCAGGGAAAGTTGTAATGTAGGCGCCGTGGCAGGTCAAGGAAGAGATCATAGTGCCTCGTGGTGGATTGTTGGTTAGTGAGCGTGCTTGTAGGGTGAAAGTGTCTTTTGGGCAGGGCGTGAGGTTTTCATGTGAAAGTTGCTTACACACAAGCTCATGCGTCTTCATGGGAAGCAGGAGCCCATGCATGCCCAGTTTTGTTCAGGAATGGTCACCAGGCTGCCTGCCTGCTGCACAGACACGCGCGCTCACACACACACACACACACACACACACACACACACACAGACAGGACCATTGCCTGCAGCAGTGCCATAAGCTCCTCTTACGTGCAAGAGTATGGTGGATGCCTGCATTCAGACATGGATGTGTGCAGATGCACTGTCCTGTCCCCTGTTTTGAGCTCGCTTTGCGTCCTTTGGGGGTATTTTGACCTTATGGTCCTTATGTTTCTTTGGGTCCTTTTGGTGTTTGCAGGAGGCGTGGCTTCTGCACCTCACAGTGCGTGAGAGGCCTATTGGCAGGCGCATGCACACTTGTCAGATGTACACTCCGCTGTGCATGAGAGGCCTATTGGCAGGCGCATGCACACTTGTCAGGCGTACACTCCGCTGTGCGTGAGAGGCCTATTGGCAGGCGCATGCACACTTGTCAGGTGTACACTCCGCTGTGCGTGAGAGGCCTATTGGCAGGCGCATGCACACTTGTCAGGTGTACACTCCGCTGTGCGTAAGGGGCCTCTTGGCAAGCGCATGCACACTTGTCAGATGTACACTCCGCTGTGCGTGCGTGTGTCTGTTTGGTGTTTGCAGGAGACAGGGCTGCCCGCCCTGTTGGGCATGGCAGGCTACTTTGGCTCGAGCATGTGCATGCATCACTCGCACACTCAGGCTGCGTGCGTGCACGCGTGTGTGTCCGATTGGTGTTTGCAGGAGACGTGGCTGCTGCGCTATGGGGCATGGGAGGCTGCTTTGGCAGGCTCCCTGAATGACAAGGAGCCCGAGGCAGCAGGCAGCCTGCTGCATATCTTGGACCAAACAAAGCACATGCCCAGCCTGCCGCTGCCGCAGCTCACGCAGCCGCAGCTGGAGTGCCTGCAGCGGGAGCAGCTGGAGCTCCAGCAGCAGCAGCTGCTGCACCGCCAGGTTTGTTTCCTCTTTTCGTACATATGTACCATGACAGATTGAACTGTTTTTATGAACTTCAGAATGTTTGGTTGATCCATTTGGAGGGGTGGGTTATGTGCAGAATCTGCAGCAGCAGGAGCTCAGCAGCAGTTGCTGCTGCACTGCCATGTGTGTCAGTGGGGCTTGTCGCGTGGGTTTCTACGCATGTGTGTGGTGGGATGATTGTTGGAGGAATGCGCAAAGGGGGGGAGGTTAGTTGTAGGCATGGTGAGGGTGTGGCCTTGAAACGGCAGAAAGGAAAAGGTCAATTGTTGTAGAAGGGTTGGTTGGCCAGGTGAACAAACAGGAAAAAAAGAACAGGAGAACCTCAAGGTCATACCATCTGTGACCCCTGGTGTTTGCGTTTGCAGAAGTTTCACATGCTGGATGACACTTCTAGGCCTGAGTGCTTCCTGCATGGATGGACATGGTACAAGGTGTTTGAAACCAGTAGGTGAGAACAAGCACAATTCACACACACACAAACACACACAACACACACACGTAGAAGGTGGAGCAGCACCAACGGAACCTGGAGTACCTGCAGCTGCTACAGCAACAGCACCCGCACCTGCAGCAGCAGCAGCAGCAGCAGGGTAGGAGAGCATCCAAGTCAGCCCCGCACACACACATCACGGATCATGTGGTGGTGGGAGACGGGGAGTCAGATGCAGGCAATTTGGGTGACAACAGAGGTGCCCGCCTGGAGGGCAGCACGGAGCATACAGGCAGATCGTCGGTGCGTGCTCAGCTTGGTGTTGCCTTAATGGACTAAGATTAGGACTGTGCTCTGGCCAGAGGCAGGGCCACTACGTGCATGCAGCTTGGCGTTGCTCTCTGGACAGACCAGGACTGTGCTATGGCTGGA